>CM060252.1:14605642-14935642 GCA_030684275.1 Acipenser oxyrinchus oxyrinchus | reverse complement strand
CTTTAAATGGCTGGGCACTTCTGATAACTTGGTGTTTTTTCACATTTTCAATGTGCACCCTTTGTTTATTATTGTTTTCGGGACTGAAACCCAATGTTATTTAACTGTGTAGCTGCCAGCATTATTATTTAACAGTGCCAAACCGTGCAAACTGTGTAATATTGAACCGTGAACTCTGAACATTTCATCTAAGAGTGTTGGGACCTGCAAATTAAAAGTGAAATGGTGCTTTTGGCTGATTTACTTTTGCTGCACTAGTACCCTGAAAACATGTAAACTGTCCTTGCTGTATAGAGTCTCTGGCAGTTCTCGTGCAAGGAACTACCATTCCTCTCAATTAGCGGTCTATTTACATGAATATGGGTTTAGCTCTCTCATCCAAACCTTAGCAGCTTTAAAAATCCAGTTTGGTGTAGAGGAGTTTGTGACAACGTAACTCTAGCAGTACCATTTTTCAGTTTCAGGTTTTGTGCTTGCATCCATCCCATTCAACACCAAAAACATGTTGGTTATGTTACGGTAAAATTCTGAATATTGGTAAATCTTAAGATTTACTGGTGAATGTCAACATTTACCAAGCAAAATGGTAAATGTCCTGTGTAAACATGATAATGCTTTACTTTGGACATTTATGGTAAATCTCAAGAATAACCAAGTGGCTTTGGCTAATGACCGAATGTCTTGCTTTTGGGCATTGTAAAGGTCTCCACACACCGGACGCGATGCGATTTTCCCTGCCTGCGACACTACCTTTCACACCAGTGGCGACAGGCACGTGTGATATACAGCTAATAAAAAATGTATAATACATAATAGCTTTTCAGAATACTTATTTCAGTAAAAGTAAACAAATAATACACACCAGTTATAGCCAGTTCCCTAGAAATGGACTGCCAGATGCTCTCCCTCATTGCTGTGTCTTTATATTTTTTGTGTCCTTTATTGTACAGCTCAGGGTATTTTGATACTGCAAGAATGATCTTTTCTTCTGCCATTGTTTCCTGAAGACACACAAGGGAAGCTGTTCCTCATTGGTCAGCTCCCTAACTACCCGCGACAAAATCGCAAAAAATAGACACCAATCCTTTTTTTTTTGCATCGCTTCAGGCAGTGTGAACGGCTCATATCAAAAATACATGTTTTATTAAGGCTTCAGGAGTCCTGTGTAACTCCCAAGTGCCCCAAGAGTTTACCATGCTGCAATAAGTAAATCTGTCTATTCACTGCCTGTCTTTGTGGTGTTTTGTGTCATAACTAAAGTGTGATTTTCTGTTGAAAGAAATGAAGGTCCTCAATTATTTAATTTGCATTTAATAGAATGTTATTTTCCATCAAACTTCTACGTATTTGGAGTACCATATCCTTCAACACCATTGTGAATTGTTTTATACGCACATGTACCAGAACACATTCACTTTATTTTTTGTGTGACGTAATTTAATATTGAATGTAATATACTGTATATAAATTTGTTTTGTTTGTTTTTTGTGCTAGATCTATTTGAATGAAGGTCACATGCAAAACAATAGGTTTGCTTTCGATGTCTGTCTGTGACCCACAGCAGGTTAGGGCTGCCAGGATGTTAATGATGTTTTATTTTACTGTTACCTTTTTATGATGTTTGCAGTCAATCTGAGTTGTTCTTATTGTGTTTAAGGCTGCTCTTAATCAGCCCAGTGCCTTTACATTAGTATGTGCCAGTGTCATCTTTCAACTCTTTCTGTATTGCTAGCAACACAGAGTAAGTGTTCACTAATGATTTCTGATCTTCTGCAAGTACAACACACTGTATGGTAGATTGAACAATATCCTGTTGTTGGGAGAATGACTGCACAATTGATATGGGCAATCTCTCATTTATTTCCATTTTCACTTTTCCCTAAATGAAATGAAATGACCCCATGGGGGACATTTCCATCTGAATCTATTGTGAAAAAAATCCTGGGGATATTGTTCAATAACTGTGAAGTCTTAGCATTTTTATGTGTACAAATCAGTTTCCTGGCAACTCTGAGCTGGAGGGGGTCACAGGCTGACGGCTATAAAAATGTAATATTTTGCATGTGGCCGTTGTTCAAGTTGGCCGAGCACTGTAGCAGAATGGAATGAAATCAGAAGAGGCAGTGTCCTGTAAACCAGTTGGCCTATATTTTTATATTAAATGTAATTCAAACCTCATATACTCTGTGTAAAATGTGTGTTAAAAGACACCCCCACTACCAGTCTATACATCTACGCTACAACAGAAAAAATACTTTAATGAAAGACTCATTTTAGAGTTACTAAAAGCAGCACAGCAATACTACCAATGTGAGAAGCTAGCACCTTTTTTTTTTAAACCTTTCCCAATATATAGCTCACTAATGTGTAAAACAATGTAATTAACCCATAGCTCTGTTATTACTCCCCCTTTTAGGTACAGGGGTTCACGTTAGACACTATTATCACTATCACATTATCAGTCACGTTGGAACCTATTAGCCATAACTACAGTACAGTAAGAAATGTAGATCTCACACTTAGAATGCCATTAACAAAGAACTCTAAAAGTTTAAAACACAATAGAGTCTGTAAACAGATTCAGTGGGTTAATGTAAGCTTTTCGTCTGTGTTTATTTAGATTTAATGACTTCTACTATGTTTATACTGCAAGTGTTCAAGGGCTGCCTCTAATCGAGTTGAGAATGTACTTTCTCTTGCACAGCAAAGAGTGCACAACAAATAAACTCTCAACTTGATTAGAAGTCGCTACCGCACACTTATAAGTATACATTGTGATAGGTGGTTACATTTAAAAAGCAATTGTTTCTAGCAGTAAAAAAAAGAACGCTAGCTAGGCTATGAAGAGGCTCAGAGATGCAGTGTGGGAATGGGTGGATGCCTTAACTTCATTTGGGATTTTTTTTTTTTTACTCTCTTATTCTTTCAAATAGTGTTAAGAATTTTGTTATTTTGTTTGCCTGTTTGTTAGGTCTTTACATACCTCTGTGCCCAGTATCTTTGTGAATGCTTTCTGGTGCCACTGGACTGGACTGCTAACAATGTATATATATTTTTTTTTGTTAGGCAAATTCAAAATGTTAGCACAGGGATCGACCTCCTTGTCCCGCTCTACCAGGAGATCCGAGGAGCCTTGATGACAGGCCATGTTGAGTACCAGATTGTGGTTGTCACCCGATTGGCTGCATTCAAGTCTGCAAAGCATAAACATGGAGATGTAGTCCAGCTGGTGGTAGGCTACTACTCGATATTAATCTGTGCCTATCTTGTCTTAGAATAACTGTTTAACGTCTGTGCGAATACCATATGAGATAAACCTTGTTGTTTGTGCTTATCAAAAAATAGCATGTGTTATGCATGCCGTACCAAAAAATGACATATGTTATGCGTATCTGTGGGTCTGCCACAATAGAAGTATGGTTTGCTCCTTAGCCGAATCTAATTTACTGTATTTTTAGTTTACTATATTTATTTATTTATTTTTAATGTACAGCACAAAGAGTGAAATGTTTATAAAGATTGATCATTCACTTGAAATATGTAAGCCTGATCGAGGCCCTTGCGATACAAATAGGAACCATTAAAAAGAAAATAGGGAAACAATAGGGAGTCTATTTGAGAATTATATCAAACCAATGACTGTGTACCTGGAATAGGCAAGTAGTACAGCTCCAAAAGCAGACCACATACTTAACAATCACAGTGAGGCAAAGCAATGAGAAATACATGTCATTATATATAAGTGGGGTCTGGGGCAGCAACTCCATCGTACAAGACAGAGTTCAACTGAGCTTCAAAGAACAAAACAAAACACATCAAAACAAAAATATTATATGTATATATATATGTATGTTACGGTTCATGTGTAAAATCGGTAAATCTATAGACCGGTATATGTGTAGATTTACCAGCTCAGCGGTTAATGTATAAAATAACTAAGGAGATGGTAGTTATAATGCTTCCGCATTTGAGGTGAATTCGGAAATAAAGTAAAGTCAGGGAGCTTAATGGCAAAAAATAAATAAAAATGAACCGGTAAATTAACTGATTTATTATTTCTTTTTCTTAAACTCCAGCCTAGGATGTTTTTTTTTTTTTTATTATTTGATTAATCTTTGTAAACTTCACTGCATCCATGCTTGTAATAATAATAATAATAATAATAATAATAATAATAATAATAATAATAATAATAATGTATGTATTTAGCAGAGGCCATGTATTAATGTTTTGTCCTATATATAGACATGACACAACGATTTTATCCCCCTTGTCTTTCGCTTTTATGTTTTTATTTTAAATCAAAATTTACCATAGGGCAAGCAATAGGTATGGTAACAATGGCGTCTTTTCAGCAAAACCCATGCCTCTACTAAGTGTGATTTAGTATTATTAAGTTGAACTACATTTAGAAAAAAGCATATCCTAAGACAGTGATTATGGATGTAAGTAAAAGAGATAGTTTACTAGCATCTCCTTAGTTATTTAAGACATTGACCGCTGAGCTGGTAAATTTACCAGTCAATCTATAGATTTACTGATTTTACACACGAACCATAATATATATATATATAGACATATAGACATATAGACATATATATATATAGTTGCAGACAAAAGTATTTGGGCAGTTAAAAAAAAAAAAAAGAGAACACAAAAAGTGATATCTGTAATTTTCTAATTGTTCTATTGAAAGATATAAACTAAAGCAGCTTTTAATAAAACAACAACTTATTACATAACATGCATAAAATGAAAAAACATTGTTTGGAGAACATATACACATTAACAGTTATTGTGAGTAAGTGAAGTATATTAAGGGAGATTACTGTAAAGCCATAAATATTTGGCGACTCACTCCCATAAAACCTATTTTGCTCCAGAAATGTTGGTGACCTGTTGCAATATACAGTGTATGTATTGTTAGTGGAATTTGATATTCGTACCAGAAATGTTTTTTTTTCATATGTGAAAAACGCACAATAAAAGGCTCGCAAATATTTATGGCTTTGCGTTATTTTTCAACTTTAGATGGTTGAATGTCTTGTTACAACTTTGTGTCACAAGAGATCACCGTTTCCCTAATGATGCTAAAAATGCCATTATACTAGAGATGGTTAAAGTTGGCTGTAGGTGTTTGATTGCTATATTGTTTAATAGTTATGTAATTATGAACTTTATTTGTACCATCAGGCATGGGCAACTCCGGTCATGAAGGGCCATTTTACTCCAGTTTGACATGGGTCAATGTTTAATTAGTTCAATTAAACAATTTAACAATTGGAACAAATACCTGTTTTAGAAGGGCAAGAGTTGCCCATCTTTGCATTACATCACTGTGAAAGCTGTTAGAAATTAATGGACGTGTTGTACTTTTTTGCCACATGAGGTCACTGTTGCCTAAAAGATGCTTATCTAAAACTATAATATTTTTTGAAATCTTGATTTATTTTTGTATTGTGTTCACAAAGTTTTAATCTAATACTCAATAAACAGTACAGCTAGGTTCCACTCCATTATTCTGCCTTCCTTATACCAGTACTCTTTAAACATGGTGTAGGGAATTAAAACAATAAACGGTTATTCAAAATGTATTTTTTTTCTTGTTGCATCGTGTCCGGTGTGTAGAGGCCTTTACACTATCAGTGCACTAGAGCGGCCACTTTGAAAAGAGCTTTGAAACACACTTTCAAGACAGATTTATCTTTTAAATTGATACTTTGACTGTAATGCCGTCTGCAGCGAATTGACGTCTTGACGTTTTAACTTGCAAGTATTTCTGGGGATAATCGGTAGTATTTCCTGCCCAACTCGCGTGGTAACTCGGTAACTCGGAAAAGCATGGAAACGTCACCTTTTTTTTCCAGGTATAAGGGTCAGATAGTTTTGGTGACAGCATGTAGTGGCCCAGATGTACAGTTTTTCCATTATTTTCCATGCGTCACTTTTTCTGGAGGAACTGTAACAAACCACTTTTGTTATACATTTTTTCTTTTTAAATGACACTTGGTACATCAGAGGAAATACTAGAACATGATTTATAGTGCTAACCTGACCTAATCTGAGCCACAGTCATTGAATGGGAACCTCGTGGATCAGCCTGGTTTATCTCACACTTTAATGCTTTTGTACTTTGGCAGGATCCATGGAACGAAAACAAACATAAATCAAAGATTCACATATCTGCTATACAAGTATTTTCATCTGCCTGGGTTGCTGTTCATTGAAACTAACCTGCCGGGAAGGAAGTGGACATATTATACATCCTTTTAACCCTTCAGTTCTCAGCATAGACAAATGGCCTTTTGTTCACATTGCAGAACTACCAGCAGATCATTATTTTTACCAGCTCTTTCGTATTTTGAGATCTAAATGGTCCATCGTTTTTTCCAAAATGAAAAACAACAAAGTTGAAATAAACTCTGTTCTCATGTTAAAACAACATACAACCTGACAAGACATAATTTGTATGTTTTATATATTTTTCTAGTTTGGTATTGAAAGGGTCAATATCATGCCTTTGACATGGAAAATCAAATAATCTTTAAGTGAAGAAAGAGGAGATCCCAATATAGAACACCATGGGATGTTGCTTCCAATAAGGCTGCTACACACCAGACGTGATTCCAAAATTAGATACCTTTGATACCTATCTTTCACACCGCAGGTGTGACACGGGGATGACACCAGGGCAACACTGGAGCGATGCAAAATAAATAGAATTGAATCCTATGTTTTGTGATTTGTCGTGCGACAACTAGGGATTTGACCAATCAGAACAGCATCAACGCACGTGGTCCAGCAGGGTGAAGCAGTATCCAAAATGACAGAGGAAACATTATACTTGTCATGGAAAAATACCTAGTTTTATGACAAAGATGATCGCAATTATAAAGAGAGAGATTTAAAAGGTAATATATGGGAGACCATTTCGAAGGCACTGGATAAACCTGCTATGTATGATTTATTGCCATTTACGATGAAATATCGTCAGAGAAAGCACTCATAATTACAACATCGTGTTGATGAATATGTACCAGTCTTGATCATAGTTTTGTAAATAGCAGGGTTTTATTTATAGTTTTATTGATCAGTTTTCCAGTCTGTCACATCACCTCTGTGTCGCTTCTGGTGTCTGTGGTCATATCGCTGTGAAAGTATCTAAAATACCTGTATTTACTACAGTCAGCAAGTAAGCACTTAATACAGTAACTTAAGGCACAATATCTTTCTCTGAGAGTTTTTTAGTAAGTCATAACCTGAGCTTGTTTATCCCCTTTGTTTTATAGGTATCCAAAAAGTTCAGTGAAATTGATGAGTTCTACCACAGGCTGGCAGGTCAGTACCCAAAGGTACCCCTCCCACCCATGCCCAGGAAAACTCTGTTTGTGAGCGAGACGGACATAAAGGAGCGAAGAACAGCCTTTGACGAGATTGTGAGGTTTATCTCCAAGGATCAAACACTTGCTACAAGTCCTGAGTTACTTGAGTTTTTAGGTGGGTAAAGAACAACTTGGTTGCAGGGTTGGAAATAAGACTCCCATTGCCTAACAGTTTGATCCATTCCTGGTTTTACTGTGAGTTTAAAAAGACACACCTGAGCTGGTTACCCATACACTGGATCTGAAGCACTGGTATTTCAAAATAACAGAAGCCCGTTTTTACTTTAGTGACGTAGACTACAATGTTTTCTTTTTCATTAAAAACTTGTTCTTAATTGAAATAGATAGTTTCAGCTTAAGTTTCATATTGAAGTTTGTTGTATACTGTGCTTCTCATTCAATAAAAGCAAGTAGGAATTTGCCTAAGACTTTTTAAAGTCAAGTAAGCTTATTTGTTTATAAAATACGACAGTGTCATCTTACTTTAAAGGCACGTACTGTACCTGAAATCGTAAGGTGATTAAAAAATGTTTGCTTATATTCTACCTGTCTTTCTGCACACAGTCAGCCCTTGTTAAAGACATCAAATAATGTAGCTGAGCCAAAGGAGGTGCAAAACTTGCCCCAATATTTAAAGTAAAATATATAAATAATTTCTTGCTAGTTTTAAAATATTTGGTTGCAGTAGCAGCAGTTACATTATTGTTTTAAGTTATTTTATTATGGGCAAACTTTAACTCAGCTGCCCTCTAACTCAATGGACCATATTTAGAAGCAAGCACAATGGCAAAGATTTCTTAGGAATACAACCATTTTAATGGTATTTTGGTGACAGCATGTACTGCCCTCTAACTCAATGGACCATATTTAGAAGCAAGCACAAAGGCAAAGATTTCTTAGGAATACAACCATTTTAATGGTATAAAACAAACAAAAAAACTCTTGTTTATACTGTTAAATATACACTGTTGAAATTGTTTTATTCAGCAAAAAAATTAAAATGACATTTGCTTCAGAATTAAGTCTTTTTTTAATATAGCAAACCAATGCTTCTGACATGGTTTTTGAACTGCCTAACTTAGGGAATACTTACCTTCAAAAAGAACAGTACTTGCTTTTCTTATCTTAGTTACGCCATTGGTACTGGTTGTGCCATTTGGTGCTACTTGCATGTATTTGTAATTTAGTGCATGCTCACTAAGTACATATTGAATGTTTTATGCTGAAATACCTGCCCAATTTTGTAGGCTTGCAATTACTAAAACCGTAACTTCACAACAGCAAGGTTCACTTGGTTTCTTAGAGTTTCTTATAAATAATTTTCCTCTCAACGCTCGGCAGTTAGTCCTTCAGTTTGCCCCCCACTTTTTAACAAACTTAGGCACCTATGATTGAGACACAAAATTCTTGGACTATTGCTTCTGGCATTGATTAAAGCACTGAATTGTTGTACTGAATTAGAATGAAACACTAACCTATAGATACCAAAACTCACTCTGTGTTACTGAATAAGAAAGTTTACTGGTCCAGAGTTTATCTGTACTCAAAGTGAGTATAATTTCGATTTTTGTTATTATACAATTAAATAAACTGTTAATGCAAAAGCTTTATTTTTACAGTTGGTTGTTAGTTATCAACGTTGAAAATAATGTCAAACGCCTTAAATTAGGTCTTTGCAAATTGTCAAAATGGTCCTTTAAGGTCTTTGAAATTTGTATCAGAAAAAACTGTATGAACCCTGTATTTACCACATCTGATTAAGTTAAGCAGAGATTTTATATGGTTTTTGCATTTTTGCAGATTTTAGAAAATTAATATAATGGGCATACAAGTAAAAGGTTTGAGTAACATTTCAAATACTATGTTTGTTAACTAGCCTCCTGTGAGATTTATCAAGTGGGTCCATCTGGTAAAATGACAAGTTGTAAGCCCCAGGAGTTTCAGTCAAAATGATCATTGGCCACTTTCACCCATGTGAGTGTTTGAGTTATGGATAAGCTACCTACATTATGCATCAGGGTCCCAAGATCCACGTGATTTGACACAAGAAGAAATAATAATATGACACAGTTTTTTTTTCTCTCTCTTTGTAGGTGCAAAGACTACAGATGTTGCCGACTTCAAGACAAAAAATGTACCTGAGGAGGAGGAGGAGGATGAGGAGGGAGACTCTTTTGATTTCTTCAGTAAGGAAGATGTCTCTGTCACTGAAGACGCCCTGCGGTTCAGGCCGTCAAATCCTCCAAAACCAGTAGACGACCAGGAGATGGAGGAAAGCGTTGATCCGCTGGGCATCATCAGGTCAGAGATCTAAAAATTCTGTCACAGAATTACACTGCATCTGCAACGGCAGCTTAAACTGTCACCTGTTTTATAGATGTCTTCCCAAGTCTTTACAGGTAAATGGTTGTGCTGGTTAGGTCAGGTGTGGTACTTTCTGTTAAAATAAATAAATACAGCAACCGAGATTAAGTTCAGTGAACATGTTCATGGGCTTGCAATAAACATATGTGGTTGGGGAGGATTTAAATTGTAAAGCTGCAGTGTGCCATTGTCATTTAAAACTATACTAAATATGATCCAGTCAGACATTTCAGATCATACTGTGTTCAGATTTTTTTCCACTGTTTACCAATTTCTGAATCTCAGTTCTCTTCTCGGGACTGAGTCATTGAAATGTGTTAGCTGAGCTGTACAGCGATAATTCAGAAGCAGGAAGAAGCATTGGATGTTTAACACTTTATCACTGGAGAATTTGTTTTTTATCACTCATCTGTTACAGTACGCTGTGCCTGCTTAGCTGTGAATTCAGTACAACTGAGTGATAATTATACCAAAGAGAAGACAGGCTTGGCAACATTTTCACTGTCTATACTGGCATGCCATGTAAATGCCCTAGATAATTAGATGATATAAAAATGAAGGCAGAATAACACAGCTGTACACCTGTTTTAGGGTAGGTGGATGTGCTTGCAAAAGGGGATGTGTAAGAATGTGTGACAAAAATGGCAATTTTATTTGACATTATTAATCCTGTCTCTCTCTGACTTAAGAATGACTTATGACTTCTGCTGTGTAATAATTAAGAATTCATGATGGTAGTTTTGTTTCAGTCAAGGAGTGGTAGCCCATCCTGTGAGAGGTATGTGTGAACAGCACCTATCGTTATTATTAGTCTGTTAATAGTGGGTGATCAGGAGTGGGGTAGCCGTGTAGATGCACTGAAAGGTGTGGGTTTATTTATTTATTTATTTATTTATTTTTTACAAAAGTTCATTTGTAAGAGAAAGGGAAAAAAAGAAATGGAAGGGTAGTGACGAAGTAAAGCTATTAAAAAAGATAGACACTCCAGCCCCTGTTAAATGGTTTTGTATGTAATGAACAGCTGGAAAAAAATATACTTAAAATGTGTTTAAATTGTGCTTTCCGTTTTAGAATATAGCATTGTATTGTTTTTCCTAAATCAATCAGGAAATGTTGTGCTGAAGAGCTGTTTACTGATTATTTAGTCTGCCAGGACACTAGACAATCCTTTTTTGGATTGGAAAAATATATTTCAGTAACAGGGAGCTTTTTCCCCCTTGTTTGTGAATAACATGCAAGATAATGGACTGTGCCAAGCAAAACTGAGCAGCTTGAAAAAAACAAGTGACTATTTGTGTCACTTCCACAGGATGTTTGAACTGTGTGATAATTATAAGAAACAATGGGGGTGATTAAACAAATTCCAGTTATACAAATTAAACATGTTTTATTTATTTAATTTATTCATTTTGTACTACTGTAAACCTATTATTTAACTATTCATCTATAATTTTCCAAAATGTTTTTTACAAACTAATAAAGCTGGAAGCTAGTGAAATACTTCAGTTGTACAATGATTGTGAGAAGAAACTGTAAAAAGAAAGAAAAAATGTCACCCTTGTCAATCATTTTTTAAAATTATTTAGCACACTTGTAGTCGAGTCCTCAAACCTCAAGTCCATTGGAGTCACTATCAAGTCTGAGTCACGAGTCCTTGACTTTGAGTCTCGAGTCTGAGTCCTTGAAACAAACTCAAATCAATTTTCATTAAACTAGTAGTAGTAGTGAGGGAACAGTTTACCTAATGAAGGTTGTCTGATATCACTCAGGAAAAATGCACAAATTATAATAGAAAAACATTTTTCTAGCTAGATTATTATATTTGCATGCCTTTTTCAACTTGTCTGTCACTATCTTCTTTTTTTTAATTCAAATTAGAATACTGTTTGAATGTACCTGAAGTTTATAGATAAGCTTTAAGTTCAAGTTCGTGGATGTTGTTTTTCACTTTGATAGAAGCCTTGATCTGGACTATAGAGCCGGTGTAGTGTTAGAAAGTGGTACGTCATCAGAATGTAGTAAACATACCAAGACGTGACCCATGTAGTGTCAGAAAGTGGTACACTGTCAGATTTCGGTACAGGTGCAATCAATTGTGATCTGATGGGTGTTTTCCTATTGTCAAAAAAAGGTACATTTACCATTAATTATACATTTTTTTTTGTTTTTTGTACTTGTTTGCTTTTTGGAGGAAGTGGAATGATAAGCAATGATGTTGCTTCCAAATGATTTTCCATAGAGCGTCTTTGGGCCCAACTGCCAGTTTGTCTGTCTGTGTCTTTGAAACCTATTTGGAGGAATAATTTTCAACACTATGACTGCAACTAAGCTAGCAAATCAGAATGAGTGACTTATTTTAAAATATTCCTCATGATCTGGGTTGACTGTATAATTTTAAATCGCTGCTTAAAAACAACAATCAAATGACAAGAAAACCCCATATTTTCTAGGGAAATATGTTTCTGTAGATAGTCAACCAAATATTTTCCTTGAAGTGGCTCGTTTATCATTTTTTCTGACAAATATATTGCTGTGTTTAATTCAAGGTAGTGACTAAGTGGTACAGTGGCTCAATAAGGACAAGGGGGTGAAGTTATGTATACATACTGAGATAATTTATCTTGTGATCGCGACATAACAGTTTGAAATGTCGAGATCCTGACAACACATTTCTATTTATTTATTTTTTCCCTGTTGTTAATGAACCAACGTAAACTGGCCTCTGCCAGTCTGCTGTATGATAATTCAGGTCAGCCCACAGTGAGTTATACTGACTATATGAGCAACTAAAAGTTATTCTTCAAGTGTCTCGGCCTCACTGAGTACAAGCTGGTTTATGTTCTCAGACTAAATGTATTAGTCCTTGTCTGTCTGTCTTTACTCAAATTTCTTTTAGAGGCACCTCTGCATCCCCTGTTCTGCTTTTTTCATGGATTGAGGCTATTTATTGTGTTTCTTCGCTATGGCAGCAAGCATGAGGGTAGCCATGGAAACCCTTTCAATCTTTAAACTGTGGTTTTTAAATGTATTAGTATGCATAACACTGTTCAAAGCTCTAGTTAAAGGAACCAGCAAGTCATATGTCATTTAATCCATTAAAAACAGACTCCAAGAAAACATTTAAACTGTTTAAAACTTTATTAAACTTGCTATCCATGCCTGTCGCATCGCAAGAGAAAAACATTCAGGACCTCACTTTTGTCTTTTTATGATGACCCCTTTTATATTATTCACAATTACAGTACATAGATATTCTGCATATTGTGATTTAAGTATTAAATATTGAGTGTAAAAAAAATAGCAACACTGTTTGGGGAAAAAACTGCATCCTCTATTCAGTGTACTTCCTTGCCAGTGATTTGTCTAGTGACATTGCATTCTGCCACAAGAATAGATACATTTACTGCATGGCCCAATATGGAATTGTCTGTTCAGTATGGTGATGTAGACAATACTGGATGTCAAAGCAGTGACTCAAAGTCTCCTAACAAAGATATAAAGCATAACAGTAATGTGTTGGTTTGTTTTTCTCAGAAAAAATGTCTGAAACAGACATGTCATTTCAGTCTTCTTTTATATACCATTCAAATTGTTGTCTTTTGTGTAAATATTAGGAAGGAACGTTCTTGCTTTTGGCAGTTAACTCAGGGAGTGGATAACATGAAAGCGTGCCAATGCTCTAATACCATGTAACAGTGTTAACAATTCAGTATTGGAAAGGCTTAATACTTTGGAAAAACACTTCACGGTGCCCCACTATATTATGACCTAGAGAGGGCGCTGTGACCTAGAGAGTTGTGTCATGGTAAATGAGCATGTTCTAATAAAAATTATAAAGACATTTAACTTTGAGTCTGAGAAACATGACGACACCACACAACTGATTTTGTGTTTCTCAGAATGTCAAATCTCTTTATAAAAATAATTATTCAAAGCTGAGTCAGCAAATGCCGAACTGGCTGTCTAAAGCAAGTTGTCCCCGTTTACTGGAAGAGTTTGACTCGCAAAAACAAGGCAGCTCTGCTGTTTGGTTTTTGCATTTTTGCCAATAAAAGAGACAAAGTTGGGTTACACAACCCAGTTCATTTTTAAAAAGCATTCAATTCCAGTAATAATTGGGAAATGTTTCTGTTTCACTAAGTACAGTGTGTTCTATACCGGAACCTGTTTACAGTTTAAAGTAAATAGTTTACTTCCGTTTTCTGTTTTGAAAAGAAAACATCTATTATAAAACTGATAGAAAACCAAGTACAGTAGTTACAAGATCATTGCATTTTTAAAATGTGTTTAATTGTTTTTTTGGGACATGTTCTGACATGGTGTGTTTTTCCTTCCTCACTATAGCAATGCATATACTGCATCAGGATTTTACTACTATTATATACACATTCACTTAAGTGATGTTATATTTATTCTGCTGCCCAACAACAATGTGGGCTACATAAGTAAAGAGGGCATTACAAAAACACTGTACAAAAGAACAGTGGCATCTAATATGTGCTATATTGTATCAGTATGTGTTTTTAGACTGTTTCGCTATAAAAAGCATGTCATTTTTTCAGATTTGCTAGAGTGTTCAAAAACTGTCATAACAATATGGTTGTGTCATACTGTATTTGCTCTTATTAGGACTGAAGTCATTGTATTTTGTATCTTGCTGTTAATTGTACTGTAATTCTTGATATGTATTTTTTGTATTCAACTGTAAGTTGCCCTGTGTAAGGGCGTCTGCTAAGAAATAAATAATAATAAATACTTTTTCCACAAGATAAATCGTATGATTTATCCTAAAAGTTCTGGTAAGAGCCCTTTTAGGTACAGAACACTGTTCTGAATGAGAGAAACAGTCCATAGCACAGAATAAAATGAAGCTACTGTATGATGGAATCCATCTGAATAAAGCATCCGCTGGGACTTGAAACAGCAGAGTGAATCAGGGCCCTAATATAGCTGCACATTACCTCACTGCCTGATAACCCTCACTGCCCTTGGTGTGGGGAGGAAGTTCTCCATCAATTGATTCAGAGCATTAGCTTCCAAGCCGGCCCTGAAATGTTAATGATGTTTTCATTCCCTAAAAACACTTTTCAAGTTGCTTTAAAACTGCTGTGATTACATGTATCTCCTTTCTGAATTGACAGCCAACTTGAATCCAAAAGGGTAATTAAGAACTCGG
Organism: Acipenser oxyrinchus oxyrinchus; assembly: GCA_030684275.1. NCBI lineage: Eukaryota > Metazoa > Chordata > Actinopteri > Acipenseriformes > Acipenseridae > Acipenser > Acipenser oxyrinchus. The sequence goes on along the minus strand of CM060252.1, from coordinate 14,920,720 downwards.
AAGGTTAGGAATTATGCCTGCAGTCGACAGAGCTTTTTGTCTTACACATCAGACATCAGACCTGATTTTATTGTATAGTGCTAAAATAGTTGATATGTTGTTTTTTTTTTTAAGTAAATCCCATCTGTTTTATTTATCTTATTTTATTTGACTGACTACGTGAATAGTCATTGCTTTATACTTGTGACAAAGCTTGCCACTTTCAGGGACACACAACTGACGAGGTGTAAACACATATTTATTTATATGCAAAACAAACAAAAGCCTAACTCTTCTAAGGAGTACTTACTAAACTGTTCCCAAGTTCTAACTACAGCTGGACAGCTAAGCCGTTTACCAGTAACCAAAAGCAATACTCTTCTCAGGTCTTAGCCTTAACAGAGACCCTGACATGTCTTACAGACCTGCTTAAATACACCTGCCTTGATTAACTACCGGCAGGTGTTTCTAATTATATTAGAGCCTGGTGTAATTCATCCTGGCTCGTGCCCAGGGCATTCTGGGGGATGTTATCCTGAACCTCAAGGACTACACCGTTCCTCCCCCTAGCAGCGTCTCTATCAGGAAATATGTAGTGATAAACATTTAAGCCCATTTTAATTGCGTTATGTTTTAAAAATAAACACTGCAGGGGTTTATACAATTCTAAATATCTGTGTTGCAAATATCACACAATCTAGCATGCCAATTGCAATTTTAGATGGAGCTTCAATTTGTAGCTTTACATATACATGTTTGGAAAACTCATCGGTTAATGAGAATAGTGGCAGCAGTGACCACATGCAAGCCTTCTGAAGTCCAGTTGGTATGACGTGGTGGCAATACGTAGGTATTGGTGAAGGTGATCATTTGTGATACGATTTTGTTGCTGATTTTTGATGAGATTCAATATAGAGAAGCCAGATTCACAAAGATATGTTGAGCCAAACCTAGATAATAAAAAAATTGCAAGTTTGATTTTGCAGAAACTGAAACGTGCAGCATGACATTATCTGCCACGGTTTTACAGTGTTCATGAAGTTTAGGGAAATGGAGTCTGTAAGTCTGCTTGAAACACAGTCAGTTTGTCTCGAAAGGCGACTACAGCCTAATAAAGGTCACTGACAGTATGGTCACAGCCTTGAAGTTTAAGGTTAAGCTGGTTTAGCTGTACAGATCTATATGTCTATATGTAAGGATTCCTGTGATCTACAATTTCAAAATAAGGATTTCACATGATGTTTGTATGGAGTATGATGGTTAGTGTATTACAGTAACTGTCACAGACACCAGAAAAGTGCGGAAGTGTTTAATTTGACTGGACGATAAGAAACGAGAGGCAGGAAATGCATCGCTGGGGTACTCATCAGTGGAATGCTAGACATGGCCTATTTTTTCCTGTTTAAAAGACATAACCTCAAACTTAATATGGGGGCAGTAAAGGTTTTTAATTTTAAAAAAGCAAACTTACTGAAAATGTAATGTGCCACATGCTGACCATTATTACCATTTTATAATAACCACTTGGCAGCCTAGATAAGAACTAACTGTGCATTAACTGCACCTTTTAGTATTGGCTTTTACAAAGTACAGAGGCATACTTGAGCCTGAGAATTGTCAAATATATTGTAAAAAAATTAAAATACAACTTGTGTGGGTCATTTATTGGTTGATTTCTATTTTAAATTTGTGACCATGTCATGGCTTTTCCAAATTGCAGTTGGTTATATATCTTTGTCACTGACTGTGTCAATAATAAAACACAGTTAGTTTAAAAGGCTGAACAGTTTTTCCCCCCAATGCTTATGTCTCCCCCTGAGGGACACATTTCAAGTTCAATATAACACAAAATGCAGCCAGTAAATACACTAGCACTTGTTTCTAATATTTTTACATCTATATTTTAGAAGCTCACTTTTTCTAGCTGAGGACATGTACACAAACTATATGTGTGTATTGCTGTTGTTATATCCAGGGAGGTAAAGACTTTCTGAAGCAGCTCAGCTTTAGTTGGTCCCCAGACAAAACATTTCCCAAGTTTTCCCCAGTATATGTTTTACTAGTACCAAGCAAGCTTTTTATGATTAATTAATTTAGCAAAAAAAATCAAATTTACTTTATTCCATCCATCTTGTAATGCATTCATAATAAATATAACATATGTTATGCAAGGTGTAATGTTTAAAATAATGTAGTTTTTTAATTTACTTTTTTTTCATTTTTATTGTCCTACTTGTTTTGCTTCTTCAAATTAGTGGATAGAGGGGTTTGCAATATAGTTCCGTGGCAGTCTAACTGTACAGTTTTTTTTGTTTGTTTGTTTGGTTTAAATCAAATGCTTTTTGAACATGAGGCCATTACGTGAATCACTTATACAGTAGAGCTTAATGTTTTGTTTTTAAAAATAAACTTAAAGAACAGACCTTCACACCCAGTAAGTTTATTACACCAGCAATAAACAGCTCAGGCATTTAATTTAGTATCTTGTAAGACTTAAGACTTAAGTTTTAGCTTATTTGTCTTATAAGTATATTATTTGGAGAATATGCCTTTGAGAATCCAGCCAGAAGTTGTCTAAATAAGGCCTTGTCACGCATTAGACTTGCCATTTTGACCGAAGCTCAGACATCCTGCTTTCATTGATGTTTGGCCATTATTCTGGTTTTATCTCCTCCGATAAGTTACTGTTACAGAGTTTTACACGTACACACACAGTTCATTCTAGGCCATGCTACCTTAAAAAAAAAAAAAAAAAACTAAAATATGAAACCTGATGTATTTATCTGAATGCACTGCACCCAGTGGTTCTAGCAACAACAGCATTCCTTGACGGCAAGTTAACTTATAACAAACCAGGAAGTCTCCGAGCTGTCCTCTGCATCCATCATCTTCTACGGTCACCATTTGCTTCCAACAGCACATAAGGCCTGATTTTCCGAAGTAGGTAAAGGGGTTTACTAATGAGTAAGGATGGTTTTAGGTAAAGGTAAAGGTCATTTTTGCAATTTAGTGTGTAAATGTACTCTGTTATTACACAGACTTAATTTACTTTCTTTCATAAACTCTATATGTACTGTAACTAACCCTAAGTAAGTTACCTTGTGTAGAAATTCAGGACCATTGTATGGTAGTTGCATTTAGGGACAGTTGCTATTCATTGAATTATGTCACTATTCTCTGGACATTTTAGGACATTTTTATCCTGATTTAATTTATTATATAAATAAACTCATTTCATTTTCAACTATTTAATTACTCTTCTAGGCTGTTCCTGTTTTTGTATTGGTGTGTATTAGTTCCTGTACTGTAGGAGTACACCCTATTGTTTCATGGCACATATAATGAGCTATTTGAGTGGTGGTGGATCATACCAGGAAAAGGGTAACAATGACTCAGAAAGTAGTTGCATGTCATCGTTCAGCTGAGCACTTCTTTTCTGCTGTATCATGGGTTTCTATTTTAAGAACAGACAGAACATTTGGTTTCGGCTTTTATTAAAGTTATTTATAGACTGGAATGTTGGCTTTGAATACATTAGCTCTCTTTGTTTAAAGTGTTGACAGCCATGATGTGGTAATGCACTTGAGATTACATTAGTGTATATATACATTATTTTTGTCGGCTTGGAAAATAAAACATTGTGATCACTTAACTGAGATTATTTTTGGTGGGCTGAAGAGGAAGAAAAATCTAATGTGGAAACTTTCTCCATTTAGGCATACATTTATAGGGATTACTTTAAATAATTACTAGGACTAGCATTATTGTCATATCCCAACATTGATTTGGACCTATAATAACCCACGCTATTTTTATTAACATTCATTAATGAGTTGATTTCAAAACAAGAAAACCTGTCCTTACGTTTACAATTGAGGACCAATCAATGGCAATTCATTTCCATATTGAATGTTTAAAAGCCGATTGGAAGATTTATTTGCCTCTCATCCAGGGCGCTGACCTTTTGACTGCTGTACTGGCGAGGCTGTAAACTGACAATAAAATGTTTTTTTTAAAGGCAATACCCCTAAGGCATATTATAATATTAGTACAGTATAAAGTACAGTAATCCATCGCATATCCGACTGCCGTGGGACCAGAGTAAGGGCGGATATGTAAAAAGGCGGATAAATGAATCCTGTTTTAAATACCATTATACACAGCTGTAACAATTACTATATTCACACAAATATTGTTTTGAGATTCAGCTCCTCTAAATCCCTTGTTTAGAAAGATACTTGTGACAGAGTAGCTGTCGTCCATGTGAGTGCGTGCATTCACTGCTGAGTGACAGACAGGAGATCGAAACAGAGGTTGAAGTTGATATGCCCCGCAGGCAAAGAGGATTTATTTACATAGCAACGCACTGAACAGCTCACCTGACACTACCAGAAATGGTTGCGTACGGAGCACGTACAACACAGTGTACGAAAACTTAGGTAGGATCTACAATCTCTGAACTAATCTTCTCTGTTCAATAATAAACTAACGTTGCTGAAGAGATTGATCATGGCAGATAAACAGTTAGGGCGGATATGCGACGGGCGAATACGCGACAGATTACTGTACTAAGAAGATGGGAAAGTTGATGATGTTTTAAATGTGTTTTATTTAGCAATGTATGTTTTCATTAATCTTATTCATAATATCATTTTCTGTTTCTATTTTTTTTCGTGAGAGGTGGTGGGGGTGGACAAAATAAAATTCTGATAAATGCACGTCACTCCTAATCTTTGTGGATAGTTCTCATTGGCAATTTTGGGGTATTTGTCATGTTTACCACATGCATCATTCTTTATTTAGATTTTCCCACAGTTCATTTAAATAGGAAATGGGATTTTTTTACTTCTTTCTTAAAAACAGATGGCTGTTGTGTACAGAATTAATACTGAGAATGTAAATGAGATTAATAGTAAACCATTTATGACTTGTCACCAGCATGTCTGAGAATTAAGTATAGCAATTGGTGCCATGACAATGTAGTTTTACCGCAATATACAGTACTTCACTTACTAATCTTTACCATGGGTATTTCAGTGTTTTGCCATACTTATCTTTGATTTCCTGTGTAGTATACTGCAGTACATATTAAAATCACAGAACAAATCTATTTTCTTTAGAGGAAATGTTAAATTAACTCTTGAATAATTGTTTTATGTTCCCTTAAAGTCCATATCTCACATAGAAAATAATTTTTTGGCTTTGGGATCGTACTTGGTTTACTTTCACAATGAGCAAGAAATTAAATCTCCATGATCAATTTTAGAGCACTGAAGACTGAAAACATAGACAACGCACTGGAGATGCATGAAGTTGGCGTGACGTCACTTGGGGAACACATACCAGCAACAGATGAGAGATATACATGGCTTCACACTGTGAAAGCAATCATTATGAATCTCTCCAACGTTTTGAGTGGTCTGTATTACAATAAGGACAGCGGGAGTGTGGTGTGTAATGAAAGACATTGTGGGGAGGAAGAGTAAGTGGTTTGAGGCCCGATTCCGAACTGTTTTGAATCTCCAGCAGGAGAAAATGACCACACAGGCATGAGGAATGTGAGCGACACGCCCCCTTGTCTGCAGGTTGTTCTTGTATACAGTTAACCCCGGTTAGCAGTTCATTTATGGCAATAAAATAAAAAAGTGTATTTCTTTATTTGGTTTGCTTTACCATTTATATCTTGCAAATAGTGTTTACCGTTTCCCATCCACTTCAATAATAAAGCACTGTTTATTTTAGTAAGTCAGCAATATGAAAGCTGTGCTCATGTTTATTTTCTTTGGGTAGTTTTGGGCCACAGAGTTTATTTGATAACGGTATATTGTATAATAATAATTATGATAATAATAATAATAATATCTGACGTCTGAAAAAACAAATGCAACACTTGCAGAGAACTGATTATGTGCAGTGGATAGATTGTAAATGTATTACAGTTACAGCGCAAAAGTATAACAATAATCTTTAAGAACTCTATAAAAAGCTTATTAAAACAGTACTGTGTTATTCAGGAATGCAAAACAATCTTATCCACCCATCTAAAATGTATAATATTAGCATAGTAGATACATATATAAGATGTCTATTTTTCAGGCAGAGCATTTTGCTTACCCTCTTCTTTTGATGAATAATTAATTCAGAGCAGGCAGGTGATGTCAAAATAGGAGAGAGAGTTTCTGATTCAGGATTCAACTGCAAAGGCTGGGCTCATCAAATCACAAGGTCAGGTTGAGATCGGAGATGAAGAACATTTTGGTAAAGCTGCCAACTTGTCCCAATTGACATCACTGCATCCTCTCATGCTTCTGTGGTTACAATGTGTTTGAAAACTAATAAGCTTACTATGCATTAATAAAAACATGGTACAATACTTCTAATGCATTTAGTAAAATTGCATATAATACGTTTAATTGGTTTATATGAATAATATGCTTTTTAACATTTTTATTTTAGAATAATAAATAATTTCAGCAAGCTAGCATCATAGTTAGACTTCCTGACTGGATCCTGTACTAGCTGATTTAGGAAAAATACATTTTGTGATAATTCTTCAGAAGCACATCACCAGACCACAACGGTCAGCTCATGATACTGTAGTTGCAGCAACACTGTGTTTTACAGTTAATGGAAAGAAAAAAAAAATTTTTTTGAAAGCAAGCAGGTTCATTCAGTTCAGTATGAAACCCTTACTTTAGATTCCTTCTCCATGGCAGGTAGCAGGACTCGCCTCGGGCATCCAGTATTTTGTTCAGCACTGAATTAGACAAAGAGCCTGCCTGAACACCAGTGTTTACTTTGTGTATTTTCCACACCCTGCTGGGCCTAAGGATCTTAACTAGCTCTGTGACAGCATACTTAAATTGAGAAAGCATGTCCTGTAATTGATTGTCTGTGACCTGTTGATTTAGCATCCAAACAACCTACACAATTGTTATAAAAGCAAAGCTGGATCAAGAATAAAAAAAAAGGCTTGGATGCATCTGCACACTAGAGGACAATGCAGCAAGGAAAGATAGTCTTTCAGATATCATGTCATGCCAAGGGAGCACTGGAGATCATCGTGACATTGAGATGATTCATTGTTAATTTTTAATGCATTTTTAGTCAGTCCTCTAGAGTTTTTAAACATTTCATTTAAAAACTACTGTGATATATGTACTGTAGCTATTAGATTTTCGCTTAACTGGCAAAGTGTTCCGTTATTTGTTATCAACGATAATCAATACATTGACGTTTTAAATCCCAGGGTTGACGAGGATAAGTCTTCCCAATACTTTAACAAGAAAAGTTTTGAGCTTATGTTGTTGGAAATTGTTTTGTGTCACGTGCAGTCCACGATTAACATTGTACAGTACATGCTAAATTTGTAAAGATTTCAGATCTGACTAGCTTGGGTTCAATTGTGAGTCAATAGCATGTATAGCCAGGATGTTTCTGGTATTCGGGAAAAACCACAACAGAGATCAACAGACAAGATATTTCTATATTTAACTGGCCTGCAAGCAAATCAAAGAATTCCCCTGTGGTGCTTAATTAGCACAACGTTATTCAGCACAAATAATGCCCCACAGTTCTTTCATAACAAAAGCAGAATTTATATTTACTGCAATGGAAACAACATTTAAAAAATAAAAAAAAACTAAAGGAAAATTAGTAAGGGATGCTGCAGCATTCAAATTGGAAAAGAAAATGTTACTGCAAACGCTTTTCTTTTTATTTAACAAACAAGGTCCCAAGACTATTGCAGTGGCTTCGTCAGGTTGAAACATATGAAGGGATCAGGGAAAGACAACAGTTACCCACACAGATAAGATAATCAAACGTGAAACTCAGGTCTTTGGTAGAATCAAATTAATAGAGCCATCAATTAACTTAATTAATTGATATATAATTAATTGACCCTCAGGAAATTGTTGGTCAGCACATCCAGTTCCTGCAGAACAAAAAAAGCCTTGATTTAAATTGCTAACCCAAAGTAAATCAATAAATGTGGAGCAGTAAACTTTATGTGGGATGGCACTGTGTTGCTGCAAGCAGCAGGCTTTTAAAGCAAACCAATGACGCACACTCCCTGCTGAATTTGAATGAAAGTGGGAGTTAGAATTATCTTGCCTTGAACCCTTCATTATACATCATTTAACCTTGATTTATAATTCAGCTTTGTCACGCTCAGCTGCCTTTTTATCAAGATGTCCATCTTTTCATTTACAGATCGAAAAAGCCAATAAAGCATGTTGTTGCTACTGCTGCTGCCGAAAAGGTGAAGCCGAAATTATCATTGTTTGAAGAAGAGGTGGATCCAGATGATGACTTGTTTGAACCAGTAAAAAGATCTGCACCAACAAAAAATGTGACAGCTGGAAACGGGAGTAAGTGGAATGAATGAAGGAATGAAGTATGGTATCCCCACCAGCAGCTTATCCTGCTTTTGATATATTATACACACTTCATCATAATTTTCTAGAGTAGCTGTTTGTGTCAATATACTGTTTAATTTTAGTTTTGTATTCGGAAGCTTCATAGACCGTTCATGTTTCATGGCTTTCAAAATTACATGCAAAATATGTACCTGCACTAAAGCAATGGTAGCTTTACCCTGATGTGTTTGTGGTTTCGTTTTTGTCTTTTTTTTCCCCCCCCTCTAAAGCTGTTTTGAAGTTATTTGAAGACTCTGACCTTGGCGGGGCAGTGCAGTTAGGAGACTCCCTCTTGCTCCCCACAGCCTACACAAGGACAAGTGTAGAATCCACTGCAGGGCTGGATGAAGACACAGAGGAGCTCTTAAGGTATTTGATTCTAGAGTTGTAAAAAATCTCATAATTTCTTACGTTCTCTACCAGCATAGAAGTCAAAGTCAGCTTTTTTGAAATATGGAACACTTAAAAGTGACACACTTAAAATTTTACACCTATATCCAGAAAACAGTTAATAAAACTAGGTCTTGACATTCTATGTACAGTAGAACTCTGCATAACCACAATGATTGGTACTGAGCCCTGTGCGGTTGTGAAAACATGTGGCTGATGGGTAACCTCCCTAAACATGATCTGTTCATTAATATATAACCCCCAAATAAAATAGAATAGTGGTTAGTTAAATGCAGATGAACCCTCTTTATATCATTATCATCGTGCATGGATAGTTCATTATAAAACCGGATTTGACTGTTGCCTATGATAGCTCATCACGAGTGCGAGAAAAAGGGCAGTGAATGAATGAGCAGTGTTTTAATAAGGTATAACGTTTATTGACAGAAAATGATTCGAAAAAAAGTATGTTTTGTTTAACAAACTCACAGAATTTGCTGCATTTAAATACAGTGCAGTATAAAAATGTGTCATTTACTGCAAACAACTTTTATATAAAACAAGTAGGTCTCATTCAGTACGTACCATGAACTAAAATGTGTTGATTTGTAATTAATCCGGATAGGGGTGGAGATGAAGGTGACGGTGATTTGAAGTCATCGCTGATCTCTTTCTGCTGAATGCCTTGACTCCTTTCTCTCAGTATCTGATTGTTGAACAGCGTCTGTGTGTGAAATTTGAGTGACGCCACCTCTTCTTAACAAAACAAATATGATATCCAGACTCCTACAGTACTGCTCAGATGTGCATTATCTGATTCTTGTGCATCTGAATATTTGCACATTATAGCAAAATAAAGTATCCAGTATTATACAATCCTAATATTTTGTAGTATTAGCTATCTGACTGGTTGCTTTGCAAAACCACAGAAAGCTTTAAAATACAAAAAAAAATCTTAGTAGACTTTCACTTCCACTGGAAGATGCAGTTCCCACTGTCTCTCTGTAGAGTGCGTGATGATGATCACGGAGGTGGACAAACATGTTGGATGTGTTTCCATGTTTTGCAGCAATTTTTTTCTTGCAGGTTCGGCACACTGGAAATCAATCCTAGATTACCATGTCGTCTGCATTCTTTTTGAAACCAAAAAACGTCCACACTGGTGATTTAGATTTGTAAATAACTGTCTCATCATCTAAATCGGATTCTTTTGCACTAAATGCCAAAGTTACATTTAGTGCCATTTTTTAATTCTTTTTTTTTTTTTTTTGCTCTGTTGGTAGTATTTATTTTGCAGCACTTTTTTGACGTTGCTTTTTCAGGTATGCTTTTCCATATGCATTATGTTTCATATCTACAGTACACAGGAGCGCATGCTTCCACAATGTTTAAATCACGGCCAACAAATATGCATTGCTGAGTTTAGTAAACTATTAGTGAGGAAAAGTAAAATCATTAGCTGTTAAGTCCAAAAATGTACAGTATATTTGATTAAAATTTCAAACATTTAGTCATTTAGCTTCAAACGTTTTTTAGCAGCTGCCCCTGTATGTTTTTAATTATTATTTTTATAATCGTCCAAGCAGTGGGCAGCTTCGGATATTTTAGTGAATTACATTATTTCACTTGAGTCTAGTGACTGAATTAAGGGCTAATTGTACAGCTTTTCTATGAATATTATACTTGTTGAATGACACGTTTAATCATAACCTGTACAGAAGCAGTGTTTTATGGCAGTGTAAATCCATAGTACAAGTTAAATTAGAACACTGTGTGAGTTATAAAATTCAACAGAGCATAACACATACTTAGTGTACTTAGTGTTACTCGTTTATTCCAAATTTTACAGAAAAAAATTGCAGGATTTTTTTTTTTTTTTTTAACTGGACGTCATTTTTTACTGATTTATACCCGACTTTTTTCCCAGTATTATTTTTTCTCGGATTTTCCCGGTACTATTTTCTAGGAAATACACAGTATTTATTTATTTATTTATTTATTTTTAATTTAGAATGCTCAATTATTCGACCTGGCTCACTGCTGCAACCCCACTAACTTCGGGAGAGCGAGGACGAGCGTTTCGTCCTCGAAACGTGTGCTGTCAGCCATCCGCTTTTTTTTGCACTGCAAGCCCGCTGTAATGCCACTACAGAACTACAGCATCGGAGGACCACGCAGTTCTGAGTTGCACACTGGCCTGTAGGTGCCCGGCCAGCCACAGGGGTCGCTGATGCGCGGTGAGCCAAGGATTCCCCAGCCGACCAAAACCCAGTGACGTGCCGTGACAAAATGGACTGGGGTAGCAGAGTCGTCGCACCCCATGTAAAGACATGTCTCCTTACCTCTGTACTAAGTCCATCTCCACTTAATTTCCAACTGTGTCCTCTAGTACTGGTTACTGTACTGTGCTTAAAGAAATAGTTTGGGTTAACTATGGCAACTCCTGTGCATTCAGTGGCTACAGGTCATGGTAATTTAAATGCAAAAAAAAAAAACGGATAAAGCTTTGGCAGGGAATGAATGCTTGAATGAATCACCATTTACATGGCTGAACTGTGAATTAACCTTTAAAAATTGTAATGGCAATGGCAAATATAAATGAGGCCTATTTATAGTATAACACACCCTATGTTTTTGGCTGAAACTTGTTTAACTGCCTTCAGATGTTCCATAGTCACATACTGTAGCACAGTGACTTACAGCACTCCTTATAACAGTTAAGTGTTTCAAGTTTATAATGCCTAATTTTTGGTGTTGGGGGTGAGAGAATAGCTCAGTCTGCTTATCTAGGGCTTGCCTCAGTGGGAGCACTTGCTCGCTAGAGCCAGTAGTGATAAATGCCAGCTAAATGTTATTCAACTAGAAAAGAACACTTGCTCCCTATAAGACCAAAAGTCAGTAGCAAGACCGCTAATATTTTCTTTATTAAAACAACACATACTTTAGTTGTTTTACTGGGAGCAGAATTGGGTCTTACTTGCCCATGTATAACCTCTTTCAAACCTCCAGATGTAACATCTCCAGGTAAAGCGATGTGCCTCAAATACTTAGAATTTTATTGTGAATGAGATATGGTCTCAATGGTTAACTACATTGAAATGTGGTAAAATAAATCCTGCCTCTTTAATATAGAACACCAAATCTGAACTGTGAATTGAGCTTGGAATTCACAACACAGGGAGGAGATAATAGTATCAGGTGTAATCAAAGCTGGAGGAAGAAGACAAATCAATGTATCGCGGATGCCACTGAATTAGAACTGTATATTTCCAAAAGTGCACACTGCACATTTAAACCCACATCAACAATGCATTCTGCTTGCGCTGTGGTAGTTGCAGGAGGCTTTGCTGATTCATGATATTGTATTGTTATTTGGTTCTGAACAGACATCTCAAATACATTGTTGTTAAGTGCACCCTACAGTATCTCTATATACTCTATATGTTATGAGTCCCAAAGCCCTGATCTGAAGGACAGAGTGACAAGCCAGACAGCATTTACAACTTTCTTTCTCTGGACTCCTTGACTCCTACTTTGAGGTTTGCATGGCTGACTCCGTTTAGAATTTTTAGATAGAGAGATTATGTGTTCCAAGGAGTGGTATTTGTTGGCAGTAAAATGGTACATATCAAAACAGCCTCCTTTTTTATTGTAAATATAAAACCAAAATGTCACTGATTAAACCTTGCGCCAAAAAAATACAAGGTCTTGGATACGGTCCAAGTGAAATGGGTTATATAACACAGTCCTATATTATTATTATTATTATTATTATTATTATTTATTTCTTGGCAGACGCCCTTATCCAGGGAGACTTACAGTCGTAAACAAAAATACATTTCAACCTTTACCTTAAGAGGTTTTCAAATTAAATTGTGTTATTTAAAATTCCCTTGACATTCCAGAAATAGAAGTATGTTACTGTCAAGATAAATAGCAGGTTTTTATTTTTTTACTTACACAGCTGCAGATGAGCTTAACCTAAAAAATGAAATAAATACATGCAAAAGAAAAAAAAAAAAGACAAGGAGCTGAAAGTGGGGTTGTATAAAACATGCAGCTCACAGGCTGTGTTTATTTTCAAACCGAAGCAGCTTTACCCCCATGCCATATCATACAGCCATATCCCTGTTTATGTGTTTTTAAGCAACAGTCGTGAGGGCTTTTTTTAAGTGCCTTGTCAAAGACAACTGTTGTCGCACTAACAATACAAGAGCCTCGTGTACCCACATTTGTGAAACATGTAGCTTGTTCCAAGGTGGCTGGGCTCTTCGCGAACTTAAAGCTGTATAGACTGCTATGGCTAATAGAAGTACATTATTTCATGTTAGATTTTGTAGTTGGTTTCATTCGACTTTATGAAGCAAAATTTGTTATTTCAATAGGGTGATGCTAAACATTTGGCCATAGCTGCTTAAAGAACTAAATGCAAATTAAAGGGGAAATGCTATAAGCTATAATAATAATACAATATATTGAACATCTCTACCCAGTATTGCTAACTGACCTTTCACACTGGGCTAGCACTTTAGGCAGTTTGGCAGCTGTGACTGTGCACTCTGCAGTAGAGCACTTAGAACTCCAATTACTTTAATGTTCTGGGGCCTTTGTGTCTTCTGCCAACAATACATCAGCACTTTTCTGTCTAAAAACATTCTGGAATGGCATCTTGGGTATCGGTGGCTTGATGTTAACATATTTTAAAAAGCCAGTGGCAAGATACTGTCATCAGTAAAATTGCTTTCCTTTAAATAAAAAAAAGTACACTGTCGGTTAAAATGTTAGCTTATATATATATATATATATATATATATATATATATATATATATATATATATATATATATATATATAATCAATTAAAGGTAACACGGGTACCTGAAAACCCGGGTACCCGTCGACCCGTCGGGTTTTAAATTACCCGACCCAAACCGGGTTTCTTTTTGATACCCAGTTTCAATTATTTATTTGAGAATTTAAAGAAAATGTAGAAAATATGACAATGCAGTTGTAAGTGCGGGTCTCTGGCCGGCGTAATAAAGACAATGTTAAAACAAGCTTTGCATTCAGCCTTAAGCTGTGCATTAGCCTTTTCTTAACTGACAGGATATCAAGGTTTTACAGAAAACAATAACAGCGGCAAGCACACCTCAATAATAACAACTGCAGCAACAATTCTTCTCAGGAACTAAATCATAAAGAAAACAACATAACATCTTGTTGGGTTTATGTCAGTGATAACATAAATCCATATAACTGTGTGACTTCAATATCAAGCCTGAGGCACGGGCCTCGGATAAAATCATACTAATAATTATTTATTAAGGCTCTTTTACACGTTGTTTAGTTGTTTTATTTAGTTTGATAATAAGGAATAATACATTCCGGTAGCCCGCAGTTTAGCGAGCCCATCTTATTATTTCAGTGCTAAATCGCTAGTGGAAGTGGCTTGTAAACTGCAGTTTAGCAGACCCAGTTTATGCAAATTTGAACAATTCTAACAATAGTTTAATTGTGAATATTGTACATCATTTTAGGTAGGGGTTTGGGGGCTTGCCCCGATTTTTAGAAACTGTAATCTGCTATACAGTTTTACATGGCTGGCTACGGCCCTGAATACAGAATGCTTTATCTACAGTGATTGCGCAGATATATCCTTTGTATGCATTGTATGCTCTTCAAAGCAGTAAGTTGCAGAATGAAATTTCAATTTAGACTTGTCAATAATAGGAAAGCCTTAACTACTAAGAACTGCTGCCATGTTTATCATGCATCCCACATATTATCTCCTTGTATCTGTTTTCAGGGTAGAAGACGACTTTGATAAACTCCTCACTGTGAACACAAGTGCAAAACCAATACCTAAACCTAAACTGTTGCCTAAACCTAAACCAGCACTGCCAAAAAAGCCAGCATCTCTGTCAAAGAGCAGTCCCAGCCTGGCCTCAGCCCCTCCTCACAAACCAGCCGAGACGACAGCAGATAACATGGACGAGATGGACATCTTGAAATACATCCAACAGAACGAGTCTGCGGGCAGTGACTCACTGGATTTGTTTTCATAAGGATTAGTACTCTAAATTATCAAATACAAACACACAGGTTTACATCTTGTGTTATGAGGGAGTGTTTTGACCAGCGTCCTAAACATAGTTGAACATAGCAACGGATTGTGAAACACAATATTATGAAGATGTAGAGGATAGCGTGATGGAAAAGTAGTTGAATACAGTGTTCAACGGGTGACTGGGTTATCCAGGCAGGCTTGTCATGCCTTCTGTTTATCGTCATCTATCCTTTCCATTATGGAGTTAATACTGTAGTTATGCAAAATTTAAAGTAGTGGTGATTGGTGCAAGTATCATTGGACAATGTATTTTTCTTTTTAATGCTGTGGTGTTTCACAGTCATGTTCAGATTCATTCTAAAATAAGATTCCTTGGTATTTTAATATGTTCTTACATTATTCCTCTTCCCTTAACCTGCTTGCCGCTATTTAAACAGGCATTGTCTTCCAGCTGCTGACAGCCATCTGAGTTTATGAATCCAGAAGCTTAGTTACACTATAGGAAGCAAAAGATAATTTTATAAAGGCGATTGTCCACATGATATTTGTGTTCTGCTGGTATTGTATGGTGATAGCTCCTCCTAGATTGATAGCTCCTCCCATAATGATAGCTCCTCCCAGATTGATAGCTCCTCCCAGATTGACATGGAGGGCTGCTTCTCGCATTGAGTCACCACGATACAAACCACTGTACAAACTTCTGTTCTCTGTATTACAACTAAAATTCTGTATCTGGTTTGGATCTGCTGAATTGTACAGCTAAGGCCAAACGTTTTGCATCACCTAGAATTTTAGGATTGAGACATAATTTAAAAAATAAAAACTATATAAACATAATTTAGATATTTTATTTAACATCATGTAATCAAAGAAAGTACAAAATGATATTGGAAAAGTCTACCGGAAGCCATAACAGTAGTACAGTATTCCATGTTAGATCTCAAAATGTCACATTCATTTGCTGTCCATTTTTCAGTTAAATATATGGAAAACTACAAAGTGGTATGAAATTCAATACGTTAACATTATTCAACAGGTTTCATTTGACTTTATGAAGCAAAATGAGTCCTTTCTACAGGGTGATGCAAAACCTTTGGCCATAGTACCGCATGTCCTTGTTTCTGCTCTTTAAAGCATATCCCTGAAAACAGCCTTGTGTAAACTCCTGTGGGTTGTTTCATCACTTCCATTTGCAGCTTTCCAGCTGTCTTTTCTATTTTGTGAATAAGCATTTTGTGTCCTGCCTGTTTTAACTTCCAGTATACCTTTACCTGTTATCTTAAAAATAAAGAGTATTATACATACTGCATTATTATATATTTACTAAACAGAATAGCTAACCAAGTGTCAATCTGCAACAGCAACACAATGGTCATTTCCATTGGAGGTCTCCCACAGAAAGAGCAAAATCACATCAAGAATGTATTCCCCACTCACTGAAGGAAAATCCCCACTTATATGCTTATATTATGATATCACCCAGAGTCTGTACCCACCTTGTGCAGAAGGATTACAGTGCTGACAGAAGAGATTATAACGCAGATTATGTTGTTTTCTAACTGTTTTACAACTCAAGATTTTTGTATATTTTTCTTGATTACTAAACAGTTTATGTGGAGCGTAACAATGTAGGTCATGTGATCTGACCAGCTCGCGGGATGCTACAGTTGTTTGTTTTAAGGCTGCAGTGTTAGAATTGCTATGTGTGGAAGTTATATGTGTGTATGCCATGTGCTAACTGTTAAAAAAAAAAGTACACTAAAGAAATATGAATTTTGAAAAACACAAATGTATTCATTTTTTTCATAGTGTTCTATATATTTTTTTCAGAAGAGCATATAACAATAACTGTCTTACAGTAATAAGTTAAATACACCCATTTAAAGACATGTGTTTGTTCCTTGTTTTTAAAGTAGTATTTGCTTTAATGTTATCTTGTCAAGACTCCCTTATAAAAGGGAAGTATCTCTCTAGGCTTATAGCTCTGTTTAATAAATACATTGGAAATAGGATTAGAAAAGAGCATGCTCTTTTGTGGCCCTCTGTCACTGTCCTTTACTGTAGTGAGTGACACCTTGGCTTGACATCAATCCAGGTGTTGCTTGATATCCAGGAGTGTGGTTCCTGTGACGAAACAGACAGTCAAGACATGTTCTATGGGAATGATGTCCAGGCTCTGTGAAGCCAAAGGCAGTCATTGTAAACTAGTGTTTCTTGTTAAAAAAATAAGAAAGGGTGACATTGCCAACATGTTGCATGAATAACACCATATAATGTACAGTGACACCAATCTACAAGTTTCATCACCTCTGAAGTGATACTTAAAGTGTGCTGGAGAAAATCAAAATGGAAAGAAAGAGAATAATACCTCTCTCCTGTACATTTTACATTATATATGGTTTGCTTTTATTTTAGTTTGATTTTCCATTTACAGTAGCTGCCTATTTAAGGTTCTTAGAGGGTTGCTGTGGGGTGTCTCAACTCAATGTCTCCAGTGTCAGTGTCACAGCCATCTGAGTCACACGCTATAGTAACTCTACTGGAGAAAAGAAAATGCAATGTCTACCTCCCTTCCTGTTTTAAAACACAGTTTGTCACTGTGGAGAGCATTGGGTTTTCAAAACCTCCAGTGGAGATGTTTGTGTGCCGATAGGGTAATCCACTGCATTCTAATCTAACAGATATAGCAACATCGTATTGTTCCCCCTCCTTGTCATTCTCAGTGTATTCATGTATCACAGTAGTGTAGTGGATGGCCTGAACTGCTACAGATACACACACAGGTGTGGTGCAGTTTGTAACAACACACTCATGGAACCTCATGGATTTATTAAAATATATAAACCCTGCTTAATACCACACCTGTTAATGTCCATTCCACTTACAGTCACCAAATTGACATACCCTGACTATAATGGCAGTCAATGAGGAAAGCTCCTCATAAGATCACTTTGGTTATAATCACACTGGTTAATATCAATCAACCATGAAACTGATTTCCACCATCAACCATGGATAACTGCAATGTGTATGTTTACTGTTACTACATTTTTAATTATTATAATATGCTGTAGAACTTAGTAGGCAGATGTGGGAAAAATGCTAACATCCTTCTAATCTTGGTTGCCCAATACAGCAGAAAAAACTATTATGCATCATCCAGCATTTCCGCTGGTGTCTAGTTCTTTACACATCCATGGTTATTGTATACTGAATCTATTTCAAGGGATTTTCCACTTGTTCTGGTGTTACCCAATGCTGGAATCCCTCTCCCATACAGTTTATTTAAACAAGTCCACTATTAATCAGACAACATGCATGTTTATTAGTGTTACAAAACAGAGGCACAAAACCAAGAAAAAGGCAAGCCATAAAACCTAAGCATTTCAAAACACTATATAAAAAAATGTGATACCTGCAGGGACAGGTTAGTTAATATTGTTTTGATCATATACAGTATATTATGATTTGTTCCCCCATGCTATTTTCCCTGTTTTTCATGTGTTGTGAAAATCCAAATACTGTACTGGCAGGATGTCTCTGCTTCAAACTTTTTCCAGACTAGTTTAAAAAAAAAACAAAAAAAACATTTAGACCATTGTTCTGGTCAGGAAATCTGGCGTCCAGTTCAAGCTTGTCACATAAAATTGGCGGGGTTTCAGAAAATACTCAAAAGACATGAACTAATGATACAACATAGGGAACAATGCAGAAACAAGTTTTTCAGTACAATAGACCATACATCTTTGAAAACATTTTATTTTTTTCTGAATCCCCTCAGTATTTTGTATGCTACAGTTTCACAACAATATTTTCCAATTGAATTATTAGAAAGATCAATGTCACTGGCAATAATAATTTTATATCAATCAATGAGTACATTTACATGCAGGCTAATACTGAGTATTAGCCTTCCAATACCAGGCATGTACATCAGGTATTCAGAATCCAGGAGCTCAGTTCTGAATTGGTGTTTTCAGAACCTGCAGGCTGGAATACGCAATAAAGTACTGATTTAGTACTGAAAGAGAAACGTGTGTAAACCTGCAGGTGGTATTGACGTGGTTTTCGCGTTCTGCGCATTCTGGTGTCCCGACTCCCAGCAACATTCAGGATGCTTATCAACAAGCTGCAAAAAGAAAGAAGGGTTACTGCTGGAGCGATGAGGAGACTACTTATGTCCTTCTTTAAGAACAAACTCCTTTGGATACTCAAGATCACAGTGCAGAAATTGGCCATCAATAGCATTGCACTCTAAACACAGCTCTACCTGTAAGTATTTAATGGTGGTTAAAAGCTATTAGATATGCTCAGTACTGTAAGTATCAGAACAGAGTATTCAGAATACTCCTACTGAATTATGGGGATTCTGAATACTCGCTCCATGCAAAGGCGCTGGAACTAGGGGTGCGGGTGGTGCGGCAGCACCCCCTGGCTTTGCATGGCTTCCATCATATACATGGGTTACAGTTTTGTTCAATGGCTTTCAGCACCCCCACTTTAAAAATTGTTCCAGTGCCACTGGCTCCATGTAAACATAGCCAATGTCATATGTCAATGTCCACGATCCATATGCAGTTTTAATGGGGCCGACCTTTGTACGCACATCCATATTAACACTTACAGTACCACTTGTCCAATTGTCATGAAATGTACTTTCTTTAGCACAAGTTTTGATAGCATCATATTCTGTTGATATATGGAGACTGTCAGTTGTCTTTAAGAACTGTCTAACAGTTCTTAAAGTTTTGTCAATAGGTTCTTTTCACATTTTAAATGCCCGTAACAGTGTCCCAGATTCCATTATATGAAGCATACTAATTGCCTTTCTGTACATGTAGTAGTGGCAGACAAAATTCATGGCTCAGCACAATCCAAGTAGAATTTGAAATTGTCCAATTGTAGTGACACGTGAAGGGCTTTACTTTATTTTTTAAATAACTTCATTCAATTTTTTTGTTTTACGAATACTTAAAAGATGATTTATTCTTCAGCTGGTCTAAATTACACATCTTAATGCCACAGAATTAAAAATGGGGACCTCCCAAATGAAACATGTTCTATCAGGATTCAAAGCAAAGCAGACATGCAGGATGGAGTGCTTTTGTTTTTGGCTCAAGCACTGCCTGCCCTCAGGGAGATGCGACTAAAAAAACTTTTCTATTAAGCAAGCCACTAAGGTACAGTATATACTGTATATACTCATGTGTTGTGCAAACCTGTACACTACAGTAAATATAGAAACAAGTTTGGCAGCAATGAACCCAAGCTAAAGAATATTATTGCCAGGTATTATTACTTAATTGCTTGTAGCTGAGTCAGTTTTCTACACTGCAGATAGCTATTAACTGGAATTAATTTAATGTGATGCGTGTGACTTTAGGACTGATTATCCTAAAAAATGGCTAAATAGTAGGTTCTGTTGCAAATTGTGTTTGTTGAGTCACAGTTTATACTGTGCTTGCGCAATACCTGTTTAGATATCATAGTAGTCAGCGAGGTTGGAGTAAATTGTTGTTAACATAATTTAAGTGTAGTACATCAACATTTTAGGTTTTTTCAGATATGAATTCAATGGGGAGCAAACCACTGCTTTGGTACTTTTTGGTGACCCCACAAACAAAGCAAAGCTTTTGGAGAATACCCACAGTTAATTGAAACTATGCCACAAATGAGGCGTTGTGTTTGAGTTTAGAATGGCGGATCCAGAGGTTATGGTTGTGTTTTTCTTTGTTTTCTTTCTTCATATATTACTGAATTAGGGTTACCCTATGACTCCATGTATACTAGGACAGTTTAGGACAGTTCAGGCTTTTCAACTCACACCCCAATGCATTCTGGTAAGTGTAGTCCTCCTGTGAAAGGTACCAGAGACAGGTACAACTAACTAGAATGCATTGCAATGTGAATTGAAAAGCCTGAACTGTCTCAAACTGTCCTAGTGTGCACAGAGTCATACAGTAACACTATACTGAATACAACTGAAACGTAACTACGGGCTAAATACGTGAAGAGGAGAAGAATGCTGAAGGTTTATCACTGTACATTTCTGTGGGTGTTACCATGGTTAACTATTTAATTGTGTATTATAATTATTATTATTATTTATTTCTTAGCATACGCCCTTATCCAGGGCGACTTACAATTGTTACAAGATATCACATTATTACATACAATTACCCATTTATACAGTTGGGTTTTTACTGGAGCAATCTAGGTAAAGTACCTTGCTCAAGGGTACAGCAGCAGTGTCCCCCACCTGGGATTGAACCCACAACCCTCCGGTCAAGAGTCCAGAGCCCTAACCACTACTCCACACTGCTGCCCCATTGTGTAATTTACAATGCCCGTACTTTTCATGATTTCAGTATGCTTTTAATATTAATCATTGCATTTTACTATGCTGTTACTACTGGACTTTTATAAGGGCAATAGCAAAGTATAAGCTAATCAGCAACTTGGTATTCATTACATTCACTCAGCATTAAATAGTTTTGTTTGCAAACAAATTTTCTATGGTGTTGGTTACCAAGTGATTTATAGTTTGCATGTAACAAGTATGGTAAGAATTCTATATCACAAACTAAACCACATCAGCAATACAACAGTATCTTAAACAACCTTAGTAGACTCATCTTTCAACTCTCATCAGGGTAGTATTGGGAGGATACCAATCAGGTTATGGTTGTGAACATGCAGTCACAGACTGCGATCTTAACCACACTGAGGCAGAATATAGATCTTGCATGTCAACCGGTTGTTGACATTTGAGTCACCATAACAGGAAAAAAAAAAACATTTGTACAAATGGCACATTTTATTTCCATCTGGGAAATTCCACTTAAAAAAAAATAAAAAAATAAATAAATAATAATAATAATAATAATAATAATAATAATAATAATAATAATAATTGCTCATCAGAAGATTGTTTATTTGTATTAACCTCTTGTAACTGCTCTGTTGCTCTGTGGCAATTTCATTATTACTAAATACTATAAAGGACAATAGACCTTGAGGTATATTGTAAACAGTGACAGATCTAAATACAATACTGCTATACAGTTCAGATAATTTGGCAATAATACTGTGTTTTGTATTTGTTTTAATTGCTTTGCTATTTATGTATCATGACGTTGAGCAGGAGGCTGAGCAGAAACAAAAGTTGGAAAAGTTCTGACTGTCAGGTACATTTTACAAAGCCTTCCCTGAGGAAAGCGTATCATTTTTCGTGTTTATTTTTTTCTGAATGTTAAAAATTAGCTCAGTCCCCAGATTAAGAAATAATGCAGAACTTTATGGCAGGCATTTTGGACTTGTTGATATAATTTTAATTGGAAAGCTCAATCTTTATTTTCAAAACTCAAGCCCTGCTCGGAGGCCTTCCACAGATAGAATCTGAGAGCTGCACAATGTGAGAAACTCAGAAGCCTGAGAATATGGGGGTCTTTATTAAATACTAACTCTGCAGAGGTTCTGAATACTACAGTAAGTTTCTTTAGCTGTGAAAGTGAAACTGCAGTTGGGTGTCATATCAAGACACAGGGGCTTTACAATAATTGTACTCTTTCATTTCTCACTAGCTATCATCAAATAAGAACATAAGAACATAAGAAGAACATAAGAAAGTTTACAAACGAGAGGAGGCCATTCAGCCCATCTTGCTCGTTTGGTTGTTAGTAGCTTATTGATCCCAGAATCTCATCAACCAGCTTCTTGAAGGATCCCAGGGTGTCACCTTCAACAGCATTACTGGGGAGTTGGTTCCAGACCCTCACAATTCTCTTTGTAAAAAAGTGCCTCCTATTTTCTGTTCTGAATGCCCCTTTATCTAATCTCCATTTGTGACCCCTGGTCCTTGTTTCTTTTTTCAGATCAAAGAAGTCCCCTGGATCGACATTGTCTATACCTTTTAGGATTTTGAATGTTTGAATCAGATCACCGCGTAGTCTTCTTTGTTCAAGGCTGAATAGATTCAATTATTTTAGCCTGTCTGCATACGACATGCCTTTCAAACCCGGGATAATTCTGGTTGCTCTTCTTTGCACTCTTTCTAGAGCAGCAATATCCTTTTTGTAACGAGGTAACCAGAACTGAACACAATATTCTAGGTGAGGTCTTACTAATGCATTGTAAAGTTTTAACATTACTTCCCTTGATTTAAATTCAGCACTTCTCACAATATATCTGAGCATCTTGTAGGTATAAGGATCAAGCAGCTTCATACAAAACATAAGGATGGGTTTGTCTAAATCCCGTCTCGTAGTGCCACAACTTGCCAGTTTATATCTCCAAAGCTGTGCTTTATTTCAATAACTCTTCCACCCTTAGGTGATGATTAGTCCAATTATCCAGAATGATCTTTTAGACAATAAAGTACGCAATACATGCTGTATTAAATAAGTACTTTATTTGCACTGTAAACATTGCTTTCCGTGATTGATTTTCGACCATTCTTCAATGCAAAACTGTTCCAGTTCATTCAAATTCTGAGGACTTCTCTTGTGCACAGCCTTCTTCAACTCATACCAAAGATTCTAAATCAGATTTAGATTGTGACTTAGACTAGGCCATTCCAAAACCTTGATTTTATTCTTCTTTAACCATTCTGAAATAGATTTTGAGGTATGCTTTGGATCGTTGTCGTGTTGGAATCCAATTGCGCTTTAAACCAAGTTTTGTAGCAGAGGGTTTCAGATGATTGGCCAATATCTTTTGGTATGCTATGTAATCCATTTTACCATGTATTGTAACTAAATTTCCTGTGCCATTAGAGGAAAAACAGCCCCATAGAAGGCTATTACCACCTCCATACTTGACAGTAGGTATGGTGTTCATTTTTTTTGTATGCCTCACCAGACTTTCTCCAAACGTAACAACTATCAGCATGACCAAATAGCTCGATTTTTGTTTCATCACTCCACAAAACCATTCACATTTCATTTTGCAAACATTAAATTATTGTCCTTGTGACGTTTTCCTAAGAGTGGCTTTTTCCTAGGCCATGCATACTTGAGACCTTCGCCATGCAATACTCAACCTATGGTTGAAATGGAAACTCCAGTTCCACTTACAGCCAATTCACTTTAAACATCTTTGACAGTCAATCTCAGATTGTTATTAACCTTCCTCACAATTCTTCTACTTGTTCTTGGTGAAAGAACCTTCTTTCTTCCAGACCGAGGGAGCGTTGTGACAGTACTATGAGTCTTGTATGTCTTGATGATAGAGACAATAGTTGAAATTGGGATACTCAAATGCTTGGAAATCTTCTTGTAACCTTCTCAAGCTTTATGACTATAAATAATTTTATGCCTAAGGTCTTCAGATAGCTCTTTACTTTTTCCCATATTGACTTATTGGTAATGACAGCAATCATCCCAAGCCTAACCCTTCTAAAAATGTTCACCTACAATCCAGCATTTTCTAGACTTTTCTAGAATTAGGATCTGCATTATCATATTGAAATTACTAGCACCTTGTTGACAAAGGGTATGAATAATTCTGAATGAGCATTTCTGGAGTTTTGCAAAAAAATTGCTGAAATAAATCATTGTAGACATTGTATCTATTTCTTTTTACTTGTTTTTCATCCACAAAAGCAAAACTTTTGCTACACAAGATTTTTCCTAAAATTATTTGTTTTCGAGAAATTTCTAGAAGTTATACATTTCCATTGGGGTATGTAAACTTTTGACTACAACTGTAAGACCTCCAGGAAGATAGCAAGATGAAATTAGGAAAAACGCCGGAGCAGCGTGGATGAAGGACGCAGCAGACAGGCTTCTGTAGAAGAATCTTGGGGTGGCCTTCATCCAGCAGTGGATTGAAAAAGGCTGAAGATGATAATGATGATGATATATATGTATATATATATATATATATATATATATATATATATATATATATATATATATATATATATATATATATATATATATATATATATATATATATATATATATATATATATATATATATATATATATATATAGATGTGTTCTATTTTAGGAGATTAGGATTCAGTGCTGTTTCTGAAATACAACTCTCTCACTGCTACAGGTTTCTGTGTCCTGTTCAAAATCTGTATTGTATCACTGCACAAACATCTTTTCTCTTAGATTAATGTTATGTGGTTGTAAAATGCTTGAACTATCATTTTAATAGAATGTTGTAAAATTACCATTCTAATCGTAGAACAGCAAGATGGTCACGTTCTATTCAGCTTTGTTATGAAGAGTTTAAATAGGTTCCTCTGTGTACCAAGGTACGGGAAATCAACATAAAAGTGTTTTTAGTACATTTTTCAATAAACAATACATTTTGAAACCTTGCTTATGTGGGATTACACACAGTTAGATTGAGGTCTGTACCTTTATAAAGTTGAAGGCCAATGTTTTATCCATTCTGAATGGGCATTACAGCTTTCTAAAAAGCACCTGTCTCAATACTCTGGAAGCGACTTGGTGAATCTGGGGAGAGATCAGAGATCATGGTCACGCTTAATCTGATTCTGCACTTACTAAACCACTTGCACAGTATCGGTTACGTCCATGAAGGTGATAAGACAAGTCTTACATGTCACCCAATAGCCAGCTGACCCTGCACAAATATGACCGACTCTTTACATAGGCCACACACAGTATAGGGGTCAATAGTTAAAATCTATTACGTGACTGAATAACCCAATCAGAATAACACTTGAGTGCTTATTCTATAACAGATCACCATTATTTTATTTGGGTTATAATATGATTTTTTTTTTTACTGAATTCAGTAACAAATCAAATCATTTTTTACAGTATTTACTAGCACGCATTACTGAAAACCACAGATTGCACCCTAGATTGTGGCTTTTGGATATACATTTTACATGCAACACATATTGTACTTTGGGAATGAAATGCACCTTGTACTGCACCAAACACATTTAACTCATATTTTTTGACCATGTGATTCTATTCAAATTCAACCATCACACACACCTGCTGTACTCTTATTACAAGCACCCACATCCACAGTATTCATAATTACTTAGAATTTCGGAGTTTCTATCCTACTACTCTTACTGGGCTTGTTTACATGATGACATTTTGTACAATTTACAAATAATAAGTTTACTTTATTTAAAAAAAAAATCATTTATGCAGATGAATCATGCTTGCCACAAACAATTAAGCATCCTGGTAGAAAGACAAAACAATACATTTTTGTATCTCGTTCAGGCCTAGAAAATGATGCAGACATTCTGCTTCTATGGAGCTTTTTATTTGAAAAAACATGCTCTGTCACGTGGCATTACTACACCTAGCTCCTTATAGGGCTGGGAATTACAGCTAAAGCCAATCAGCAAACAAAAGACTAAGCAAAATTATCATAGGGAACAGACATTCCTCTAGAGGGCACTAGGCTCAAAAGTGTATTACAAAACAAGTCTTGCTCTGGGGTGTTTTTGTTTGGGGAATTGCCAGTTTTTAAATTTCTCAAATATATAATTGTTTCGGAGACAAACTGGTTCCTAATGCTGCAATTGTCTACTTACTTATGTTATTTTGTATTTATTTATTGATTTATTTTTTTAATTAAGAGATAGTGGCTTTTCAAAAAGGCTTCACTCACTTTGAAGATACTACAGAAGAGGAAATTTATCAGGAAAACACTCTTAACCATCCTTTTATAGAAGCAGACCCAAGCATCTTATACATTTTTCCCCACAGATAGCATTAAATTGAATATTAATTCACAACTTCACCCCTTTCCCAGTAAAAAAAGAACAACAACAACAACAAAAAAACTACTACCTTTCCCAGTGCAGTTTGGAAATGTCCCTCATTCCTGATTTGTATCTAACATTGATTTGTTCTGAACACTTTAAAACCACCCCAACTACTGAGTAGCAGCAAACGAGATTGCAATTAGAAACAGGATTATTTGTGGGATTTAAAGCTATATTACAGTTAGATATTGGGAGGATTTAAAACAGAATTGCAAATTGTGGTGAAAAAAGCCCAGACACACAAATGTTGCTGGAAGACAGCAAAGGAAAGAAGATACAACAAGAGTGCAAGTACTGTTGAGTTACTATACATATTGTGAGAAAAAAACGCCAGAAAATTTTGGAAAGTAACTAAAAACAATAATTTCATACAGTATATAAAACGCGAAAGCCCAGGGGAAAAAAAAAAAAAGATTTTGTGGTATCCACATGAAACTCGAAAATATCTACAAATAAACACCGAAAAAATTAAAAACAAAAAACGAAAAACAGAAGCCCTAAATATAATATACGTAGTGTTCCGCATTATCGGTTTTTATCCTAGCAATTTATCTGAGTTTATTTTACAAATATTAAAATAGGGATAAAAATCTGTAAAAAAAAAGTTTTTAATTGAAACATCTGTAAAATTTGGGTAAAAAAATTCTCAGTATACACACTTTAGATGTGGAATGTGATGCATAGGAGTTCTGGTTTCTGATTAAGTTTAATGTCCCTGGCATGTATGATGAAGAATTGAGGAAGTGTGCAAGTTGAGGCCACATTTTCCTAAGTTAGCTGGTACTTTGCAAACGTTTCGACAAATTATACAAAGAAAAGAAAATCGACAGAACTGGACGATGCAAGCCATCGGGAGTCAAAAATCACACTGGACATTTCCATCAATGCATTCCATAAGTTTACCAACTAAAGCATCACCATTTTCTGTCAAATATTTACGATTAAGATTGTTGGCGTTAGGCAGTGTTTTAGCTGATGGACAGATAGTATTGTTGCATGAAGTCACCAATACACACCTCTCTGCAATAAACAGCGGCTGTCCAGCAAAGCACAGCGCTCTGACAAAGTCATTAACTAAGTCATTCTGCGCTCTCTTAAACTCAGCCCCATTCGTTTCGGTGTGCCAGCGCACCAAACTATATGTGCATATTACTCAGGCTACATAAAAGCCACATATGTGCTTCAGGACTTGTTTAAAAGTACAGTCCCAGCGCTTTCCAATGACGTATTCAGTGTTTGTAAGCAGTACTCCTAGCCGGAGCTACGATCGCCAGAAGGTAAGCCACACAACATGTGACAGAGTTCACATGCTTAGGTTTCGTTTTGAGTTGATTGGTCCGCTAGACGGAAAGGGTGGTATCATTGGAAAGCTCAGAGTCTCATCTTTCCAGCAATACCAGCAATAACCGCATACGTAGCTCAGAGAGAGAGAGAGCACTAGAGAAGCTACAGACCAGAGAGAGAGAGACAGAGTGAGAGCGAGAGAGAGAGAGTTTTATCCACTGTGTTTTGTGCCAGATAGGAACTGCTTTACAGAGTGGCACAGAAAATATTGGAGACATGCATACTTGCCAACATTTGGAAACTGTTCATGGGAGAGGTAATACACAAAAAACACTCATTATCATATAATAGACTTATCCCCCCAACTCAACACCACAAGATGACACTAATTAATGACACCTGTTCTAAAACTACTGCTTACCAGTGAAACACTTCACATGGACCTGCTCTCAAAAAGTTAATTCTTTCAGTGACTATAATGATTATTCAGACAAATAGATCAATCTTTAACAAGTTGTAGTATAACAGTAATAATGGCCTCAACCAGTCTGGCTTTATTGACTCGAGAGTTCTGTTATTACCTCATAACTCACCATAGCAATGCCATTATCCCCTAAATATAATATCATATCGATTATACAATGGCCAGGAATGTTCTCCTATTCATTTCAATGAGGTACATGACTTCATAGCTGTGGTGATATCTCAGGACATTGCCACAGATCATAGCTACAACTTCATCACAATTTAATTGTATAATCACTAAATTCACTCCATGGAGTATGTAGTTGTGGGATATTGCCACTTCTGGGGCAATTGTACTTACTTGCTTCGCTTTGTACCTCACAACACACATTGGCGATATCCTACAACAACACACACCCTGTCATGTCATATTGCTTAAATATTGCTGCTGTATGATACAAGCTGATATCCTCTCCTACTCACGAGTAACTTTGAAGTGTGGCCTTACAAGGTTACGGATGTAGCCCTGGTTCCCTGAAAGAGAAGACAACAACCAACCAATACTTTTGGGATATGCCTTCCACAGGTCAGGTATTCACTGAGCAGTTTATATCAAAGCTGCCGATAGGCCCCTCCATGTAGTGATGTCCTCGGTTCCGCCTACTGGAATTAAATGGCTTTTGGCATAATTGAGAGTGAGACCCAGCCTCGACAGATGCTCCGTCACTATTGCTGTATGGGCCACTGCCCCTTCCTGCGACTGATCCCCTGAGGCCGCAAGGTGCTAGGATGGCATCTACGCACTTTGAAAACGTGCGGGGGGCTAAGGAGAGGCCAAATGGCAGCATGGAAAACTCGAAGATGCTTCCTTGAAAAGCGAAGCAGAGGTATTTCCTGTGCTTGGGATGAATAGGAACGTGAATACGTGTCCTTTAAGTCCACAGTAGTAAACCACACCCGGCCAGAGAATGTGATGGTGCGCATAACCGGTGTGTCGGGTGACGTACACCCAAGTGTCTGAGGTGCAAGTGCGCCTGAGCCGCAAGCCTTCAGGGGCCCTGCTGGGGCTGCTGAGGCTGAGCTCGTTGTGGGGGCTGCCTGGGGCGGTGTTGGAACTGCCTCCGAGATCGCTGCTGTCGAAGAAGCCTGAAGGCGGTGCCTCAGGTCATCACGTGGGGCAGTGGGGATCAGAACTGTCCAAGTCACTGTGTTAGTACGGACGGACTCCACTCCAGCGTTTCGTTCTCTCCCATACCAGACTACAGTAGGGGAGCATCGAGGCTACCTGCCGAGACGTCTTGCATTCTCGGCAAGAGCGCAGCAGAAATTCCTCTACCGCTGGTCCAAAGGTATGGTCAGAGGAATCAGTGCATCAAGTGCAGGTGTTATTGACATGCTGGGGTGGTGAAGCACCGAGCACGGAGCGTCTAAGGACCAAGGGAGCCGAAGCACTGAGGCTCTGAGGCACCGAGGGCAACGACAGGCAGCTAGCCTTAACTGTGTGTAGTCAACACAACCCGGGGTAACACATAGCATACATCGGGGTGGATACACAGGCTCGAGTGGCTGCGGTAGGCAATCAGGAGAGCAGTACTGGGAAGTGCACTGCTTTTTTTTCGCTTTTTTTTTAACTGCAAAGGCAATAATAGGAAAAAATACAGGCTCACACACACAGCAGTTCAGCTGTAGAGAAAAAACACTAACCATGGCACATGGGTGAGCTGTAAAAATGTATTATTATTATTTTATTTTATTTTATTTTAACCAAGCGAGCAGAGTAGGCGGGCTGAAACAGATTCAACTCAACAGCAGAGCTGGGTTCCTGTGGAGGAATCACACTTCTTTATTTATTTATTTATTTTTAACTGCAAGGCAGTTAAAAAAAAAAACATACACGCACACAACAGTAAAGCTGTGAGAACAGTCACCACGGCAATGTGGGTGAACTGAATTTTTAAGCGCACCGAGAGGACGGGCCGAGACAGTCCAGCAAAGTCAACTCAACATCGGGGCGCGGCAGAGCTGGGGCCCTGTGGAGGATCACGCGTCTCTTTTTCTTTTCTTTTTTTTTTTTTTTAGCTGCAATAGCAGCGGAAAAAACACAAAACAGCAAGCGCTGTAAAGTTAGAAAAGCAGACTACAATCGCAAAGCGATGTAGGCTGTTGAAATAAATTCTGGGGAACTCCAGAAAACTAGAGAGAGAGCTGTTTCACACAGGCTCGATCACAGCAATTGGACAACGGTGTCTAGCCTGGACTGAGTGCAGTCACACGACTGGGGCAGTGTGTAGCTTGCAATGCAGTGGAGCACTGCCTACAGACAGGGGGCATCGAGGGCAACGATGCAGTAAGTGTTAAAGCACTGAGGGATAAGCACCGAGGCTCTGAGGTGTAGGGGAGCATCGAGGGCACCGTGGACACCAATGCAAGGAGCGTCTAAACACCAAGGAGCCGAAGCACCGAGGCTCTGAAGCGTTGAGGTCCTCGAGGGCACCACGGGCAACGAGGGCACTGATGCAAGGAGCGTCTAAGCACCAAGATGTCAAGCACCGGGGCACTGAGGCTCTGGGACACCAAGGGCACCAGCACCGAAGGTACTGGGCAAGGGCGTCTAGCCTGGACCGAGCGCAGTCACCCAGCCGGTGCAGCGCGTAGCTTACAGAGGAAGGGAGCACAGCATACAGACAGCGGGCATCGAAGGCATCTAGGGCACCAAAGCATTGATGCAGCGGGGCCAAGAGTGCTTTTGTTTGGACTACATGTCGTTGCACAACCGCGCAGTGCATAGCTTGCAGCGGAGTGGAGCATGGTCTACACATACTACTTTGGAAATTGAATTTTTTTTTTTTTTTTTAAACACGGCGAGTAGGCGGGCTGATACAAGCTGGCTGTGTCGACTCAACAGGGGGCTACAGCAGAGCTTGGTCCTGGTACGATCGCGGGTCTCCCTTTCCTTTCCTTTTTTTTTGTTTTTAACTGCAAGCAGTAGAAAAAAATGCACACACACATACACATACACAACACAAAGCTGTGAGGGAGAAAAATCACTGAAAAGTTAATTTTTTTTATTTTGGCCAAGCGCACCAAAGGGCGGGCCGAGACAGCTTGGCGGTATTTTTTTTTAAAGCTGCAAATAGCAGAGGAAAAAACACAAAACAGCAAG
This sequence comes from Acipenser oxyrinchus oxyrinchus, assembly GCA_030684275.1. Taxonomy (NCBI): domain Eukaryota; kingdom Metazoa; phylum Chordata; class Actinopteri; order Acipenseriformes; family Acipenseridae; genus Acipenser; species Acipenser oxyrinchus. The sequence goes on along the minus strand of CM060252.1, from coordinate 14,889,177 downwards.
AAGCTGTAAGGTTAGTAAAGCAGTCTACAATGGCAAGCGATGTAGCTGTTGAAAGAAATAATTAAAACAATACTGCCGTTGTGCAATGTTTAAGCTCAGTCTTCAGAAGCCGAGTTTCTGATTCTAGGGAAGTGGCAAGCCAACTTCCAGCAAAAATTTGCAGGCAATTAAATTGCAAGCAGTAATTGCAAGGGAACTAGAAAAACTCAAGTGAGAGATCTTTAAAAAAAGAGTCAATCACAGCCCTGGAAAAGGTTAGCTATACCTACCTTACCTGGTTGTGAGAAGCAAAAGAGGATTTTAGCTCCGCGGAGTGACTACTTATTCCCTCAGTGGGCGGGACCGAGGATGTCACTCAACGGAGGGGCCTATCGGCAGCTTTGACATAAAATACTCAGTGAATACCTGACCTGTGGCAGGCATATCCCAAAAGTATTGGTTGGTGGTGATATTCGAATTGAAAGGGAACCAGTTTTTATATATGTAACATAAAATTTAAAAAGAATAATTAAACAGTATAGCAAATCTTTGTGTGATGTAATTTCCATCTGATGCAACGAAATTCCAGCTGGGTCTACTCTATATTATACTGCAATATAAGACCAAAAAAAAGAAGAAAAACACATTCATATCACACAGCTGTGGGGGATTAACCTGAGAGTAAAACTTAGTTAGATAGACTGGTCATAACATGGATAGAAAGGCAAGCTGTGGCCAAAAATAAATCAGGAAAAGATGAACACTCCATAATTGGCAACAGTGTCTCCTGGTACCGCTGTGTACTGGGCATACTCTCCGAGAGGACGGAGAAACAATTAGAAAATAACTACATGAGAAAACAGGGCATACTGTATAGGATACACTTCACTATACTACTGAATATGCCATGCATTTATTTATTTATGTATTTATTTATTTATTTGTTTGTTTGTTTGTTTGTTTGTTTGTTTGTTTGTGTATTTATTCATTATATAGTACTTTTTATACAAAAGTATCGCAAAGCACTATACAGTACATTGCAGAAAAAAAGAACCACAATACAATTGTATAGCATGTCACACATACAACTGCCACAATCAAACCTTTAAATAACAGTATACGCATAATACAAAAGCAGCCATTTTAAAGTTACATTAAAACCCACCCAGAATAGAGCATGTTAGCTACAGTTACATTAAAACTTTAACATATTTGTCTTCATTTACACTTTCACTGTATTTAAATAAGAAGAGCAAAATTCGGCAAAGCAAATGGAGGCAACTAGGGGAAACTTGGTAAATACATGTAACATGTAGACAGCTGTGGCTGAGATAACACAGCACAAAATCTACCCAAATGAATAGTTTACAGGTGTCCAGTGTTGGATTAAAAAAAAAAGTTTACATAAAGTATGACATGCTAATCATTGCAAACTTGCACACAGGGGCACGATAGTGCATGGTAAGTGCATGATATAAGCATAATCATAACATGAGGCACATACATTTTAAAGGAGTATTCTGCATTCTAGTTATGAAGGTTGGACAAAGTTAACAAGGTTGAATGAGGTTAGAGAACAGGCCACAGATTTCTAATTTCTAAAAGGCTTCATGCGAGACAATGCAATTGGATAGTTTCCACAGAGCCTGCTCATGTGCGGTCTTTCTAGGGAGCTTTATTAAAACAGCCTTTTTGATCTTGGAGCTCAGGATTGTTTTCTGGGTAAATATTTTAATAAATGAATAAAAATCTGGCTCTGGTGGAATATATTATGAGGAGGAATGCACACAAGAGAAGCTGACAGCCTCCTCTTGTGATTCAGCTTGGAAGAGATAAGTGAAGTGCAAGAGAGAGGCTTGGAAGAATGACAGCAAACCTCATGTTGCATTACAAAAACCGAGAGAAAGAAGTGTTGTGCTTTGCCTTGCAGTGTATAGTGGTGTCAAAAACTATTGTAAATGTATGAATTAGTCAAAGACATAGACCAGTGGATACAGTAAAAAGAAGAAAAACTAACAAAAATGTGTGATTATCCACAGCACATATATATGTACACACACACTGCTGTGCAAAAGTCTTAGACATGTTGCGTTTTTCTACTCTGATGCATAATGAGCATCAACAATTTACTCAAAGCATAATCAACAAGTACAAAGAAACATCATCTGTAATTGAGAAACCCAGGACTGGATCCAAAAAGCTGTCTAACAAGGATGAGCAATACTTGAAGATAATACCCTTAAGGAATAGAAAGAAGACAAGCGTTGAATTGACAACAGAACTGGCAGAAGGCACAGGTGTCGTTGTCCATCCATCAGCAGTCCAAAGCACCATTGACCATTGTTCCATAGTCCAATTTCTGTGTTCTTGTGCATATTTTAGCCTTTAGACTTCCCCTTTCTTAACAGAGGTATTCTTCCTGCAACACATCCTTTAAGTCCTGATTTCAGGAGTGACCTTCGTACTGTTGATGGATGGACAACGACACCTGTGCCTTCTGCCAGTTCTGTTGTCAATTCAATGCTTGTCTTCTTTCTATTCCTTAAGGATATTATCTTCAATAAGACTTTTGCACAGCAGTGTGTTTATATATATATATATATATATATATATATATATATATATATATATATATATATATATATATATATATATATATATATATATACACACTGCTGTGTAAAAGTCTTAGAGCAATACTTGAAGATAATATCTTTAAGGACAGCAGTGTGGAGTAGTGGTTAGGGCTCTGGACTCTTGACCGGAGGGTCGTGGGTTCAATCCCAGGTGGGGGGACACTGCTGCTGTACCCTTGAGCAAGATACTTTACCTAGATTGCTCCAGTAAAAACCCAACTGTATAAATGGGTAATTGGATGTAAAAATAATGTCATATCTTGTAACAATTGTAAGTCGCCCTGGATAAGGGCGTCTGCTAAGAAATAAATAATAATAATAATAATAAGGAATAGAAAGAAGACAAGCGTTGAATATATAGTGTTACTGCAGGAAATAGTGCTATTTTTGTCCAGAATTTCTACCTTTATTTCTTACTTATTTTAAGAAGCTCATTCCTGTGGATTTGTATTTTTATTTTTTTCTCAAGATCAAGGTCACTTTGATGTTATTCCTGGAAGGACATTACAGCTCATTCGTTTTTAATTAGGTCTTTGGTGTCTGGCTTCAATCAAACAAATATGGTAGAGATGCTTTGAAAGATTGAAAGTTATTTTCAGAGAAGGTCTAAAAATAGTCCAACACATTTCCCCAACACATTTGCCAGAGTGTTAAGGGTTCATTGACTGAGGTGATGCTAAAATCTAGAACTAGGTGTAAAACAGGTGGTAAAATTTATTTAATTAGAGAATTATAGTAGATAATCATGTTTTTAAATCTTTAACTTCTAGCCATTACATTTAAAATAAAGAATGAGACTTCAGAATGACAACCTGAGCCTCAACATACCCTGGATTATGTGCTGGCTCACCACCACAGGGCTTCCAAAGAGCTATCTGTTTCTTTAGGAGCTTGAGAATGGAGTTCTTTGACAGAGCTATAATAAAAGGAAAGATTTTCTGCACAGAAAATTACGGGAAAGGGCACAAACACAATAGCTATACAGTTGAACTGAAAAATGGGAATATTGGTCTGATAAAGTCTATAGTGCATGTACCATACTACCAGGCAAATTTGTCTTTTATCTTGGTACAGTTGTATGAAACTGAGATTGCACCTTTTTGGAGTGATGTTAGCACAGGAAGAGCAGCAGCATCTCATATCAAATTAGCTGTACTGAAAGAGACTATAATTGCTTTAAAGCCATGTGATATTGTAAGGAAAGTTGTCAATATTGGAAAAATTGATAGAAGTAACAAATGCTATGTCTCATTGCAACCCAATAGTATTGAGCTTGATTAACCCTTTGCAGTACATTGAGTCCTTGATTATTTTCTTTTTCTGTGCTCAGAAAGTATTATATGGACCAGAATAATTTAAATATTTATAACAAATATTTTTTTTCCAGGCCCTGTCAAGGAACATCTCCATAATTATAGATAGTCAGTAGCAGTAAGAAAGCTATTTAAAAAAAAAAAAAAAAAGTTTATATATATATAAAATGTTTTGCAATGTGTGTGACTCCCTAATGTAAATGGAATGAATCTGATGAAGCTGCACCATTTAAAAAATAAATTAATGTATATTTCTAAATCCTATGTTAAACATGATGTGTATGTGTACGGTAACGTTACAATGTGTAGGTTTGTGGTTGTGGTCAATTTTCAATGTGAAATAAATTATATCACCTTTATATCACCTTTACATGTGTTTAGTATTTTTGTTTGACTTTAACTTTATCAAATTGCAGACACTTTCACATATGTGTATGTATGTGTGTGTGTGTAAAAAAAAAAAAATATATATATATATAGGAATGTTCGGCTACACCTTTGAAAAGCCCCCCACATACACATACTACCTAATTTAAATCTATACCTTTAAATCTAATGTTTAAATAATACCGCTTAAAAAAATACTACTTTGTACTCTACTCACCTACTACTGAATTCCATTTAAATAATCCTATTGATATAAAGATCTTAAAGTAACCTTATAGCAAATCAAATAGAAACTAAAAGAATCAAATAGGATTATAGATATCCTATTGGACTGTACTGGAAAAAAATTAAATCCTGTATGAACCTTATAGAAAATCCAATACAAACAAAAAGAATCCAATAGGATTATAGAAATCCTATTGGATTGTACTGGATAAAATGAAATCCTGTAGGAACCTTATAGAAAATCCAATACAAACAAAAAGAATCCAATAGGATTATAGAAATCCTATTGGATTGTACTGGATAAAATGAAATCCTGTAGGAACCTTATAGAAAATCCAATAGAAACTAAAATAATCCAATAGGATTATAGAAATCCTATTGGATTGTACTGGAAAAAAATGAAATCCTATAGGATTTTTTGACCAGGGGACTGGCCTTCTAAATGGCAGCCTATGGGAATGAATGGAATTTTAAAAAATGGTCTGGTGAATTTAATCATTTAATAGTGCTCTATTACAATATCAGTAACATTGTGCATGTTTTATTAGGAACACTATGTAATATTTGGCTGCAGCCATGGCTGGTAATGCTGGGGCCAGCTAATGGTTCTATTGCAGTAGGACTTGTTCACAGTAAATAAAACTGAATTAACCCACGTCAACCCACATGGCTTGATAGTAATCTGCACTGTTCCATCCAGCCTGGGTCATCTGAAGGTGACAGACATTTTATAGAAAAGCCCAGAGTCCTGTGGAAAATCAATTGGTTAGTGAAGATTGTAATCTCAGTCTGCGAACTGCATATTAATATAGATTGGAATCTGTCACGACCGCGGCGCAAAAAAAAAAGTTTGAACCAAAACCACTGGGAATTTAAAAAGGTTTTAATAAAAATAAATAAATAAATCTGAAATGGCACAAAGAAGCTTTTGCATGGTTCAATACATGTTTGTAGTCTTGTCTAGGGTGTAGCTCTAGTCAGCTCCAGTGTGGAGACAGAATGATATTTTAAAAGTAGCCACCCCTAATTATGCTTCTGACAAGCATGGTTCTGACAACAATGGCAGGGTTTCCATGGAAAGATAAAATTAAGCCTCACCTTTTTTTGTACTACCTTTCAGATAATTTGGGTTTCCATGTAGTTTTAGGGAGAGAAATTCTCCTTCTGAATGCAAATTACCTAATTAATATTAATAAAATATGGACGGGTGTATTTAAATTCCAATTTGGCATTGCACGGTTACTGATATCATGCAGCTTTCTTAAACCAGGTTTCCATGAAGTGTTTAGGTTGTCTTGAAGAACTGCAAGTGCAGCCTGCCTCATTTGGCCACCAAAAAAACAGAATACAAAAAAAGCAAGGTAAACAAAGCAAAAAACTAGACATTGCGTTACACAAATACAAAAAATAAAAAATATTGTAGCGTTGCGTGAAAATAAAAGCAGGCTCACATGCATGCAGTTTTCTGTCCTTGAATCCACTGTTTTAACAAAAACCAAAATTGAGAACCACTGTCAGTCGTGGGCCACGTCAAAATAATGAAATAAAGTAATTATGTAAATCTACCGTTACACTGTTACTCTATTCACTCTCTCTAATCTTTTTGTCGTCTCGTCTTGTCTGTGCTCCAACTACTACTCCTTTGCACCTTATATGCTCTCCCCCCAAACACAAAGATAACAAAAGTGTAAAGGATGACAAAATATTTCTGTGCTTTGCAGAAGGCGTCATTATTTATTTATGTATTTATTTGTAGTAGCTTCAGCATTTTTTTGTAAAACTATCAAGCACTACCATTTTATGAGTCAATTAGCAATAATTTGAAACGTTGAATAAATGGTGTCACATAAAAAAAAGAAAAAAATGAATAAAGAGGTCTCTAAACCCCTCGTATTGTGTGCTTAGTTTTTCCTATTTGGTCAAAGAAGCTCGCCAGGGCTACTTCCAGCAGATCTCGGTTGTTAATAAGGAATTATTTGGCACAGCCTTTAGTTATAGTAGACAGTTGTGCGAGGACTGCTGAAGTTGCATGAATATAAGGTATGGCATTTGAACATGTTTCCATGCAAATTTTGGTCAATTTGTGCAGCTTTTTAGCAGGAGAAGGCACATTTAACCACCTGTGGCAGAGCAGGGCTCTGCCCTTGGAAATACTGGCAGGGATGGAGTTAAATTCTCCTCCCTGCTCAGGTTGATTGTGTCAGGTGGGAGAAATCAAACAATTAATTATCCAATTAAACACTCAGCCACCTGGCATAAAAGGAGGCCTCAGCCTCCCAGTAAGGGGAGAGTTCTAGAAGGAGAAGAAGCAAGAGCTGTGTTCTGTGTTCTGTGTTCTGTGTTCTGTGTTCGGTGTTCGGTGTTCTGTGTTCTGTGTTCTGTGTTCTGTGTTCTGTGTTCGGTGTTCGGTGTTCTGTGTTCTGTGTTCTGTGTTCTGTGTTCTGTGTTCTGTGTTCTGTGTTCTGTGTTCTGTGTTCGGTGTTCGGTGTTCGGTGTTCTGTGTTCTGTGTTCTGTGTTCTGTGTTCTGTGTTCTGTGTTCTGTGTTCTGTGTTCTGTGTTCTGTGTTCTGTGTTCTGTGTTCTGTGTTCTGTGTTCTGTGTTCGGTGTTCTGTGTTCTGTGTTCTGTGTTCTGTGTTCTGTGTTCTGTGTTCTGTGTTCTGTGTTCTGTGTTCTGTGTTCTGTGTTCTGTGTTCGGTGTTCGGTGTTCGGTGTTCGGTGTTCGGTGTTCGGTGTTCGGTGTTCGGTGTTCGGTGTTCGGTGTTCGTCCAGTGAAGGCAACGCGCAGCCTGGAAGCCTTATTCTTTTGTAAGTTTCGTTTTGTGTGTATTTTGTGTTTTTGAAACCTTTTTGTTTACCTCTCGTGCCGGTTTATTTTGTATCTTTGTATATTAAAATTATTTTTGAACTTTTCACACTGTCTCTGAGTCTCAACCTCTGTCATCCTGTCACACCACCTTTTAACTTGTTTAAATGTTTTGGCCGCGCACGTCCTATAGCATGAGGAATGTGTGTGATATGTGCTGCTACCTCACGTTCTCATGACATTGGAGAGAGAATTTGGAGTTTCTAAACTGCATGGACACCCTGCAGATTCATCAAGTAGCCATGATTGTGCAATTTGAAATATATCAGTGACCGAGTACTCCAAATCACAACAGATGGGTATAAGCTGGTGGAGCAGCTGTGTGTGGTGTCTAATCAATAGTAGCTATTTGGATAGGTTCGTTCTTTTGATTTTCATTAATGGAATAGGGCACACTTAAATCAATGATCCAAGAACCGCCTTTACAGAGCCACGACCCCCATATATGGCTGATTGATTGAGGGTATTTTATGATGGAAATCGTTTGTGTGTGTTTTCCCATTTACAGAGCCTATGAAAGCACAGTCGGGAGAATGGATGCCAGGTATAGTACAGTAATTTCCACCAGATACCGTCTCATTCTCCCTATGCTTTGAGCTTACCAAAATGTGAAGGCAATTTTTGTGAAGGAAATTGAACATTTTCGCCAAAAGGTGGGTTTGAAAACACAATTTTCCACCTTCAGGCTGTGCTATAAAAGAGAATTGGGGGATTTTAAATGCAGATTGAACTGTCTTATTTAAAACAGTGTAGCTAAAAAAATATATATTTAACACATTTTCCCATGCCTTTCTCCCATGCGTATGTTATGCATCTGCTGTGCTTTGTTGTGTTTTACAATGTTTTTTGTTGTAGGCCACTTACTTTGGGATGCTGTTGTGGAAAAAAAAAAAAACTTTCGCAAGTGAAACTTAGCAGGTAACCAATTATAAGTGTTATTTTACATACAGCTTAGTAAGTCTGTCATTAATGGGAAATCATTAAACACTGCAGGGAACATCATCAACATGGGAGCGGCAAACCTTTGATTCATCTTTGAACATTTTTATTTTAAAGCATCCACATCTAGTAAGCTTGTCATAACCAGTCGGCGCATTCATAAGGGACTCATCCCTCAACGGGAGATGTTTGGACAGCATGGAGCACAAAGAAGGTTCTCCAAGATGAATGATGAATGACGGCACACTGCTGAGAACGGTGCTGCTTGGAAACCTCGAAGATGGATTAAGGACGACATCTAAAGTGATGGCTATCACAGAGGGTCAGCCATGCTGAGCATCAAAGAGCAGTCTTCTTTCTTCTTTGACTACCATCTCAACTATACTACCAGAGGCTTAACGCAGAGCTTGTCAGACAGCAGGCAGTCCTGTTTAAGGGTTAACCTGGCTGGCATGGGTTTAAAGTCATTTATTTGCAGCTGAGAAGCAGTTAACCTCTGCACAGGCATATTGTATTCCAGTGTCCTTCTGTCTCACTGTTCAGGGTGAATCTATTTGTGAATCTCCTGGGGCTTCTTTCCAGCACCAAACCAATTTCAATTATGGATCAGCTGTGGCTCCTCGAAGTCTACTTAACAGTCCTGCAGTTCTGTAGACAGTGGTCACGGTTACTGGTGGGGAAGCGTTCCCATTAGAATACAGGCAGGAAGCCGATTAGTACATTTTCACAGATTAACGTACATGTTTTACTGCTGAGTTGGTAACATACAGTAGTGCTGGTAAACTGATTGGAGATACTGTAACATAACTAGTGTACTAAAGGGGTTAATGGCATTTTTTATTTATTTATTTATTTATTTATTTATTTATTTATTGCATTTATATAGCGCTTTTAATACAAAAGTATCGCAAAGCACTGTACAGTACATAGCAGAAAAAATGAACAAACCACCATACATTTGTATAGCATGTCACACATACGACTGCCCATTTAAATACTGATTTAAACAGCAAAAACAGCAATTTTAAAGTTACATTAAAACCCACTAAGATAAGAAAGCCAATTTATAAAAGTGTGTTTTTAGTCTTGACTTGAAAACTGTAACGGTTCCAGCTTGCCTGATAAACGAAGACAGAGCATTCCATAATTTAGGAGATCTACAAGAAAAAGCCCTACCTCCCGTGTTGCTCTTGTTGACCCAAGGACTAACCAGCTGCCCTGCATCCTGTGATCTCAGAGTGCGGTTTGGAAGATACAGGGTCAGTAACTCCTGCAAATAACTAGGTGCTAATCCATTCAGGGCCTTGTAAGTTAACAGCACCATCTTAAAATAAATTCTATACTGTACAGGGCGTCAATGTAAAGATGCCAAAACAGGGGTAATATGTTCAGTTTTACTGGTTTTAGTCAGAATTCTAGCGGCGGTATTCTGAACAAACTGCAAGCAGGATACCACATGTTTTGGGACATCAGAAAAAAGTGCATTACAATAATCAATTCTAGATGAAACAAAGGCATGCATTAGTCTCTCCAGACAAATAATTGGTCTAAGTTTGGCTATATTTCTCAAATAGAAAAAAGATACTTTAGTAACTTTAGTAACTTCCCTAATATGAGTCATATGAGATCAAACATGACCCCCAAATTTCTAGTTTAATTTTCGATGAGAGACTGCAAGGGTCAAGCTCATGTAATCCCACATTTCCTTTTAGTTGGTTCTGTCAGCCCACTAGCATAACCTCGGTTTTATCTGAATTCAACATTACAAAATTCTGTGACATCCAATGCTTGATGTCTGTTTAATAATGACAGAGATTAGAGATAAGAACTGAGATCCAGAGTTTCATTGACCCCATGTGGTTCCCTTGTTTTTTAAGTAAAAATCCCAGATTTGTGCACCCCTGGTTTACAGCAAGACAGTTGTGTACATATTACTCAAGACTGGAGCTAAAATGACTTGCCAAAATAAAATTAAAACTTCTAGATTCACAAACCCTTCTTCTTAGACTCCTCAGTGGTTTCCATAAAATGGCTTATCATTATCTTTGCCAGCTTTCCCCTAGCACTATTGATGTTGGGGGTTGCCATTAAATGAAGGCCATCTGTTAAATTTGTATCCAAATCCTGTCCATATGGTAATTTCATTTCAAAGAGGATCTTAGAAAAAAGAGAGAGAGAGATTATAAATTGTTGTACTTATAGCTTCTTTTAAAATATAGGTGTGATATTTTGTTAGTGCAAATGATTACAGATTACACAATTACATATAAAAAGTATATTCAACTAAATAAAAATGTTAAAATAAATTCAAAACAAATATAATAAATACCAGTTGTGGGACTTTGAGGAAGGGAAACAAATCTAACAGTTCAGGAGTAGTTTTATCCATCATTTGTCCTCTAGCCCTAAGTGTGCTTCACATTGTGTCCTTGATCGAATCAAAATTTGGACAGCATTTGCGCATTTCCACCTCCATAGCCCTGATGTGTTCTGTTGTGCTGTGCTCATCCTCTCCACAGTCTTCTAGCACTATCTGGAAAATAAATAATATTGCTGTTATCAAAACAGAATATATATATATATTCATATTCATATTAAAACAATCCTATCATAATTTTTCATGGAATAAAGAGACAACCAGTTAACGGACTTTCTTATAGTAATGTTGCATTATTCATTAGCTTTTAAAACACTTTGTCTTTGTATTAAAGTCACCTGCTGTCTTGTCTTCTTTGAGGTTGTATTTGCTTCATTTTCATGGCTTCTTTTTCCTCCCTTTACGCCATAATTGTTTTTAATTTCTGTGATTGTATTTATTTATACAAGTGGATATCTCTCCTTTTTAAATGTATTTTTTATGCATTCAAGCAAGGTGTCCTTTAAAATAAATAAAACAAAAAAGAGAAGCAGTTTGAAATAAGTGAGAAGATCTGTCTTATAAACTCCAGATATTCTTTATAAGCATACTTTGGAATTACATGTATTTGGTAATCGGTTGCTAATAGTATCATTCCGTTTTCATATTGATGGTTGTAGGCTATACATGATTTAATGGACTGTACAAATTTCAAGTTATCTTTTAAGTTTAGGATAAAGAATCTGTTGATATTACATACATTTAGTGTACTCTTTTTATAAGGGTTATTTAATTGTTTCATGAAATTAAAACAAGCATAAGAATTGTTTGCTTGCCAATTTATAAAATCTGTAATTATTTAAATAATTAGAGATAACTTGTTGTTTGATGGTTCAACTGCAATTAATTTGTTAACACTGAAAGTGTTGATTGATGTTTTAGATGCAATGATTATTCAATGTTTATAGATTAAATTAATTATTTAATTTACACAGACATACGATATTTAACTAATTGTTAACATAATTGGTATAAATGTAAAGTCAACTTTCAATTCACAATTAATGTGAACATGATGAAGACACGGTAATGTCGAAACACGTAGTTTGTTTTTATAATCATGTTTTTAAATTAATAAAGCTATTTTTTGAAGAAATTAAACGGCAGGAGTTATACAATTTATCCCTTTGAAGCAAGATGACAAAAGTGTGACCATGAATATCTCTACAGAAACTTTTTGGTAAGCCATCTAAACTGAAAGTTTTGAACTTTTGCATTGCCGTAGAGACTCCACTTTCATTATATATATATATATATATATATATATATATATATATATATATATATATATATATATATATGTAGTAATTATCTTTCCATTCGTTCTGTCTCTATATATTTTTCATTTTCTGTGTTCAATCTGCATCTTGTCAAAAACAGTTGTGCCATTGTTAAGAACTTCTCCTGTATAAATACATTTAAACAAACAACAAGATATCTGGGATTCCATTCAGAGCTCAGAAACTGACTGACAGGGTGACCCTTGGCAGACTACTTTATTTTAGTGCGTAATTAAGCAGGAACCAGGAACTTGCTTATGAAAACGGGTTTCCGGAGTCTATGCTCTCCAGCATACTTTCAAACAGACTCCCATTCATTGCAGGACGTTTTGATCATATAGCATTATTGCTTTAGAATCAACAAACGTCACTGGAATCAAAAATGTTTCTTTTGAACTCACAATGAATCCCTCAAGGACATACATTCTAACAGACAAGTTAAAAATCCAGTGATTCAGGTTTCTGGAACAAGCTAAATCAACCATAATGTATAATAATAATAATAATAATAATAATAATAATAATAATAATAATAATAATAATAGCTGAACATTTTCTACAGGAAGGTTTGATTAGTTGGATTTTTCAATATGTCAAAACACAGTAACAGGTTTTTTTTTGTTGTTTGTTCGTTTTGTTTTTTAACTACGGTACTTGATCCACGTCTGCTCCGTATCAGGTATTTGTTTGGAAGATTAATGTAATGTGTACTGCTACAGTTAATCTGTACCTGTAGTACCTAAACCCCTTGCACCTCCTAATCAGTGCTTAATTTGTCCTGGGGCACAGCCCCGGAACCTCTTCAGTTATGAAAGTTAAAAATCTCATACAAATTTTTGCTCTCAAATTCGTTTTCTTAAAAACCTCAACACAGTTCTGGTGTCCGAGCTAAAGAGAGACAGTCCACTGCCAAGTTTGTACCTTTTATACTTCACGATTTTAGCTGAGTGTCTAAATTTTAATGAAAAAAATATTGCCAGCACTCCTTGAGGTGCCATATCTGACTATCTGTGAGACTTGCTAAATAATCTGCAAGATCTGTTTGGGTTCACACTCAACTTTCACATTCAGGTCAGTGGAACAAGTACAGTTATGTTAAGAAATGGTGTCAGCTATCATCCTCATGAATAGCTGGCACGACTCTAAGAATCAACTGGATTGGTGGCACAAGACAGCATATTAATAATTAATTAGGAGTCACTTTTTTTTTTACAAAAAAAGGTTAAACAGGATACGTTGTCTGAAGCACTTCATAATGATTTACATTAATGCACTGCTTGGCTTATAAAGAAATTGAAGCGATATATTATAGAACTAACAAACCCTTTCAGTTAAGAGGTCAGTAATGCTCTCCAGTTTCAGGTAGCATTGAAGATAGAATAAACATGTTGGAATTCCTGGATTTGGTTCCAGGGTACTTCACAACTGCAGTACTTCTCTTAGGATTTCTGACAGAGTGCTATACTTTTACCGTACTATTTCTACTTTGTAAAGAAGTTGGCATAGCTAGCTAGTCTCACCTATTATAAGCGACGATTAGAGACAAGAAGATCCTGCTTTAAAAAACACAGCTTGAACACTAACTTTGTTTAAAATAAACAAAAAAAACCCATCTAATCTCAGATCAGCTACTCTGGCTTTATGTTTTCCTATTATAGACAGTAAACAGTCAAAATAAGGGAAACAGTTGTTTTAACAGAGCCACATTTGTCACATCAGGCCTGATTTGTGTAAGGGAAGGTACTTCCTCAGCTTTTTATATTCTGACATCTCCAGCAAATGAGAAATCTGCTAAGTGCAGAATTATCGTCGTCCCTGGTGCATGGTGGTACTGCCCTTTGCTACTGTTTCATGAGTATAACAGTAATTGAGGGAAATGTATATCCTCAGGACATATATAATTGTGAAAGGGGTGTTTATGTAATCTATCAGTGCTAATGACCTGCTCTGGAAGGACATCCATTTCATGCCATGCTCAAGGCAGTGTTTAGTCTGGGCAGCGGAAGCATGACCAGCAGATGGTTCAGCGTGTGAAACAGCTTGAGCATATCAGTGAGTCAGCAGTGACAGCAAGTGTTGCTTAGTCAAATAAATATATGATTTCTGTCTTGAAGTATAACATCCTTTAAACATATATACCTGTACTTGGGTTCTTCTAGCTTCAGGCATCTCTCATTACTGATATTTTACTGGCTACCCTAATTATTATCATCATATTCGCCAAGTTGTTGGGTTTCTTTTGACTCTCATGGGCTTTTTATCTATCTTTTTCACATCCCTTGTGATCAAAAAGACAGTTTGTGTGAATTGAGCTGGTACTTTCAGCTTTGTAAAAGTAAAAATATCGGGAGAGGGATGATAATGTCAATAGAAAATGTTACAGTTGATGTACATTGACTTAAAGCTTCAATACAAAAAAGCCGAACTGGGGTAATCAAACAATCTGGCAAAACTAATGTATTTTTGTAAATTTGCCATTTTGAAAACATACATTATATAAATTTGAAAATATCTTGCTTATATGGATGTCCATTAATATTTAGAATGGTCAGATTGCACATTTCATACTTTAAGGGTCAGGAAATTTGCCTATATTGGAAAATACAGGCCAGTGACTTGAAATTGCAACATTAAAAAAGATTGTTTAAATGAGCTGATGATAAGAGGAGCGTAACACTGTCTTTTAATTCTAAGCCCCCTCCCCTCATTGACATCTGAGAAACATGTTCATGGGATTGTCACGGATAGCTTTATGGTGACGTCAGACCCGGAAGAGATTGACAACAATGCTGCGGATGAAGTGCTGGTGCAGGTGTTCATTAAATTACAAATAAAAGATTTAAACACAAAACAAAAAGCTTTACAAAAACAAACGGCACAATGGCCAAAACAAAACAGACAATAAACAAACACTAAAGCAAACAAGTATCATGTTGGTTTTAAAGCCAGCACGAGTAGCAATTGTTTATATATTCTTTAGTTTTTTCCCTTACATTCTGCCTCTGAACACCCAACCCAGGTGAGCGGCTGATCTGCTTTTTTATACAGCTGTGCCTGGGCTCAATTGCTTGTTAATCATTCAGTCAGGCCCAGTCACATTCTGCATGTGAACTACTTTGGCAGGGAAGGCAATCAATCCTTCCCTGCTGAACCTAAAACACCCGCGCCCCCAAACATTCACTTTAAATAATAACAACACATAAGAAAATATAAACAAAACAAGCACAAGGGTGAGGTGTACCCCGCCACAGGGATTCACAGCTTCTTCCAGTTAATAGAGAAACAAAATAGTTAACTTTAAACAAAATAAAGAAACTCTCATGAGAATACAGACTCAGATGCTTGTAAATTAGCATTAAAATAACTTACAATCACAGTTTGTGTTATATTCTTCATCTTTGTTTCCTTCATTCATGTTCTCTCTGTTAACCAAAAGTCTGGAAGGCATTATATTGGGTATGAATTCAGCCCATACTGCCAGTGATGTGTGAAATTAGACTGGTAAACAAGAACTGAAATACATGGAGAGCCACAGTACCTCTCTGATATATTTCCCTTCTAACAGTTTACTGCAACTTCGTGGGCTTTATTCCAGGGTGCATCTGTCAAATACATTGGCAATGCAGCAGTATGGGCAACTCCCCATACCTTTACTGGGTTTAACAGACTTAATGTTGTGGATCCTTAAAACCCTGGTTTTAGAACTACTGTTCCCAGCTGACCCGTACAACACAAGCATAGAGATGAGTTTCTCCCTCAATTTTGTCTCCCTTGCTACTAGGTCCTGGGGTCCCCAATGGTAACGCACAAGGCAGCCTCTCGGCTTAGTTTGTAGCATTCCAGTCATTCTGCAATACTGCCCTTGCGACGGCTTTGGTACACTCACCCATACGGTAATGGTTACATTTCATACTTGAAAGGGAAGTAATGCTACTTGGCTCTCCTCGACAACTTAGAAATTTTTACTCTTTTAGCATAGTGATCGATGGGTTTGAAGTTAAATCTAGCTCTGTAGTTAGGAATCTTGGTGTGGTCTTTGACCCTAGCCTTACCTTCGAGTCACATATCCGCAATGTCACCAAGGTATCCTTTTTTCACCTTCGTAACATTGCTCGTCTGCGCCCTGTGTTGTCTGTGCCTGATGCAGAAAGGCTAGTTCATGCCTTTGTTTCTTCTCGGCTCGATTATTGCAACGCATTGTTTGCAGGTGTCTCCAAGGCTGCTATTAGCAGGCTACAATATATTCAGAACTCCACTGCTCGCATTTTAACTGGCACTAAACTGGGTGCCCATATTACACCGGTTCTTGCTTCTTTGCACTGGTTGCCGGTTGAGAGCAGGATTGATTTTAAAATACTGTTGTTAACCTATAGGGCTCTGAACGGTTTAGCTCCATGTTACACCTGTATGTCATCTACGTTCCTCATCCTTAGGTTTATTGGCAATACCCAAAACTAAGCTTGGCTCCATGGGCAATAGGGCTTTTTGCTGCTGTGCGCCCAAACTTTGGAACGACTTTCCTCAATCTATCAGTGATGCTATTTAAAAATAGTTACACACTTTTACGATCAGGCATTTTTATCATGATTTGGTTTTTGATTTGTGCAATTTCTTTTTATATTACGTATACTCTTAATATGCTGTATGTATAGATGGTTCTCTGTGTTTTTTGTGTTTGCACAGTGCTTTGAGATGTGTGCATTTAGGCGCTTTATAAAATAAAGATTATTATTATCACCATAACCCAGTTTCCCTGAAATAGAAATCTAACCATTAACCTTCATGGTTGCTGCGTTCATGATTATTATTATTATTTATTTCTTAGCAGACACCCTTATCCAGGGCGACTTACAATTGTTACAAGATATCACATTATTTTTTACATACGATTACCCATTTATACAGTTGGGTTTTTACTGGAGCAATCTAGGTAAAGTACCTTGCTCAAGGGTACAGCAGCAGTGTCCCCTACCTGGGACTGAACCCACGACCTCCCGGTCAAGAGTCCAGAGCCCTAACCACTACTCCACACTGCTGCTCTGATTGCAGTTTACTTGAAAGAAAAATGACGATGAGGTCTGTGAGTGCAATGCCTTTGTTTCCTCGGGGGCGGGCTATGACTGCGTAGCTTTAACATGCAAAAGCAAGTCCAAATTCAAAAACAAAACAGTAACTAATACATAAGGTTCAGGGTACAGCTAAAGGTCATATTTTGATTGGTTTCATTGGTTCATAGTGTAGTCAGGACATCCAGCACATGTTAATCATTGCTAACCTTGCTTGTCCTCTGTAGATTTTCACCATGAATAGCACACCAGTTTATATTAAATTTGTATCTTCAGTTCTCCTTTTCCCAGCACTATAAATGCTTTTTTCCCCAAACGTAGTGTAAATATTATGGGGGATGCATGCAGTTGGGTATGGGCCATTACTGTACCATGTGAGACAGTAAGACATAATTGTCCTTGTAGATTCAGAAACTTGCAGACTATGCAAATCTTAGATCAGGGCTGAGTCTGCTTTATAGTAAGAGGTGATTCACTCATTGTTAGCAAGCAGACATTAAGGTAGCTTGTTACAATGCACAAAAGTAAAACAATTAATCAAACTCCTATGAGCACCATTAGGCCTGCTGCTTCAATTGTTTTTACAGCAGTGGAGCAGAGTGTTAATAGGCTCTATTAATCAAAGCCGCAGTCGTTTTGTTTTTTAGAGCTACTCCCTTACTTCCATATGGGACACCAATCATGTTGTCAGCATTGTTCTGGCTGTGTCACTTTACTTCCCTGACCAATAAGGCTGATGCTTTGTTCCTTATGGGTCCTCAGCCAAGACTGGTAACTCTGCGTGATCAGGGTTTGAATCGCTATGATACAGATTGCAGTTACCCAGCACTCCACATAGAACAGCCTTTACTAGGTTAGTCACTTGGGACACCCTACTATGCAACCAATGACACCTGGCATACATGCTAATTGAAAGAACTAGTGTTTTATAGTTTATTATGTCTATCGTTTTGGGGGGGGGGTGAATCTTGGCTTTATATCAAAAAGTTATATGATAATCCCTTACTGATTCATAAACAGTTTTGTTTTGTGTTGTTTTATCTTATAGATCCACCATTCCAACAGACTGTGAAAACAAAAGGTTAAAGGAGGTGGGTGAGCCAATGTTAGTAGTGAATGATGTTATCCCTGGGACGCACTCAACAATACTTCATTTGAATCATTTGATGGTTGTTGGTTATCAAACAGTTTATTAGTCATTTGCAGGGCAAGTCTAGTCGAAAGTTAGCATGCATTGACAGCTTCACAAGGAGAATGTTAGTTTGTTTTTTGTAGCATTTTCACTTCTTGCTTCTGTTGCCTCTTGTGTAATATGTATTGTTACATTATCTTTCTATCCACTACTTTTGCATTATCTTTTTGTATGTCCTAAGATTGCAATTTCACTACTACATCAATGACATGTCTTATAAACACCATATTACTGTGACCGAAGTGTGTGTGAAAATGTTCCCAAGGGAAATGTTTTATAATAGTTGCCTAGCTCATGTTGTGTTATTATTTTTTTTTTTTAAAAAAAGGACAATTAAATTGATTAAAAAAAAAAATAGAATCCAAAACATGAAATGGAAAGTGCTCCAATACTGTTTTCAGTCCAAAAAAAAAAAGGATACCAGTCCAGCCTTAGCACTTCTTCAGTCACAGAAAACTTGACAGTATTGCTCTGTTGGGACATTGATGCATATATTAGTGCTACTCAAAAACTGGCTGCAATATTATTAATCTCTTTTCAGTTTAAATGCAGGCTCTGTCTTGTTAGGTTTGAATCAGTTATTAATTTATAAAAGCCAGGAGACAGCAGCTGGTGAGATTTATGATGTCATTAGTTTTAGTTTTTAGAGGTGGAATTCGATGTAAATTACCACTTATATAAATATTTGCAATCATCTAGAACAAATGTGTAACAATAAAGATCAATATATAGGTAGTTGTTAGCAATCCACACCCTTAAGTTCAAAGGTTTATTAATGAAAACCCCTATGATGAACATTAGTCAGTTGTCAGATTACAACACAGGATTTGAATTTTTTTTTGTTTTTTTTGCAACATATTCAAAATCAAAGGGTCAGCAAACACACAAGAATGGTCTTTTTAATGAGCTTGGGTCCCACTTTGAAGATGTTATTACTGTGAATGGCAGGTTTAGCAGTGCAAGTTTCATACAGTATGACCAACACAGAATATATACAACTATTTCATAGCCATGGTAAACAAAACATGCTTGGGTGCTAAACTACCTAAAAAAGCCTCAGTCTTTGATTTGATACAGTATTTATTAACAATGTAAACAACATCTCCAAATTGGACTGAGTAAACACATACTGTGATTTATCTTACAGCCTCGTAATCAACTTGATGTGTCATAAATCTGAAAGATTAGTTTTACAGTCTCCCAAGATTACTTCCAAGATTACTCATTGTTGTCTGCTTAATGGTAGATAAAACTGCCTTAAAGTCATATTTAATACACGTTACTATAAAGCATTTTCTCATTGCATAGTTTTCATCAGCTTTGTGGAGTGGTGTTATTACTAATCATTTATTTTCAGAGATAGATGACACTGATGGCGTTACCTAAAAAAAATGATTTTAAAAAAAATGGCTACCACTTTTGACTCCTCTTTCAAAATACAAGTAACACGATTTTGTGACCTGTATTAGGTTTATAAAACTATTTTAGTACCCAGTTTTTATTTTGCTTTTTTTTTTAAAATCATGTTGTGATACTGAATATTATCACATGCAATGCTTGCTGTTACCCTACCCAAGAAGCTTAATTCATGTATGAGTGAAAACAATGAGTTTGATAATTTCAAACCTGAACAGATCCTCAAATTTATCAAATGTAGACCCCACTTCCTTAATGCATACATTTGTATTAGGACCTGTCAGTAACTTAAATACTGAATCTTACACAAATACACAAACCTGCATTGAAATCCCAATTGAAAAACAAAATGGTACTTTTATTCTTTTACATGTTGCTGGTTTCCTCCCTTCCAGTCAAAGTCTCGCAATACTGGAATGAAAGGGACCAGAAAGACCATTGTCCTGCAAGGAAAGGGAATTTCCCTGCCAATTCACCACCTAAACAAAACATTAACCCTAATATATCTCACCCTGCCACAGGCCGTTATTTATTTTTTCATTATTAACCTGGTTTACAGACACATGACCTTTAGCATGTACAATACTAGTGAACAAAACATTTAAGTCATAGATTATAGGAGATCTTAATAGGAAAGACCTGCTTTTCTCAATAAAATGCCTTACTTTTATTTATAACGCCCAATAGAGTTCCAGATGAATTACTGAAGGGCGAGACTCCAGAACAAATAAACATTGGCAGCACAGTTAGAATTGGAAATTCATTAATAAAATACTTTACAAAAGCACTTACTGTAGCAATGGATTCTGTTAAGTTCAGTAACAGAATCCACACTCATAATGGGTTAACAAAAACAACTGGGCTTGCAAACTGAAATGTCTATAAAGAGCAGGCTCCATTGCGTCTACCCAATGATATTTTCATTCAAAGCTGCTAGCTCCCATCCCCTCGCCTCTGCTTTAAGTATCCATGTCATTCACCCTGACCAAAGACAACCAGTCATTTCCTCTACAGAGTATAGGGATGACATCTTGACTTTGACTGAGTGGGCTAATTAGTATGATTAGAACAATGATTAGTTTGTTGCACATGCATTACTTTTTTTATTTGATCTTAGAATGTTAGTGTCTTCCTTTTCTACTTATTATAGTTAACAGACACTGCAATCACAGTGCTAGTTAAAGACAATGACAGGAGCTCCATGAGTCTATAAAACAGGAATCTAGAATCAGCATTAAATACATGTATACATCATGAATATGGTTCTTTAACACAAGCTTCCTCCAACTTCAAACCTTCTTGCCATTATGTGAGAGAGATTATATGGCATTCTTCTATCTCTGCTTGCAGCAATGGATGTTTATAAATTCAGCTCTATTGTAGCTTTTAATACATAACAGACATTTAAATTGGTTTGTTATTCTAATAAGAATTGTACACAGGGTGGGACAAATAACTTTGTGTGCTGGTGGCCATTTGGCCACTAGCTTTCAAAACCTGGTGGCCAAGTGAACTTTTGTGGTGGCCAACATTTTCAAATGTGGACAATATGAGGAAACATGTATATTTTGCACACACATCGCTTTTGCATGCTTTGTTTTCATGTAGTGGGTGCAGATTCTGACAATTTTGCAGAAAAAGCTTTTATTACAGAACCGAAGTTCTGTTGTATATACTGTAAATGCTTAGTCGCCAATGTGGCAATGTTTTGGTCAAATCTAATGGCCATATTAAAATTGAAGGTCACATTTGGAGACCGGGGCGACCTGATTTGAACCACTCTGATTGTACGTGATATATGTAGAGAGCTTTTTTAAAAAGTTAATTTTTTATTTTTATAATACAAAACCATTTTTAAAACTGTATGGGGGTGTGGCAAAGTGGCTTGCCGTGCATAGGTGTAGTTGGTGCAGTGCTCAGGAATAACACACACAAGACAGAGGAAGTTCAATAAAAACAGCATCTTTATTTGGCTGGGTTGCATGTCAACAACACTTAAATAATAAGCACGGGCGCTACACAACAATGTGTATCATTCTGTGCAAAACAAGGGTTTCAGTCCCGAAACAATAAGACACTAATAATTAACACACAACACAGACACGGTCACTTCTCCTGATAGTGAGTGCTCTTGTGCAGTTGTGGAGAAAGACAGTTTGTGAAACAGTGCTGTAGTGTAGTCCGGGTTTAGTGCTGGCTTGTAGCGACAGCTCCCGACTAGTGCTTAGCTGTGCTTAACAAAGACAAATGACAGTCCATTTTTGACACATCACATACCGCTTTAGGGCGGTGATGTCTGGCATTGTGACTCCGCCCCCTTCCTGGCTGGCTGGCTTCCGACTGACCCTGGAATGAACTGCCAGACCAACTAGTACAAGGCACTCTGTTCTTTAAACAGCGCCCTCACAGATCGGGAGGGAGATTGTTGACTAGGATTAATTTGCTCTCTGTCACAGGGGGACTACACATTTAACAATTAGATGTAAAAAAAAAGAAGCTTCTTGGATGAGTTCATTCAGTTTTTCTGTGGCAAAAAAGTGGCCGCAGCATGTCAGAATATTTTGAGTAAAATGAGTAACACACTGACAAAACTGGGAGATTCTTTATTTTGTTCTGATGCACTCAACAAAGCAACTTGAACATTAAATTGGAAATGCTTAACCATACTTCTTGAGCATTGATTACCAACATATTTGGACAGCAGGTTTTTTCAGCAGCTCCTCTCTTGACTGAGAAAAAAATAAAAACATAGTGCTGATTAGTCATGGGGTATACTGGATGTGGAATCAGTTTATGATTTATTTGCTGCATCCGAGCATTTAAATCTTGCCCTCAGCCACAGGATCTGCTTAGAGGCAAAACAGATCTGGATTTTGCAAACAGGGTGAGAAGAAAATGAGTCTCAAGTATTCTGTCATTTGAAGGCATTCCACTGACCCCTGGAAACTATTCACTGGTGTACTCCAACCCCTTGAGGAATCTGAAATAAACCAGCCTGCACTCCCACAGACATAGTGGGTAAAGGTTACGAAGATACTTCCTGCATTTTCAAAATGGTTTGAGGCAGCAGGTGTCTTGCTAAATGCTAAAGATGAAACAATTACCGACTTGTATGTCCATATATATACGATTTTGTAAGAACATAAGAAAGTTTACAAACGAGAGGAGGCCATTCAGCCCATCTTGCTCGTTTGGTTGTTAGTAGCTTATTGATCCCAGAATCTCATCAAGCAGCTTCTTGAAGGATCCCAGGGTGTCAGCTTCAACAACATTACTGGGGAGTTGGTTCCAGACCCTCACAATTCTCTGTGTAAAAAAGTGCCTCCTATTTTCTGTTCTGAATGCCCCTTTATCTAATCTCCATTTGTGATCTCTGGTCCTTGTTTCTTTTTTCAGGTCAAAGAAGTCCCCTGGGTCGACATTGTCTATACCTTTTAGGATTTTGAATGTTTGAATCAGATCGCCGCATAGTCTTCTTTGTTCAAGACTAAATAGATTCAATTCTTTTAGCTTGTCTGCATACGACATGCCTTTTAAACCCAGGATAATTCTGGTTGCTCGTCTTTGCACTCTTTCTAGAGCAGCAATATCCTTTTTGTAACAAGGTGACCAGAACTGAACACAATATTCTAGGTGAGGTCTTACTAAGTAGTGGTGTAGCGAGGCCGTAAACTGTTTTTTTCAGTTAATGTGGAAGTTAATTGCCATTGATTTAGTCGTCAATTATGAATGGGTTTATTGGATACCTGCCGATAAATTGTGAGTATGAGTAACGAGTATTCTGCACACCCCGACCTTCAATATCTCATCAGAGACTGAGAAGAGAAATATATACATAAAGTAAACCGCTCTAAATAATGTTTTTGTTAAGTGTTGTTTGTCTTGCAGAGGAGGATTAGGAGCCAGGAGCTGCAGCCACAGAGCCAGGACCACACCTTGAACACTACCTTCACTGCACAGCAGAGACACTCACCAGAAAGCACAGTTTCATGCACGGAGGATCGTGGTTACCGGAGTGTGGGACTTTTGTTATTGGGAGCAGGAACCCATTCCGCCTTACCCTATACCATTGTTGGTATAGGGTTGGAGTGTTATTATTTGTGATTTTGGGAGTATTTAAAAACAGTGTAAAATAAAGAAGCGGCGCTTTGCACTACAAAACCTTGTCTGGACAGTTTCCTTTTTTTATCCATGCACCACTCACCTCCTGACAAACATGCTACTTTTTACTGAGTAAAAAGTAAGGCCATTATATTAGTTTTTTTTTTTTGGAAGAAATGTGTAATGAGTAATACGTAACTTTTTTCAGAAATGTGCCCAACACTGTTCACGACCATGATTTTCCTACTGTTTTTGCATCACTAAATTCACTTGAAGTGAACTGAGTAATTGCAACTGTTTTAGTTCCTATTTGAATACCAGCACCATAGACAATATCTATAAACTCCTGTAATCAGAGCCTTTCTTAAAGTGGGGGGCCAAGGTCGGGCAAAACTACCAATTTAGTTTAAAAGAAAATATTTGAATGCAGTATTTCTACGGATAAATGAATGCAATATAATAACTATGTCAAATATTGAAGCAAGTTATGTATTTATAGTCTACTGGTTATTTAAAGTTTGCAACAACAATAATGACAACAACAACACTATTACGACTACTATGACCACTAATAATAATAATAATGAGTTTGTTATCTGAATGTCTGGTTGTGAGTCATATCCCACAAACATAGTTTCATTTACTTCAAAACAAATTAAAGCTGTCAGTGTTTTTGCTTTGCTGTGGAGAGTGACTCTTACAGTAATAATTTAATAAGTTGCCTTGTTGTATAGGTTGCCTAAATTGCTATTTCAGGTTTTTTTTACTCCTTCTTCTCTGTATGATTATCTGGATGTGATTGATTGATTGATATATTTTTTTGGTAGTGGTGAAATTAAGATTTTCGCTGCCTCATCCACAATATTATCGCCTTCTAAAGCATTCATTTTTCCATTCTTTAATTATCCAAGTTCTCTGTATATTTCTCACACTGCAAAAAAGCTTCTCTCACAGCAAAAGTAAAGGCTCTGCACACTGAAAGCCTGCCTGTCTGTGTGCCACTGAACTGGGTGATGAATCCCTCTCCCAAAAATTACATAGTGCTGATTAAATAGTAAAAATAATAATAAAAATTAAATAGTTCTGATTACAGCTGCTGTTAAGTTCCTGTTCACGATTCTGTTCTGAACAACTTTCCCGCACCAGGATCAAATAATCAAGAAAACTAAACCGAAACTTAACCCTTTGAAGTCCATTTATTAACTGCGCGTCAGGTCCAATTTATTTTCACACGCGCAGTTAATTTTAGACGCGCTGTTTAAAAGTATTTTTTCCACAGTCAAACGGGTTTAAAAGGCCCTGCATATCAACAAAGCACTCACTAGGCATCTCCAGCCCTGCCCCACCCTTTTGTTCGCTATCGCTTTCACATATGCTAAGAAAAAAATAATAATAATAATAATAGTCGTACATACCGATCAATCATCTCCTGATCACTCGTTTTATCACCAAACTCCTCAATAATGCAATCCAAGTCATTATTTTATTACTATAACATCTCAAAAAAGCTCTGCAAATGTCCGTGATAGTCTCTGTGCGCTGATACAGTAACACCCAGCTTGTTTCCTTATGACCGCCCCTATGTGAAGCCAGGGGCAAGTATGACTATTCATGAGATACGCCTTTTTTTTTTTTTTTTTTTTCGTCTCGGCTCCTGTCGCTCCCACTTGGCCATTGAATGGTTTTCTCGGCTTTCCGGAGAAAAACGACTAGAACCCGTTTTTGCGTTTTTGATGATGTCGGACAGGGTCCGACAATGGACCGGATAGGAATAATCGCAATGTCGGACCAGGTCCGACAATGGACCGCAAAGGGTTTTTCCACTGTGAATATGTTTCTTTTAAAAGTCGGGGCCATGGCCCTCTGCCCCACCCTGGTTCCAGCACTGCTGCCTGGAACTTCAGCCAGACCCTCACCAAGATGACCTGACCTGGGATTAGAAAGTCAAACCATGTCACTCAAAATCTATGCAGCCGCCAGACATTTCGAATTTCCTTTTTTCACAGATTAAAAAAAAAAAAACATTAATGGACCGTCTACGAGGATCTTGCTTCCCCAAAGAGAAAACGACCCCAGATTATTTGAAAGGCGTTCTTTATGGTGGGCACAGTCCACATTTATATCAACTATAAAAATTAGGGAGAAAGACTAAAGCTCAAATTCCGCATCTTAATATAGAAATATAAAAGCTTTCTACAATATATTGAAATGAATATGGCGCACATAGTTTAATTCCATACAAAGCAAAAGTAAATGCTGTAAAGCTAACAGAACGTTTGGACAATTAGGCACACACAGTCTTATGACATTTTTAATTTCTGGACTATTTCTGCAGGGCCAGCAACACACCCTACAGCATTAAAAGAAAGTGAGCAATTTGTGCAATGCACAGGAAAAGAAAACAATTTTGTTTTGGTTGTGGTTGTTTCATACATAGTAGTTGGATTTGCATTTAATGTTATTATATATGGTATAAAATATGTCATACGTTACCTTAGGCAAATGTCTGTTAAAGAAAAAAGAGCATTGGAATTTAAAAGGTGTAAAACTTCCATTATTTCATATTGCACAAGACTAAGGAAAGTCAATAACTCAAAACAACTGGATCAAGTCTTACTTGGCATGTTCTTAGTCAGAATTTACAAATGTTGCTTTGGTAAACCAAATGTAACGTCATGGGTGTGGAAGGCAAGCTCAAAGTCTTTGGGATAAAATACTTATTTTAAAACATCTCCATTGGCTACAAGCAGATTTTTTTTTTCTTTAATTGCATGGGGAGCAGTGATTCACTATTAACATTTAACAATGCAGCGAATTGACCTGCCCAAACTTTAGCCTGAATCCTTTTAGGAAAACAAAACAAGACACTCATTACAAGACTCCCTGTTTTAAAATAGCTCTGATGTAAGGCTGCCCCAACAGTAGTAAATCCCATTACAGCAGCCTTCACAGAACACTCCATTCCCAATTAATGAGAGTGGGTTTAATGCAAAACATTGGTCATTCTCACATAAATCCTATTGAGGTCAGAATCTCAGCTCTGAAACCTTGTATTTGAGGCTTTTCCACTTTATTATTAGCTCTTGATTCACCTGAGAAAAAAACATTCAGGCTTGAGGTGTAATTAACCCAATGAAGAACACTTAATTGTTTTTAAATTGCCATTTTCTAGATGGCTTTAACCAGTTTTAAACAATTATATTCAACAATTCTTAAAGACTAAGTAGCTTCAAATGCCATTATAATTGCTTTTTTTATGTAGGTTCTGTTTCTCCAATATTGTTATTAACATTTCCTTGTAAAATCTGCCTATGCCTGACTTGCATTGAGCTTATAGAATCTTACCAAAGTTGACCCAAAATATCACCACATTTTCAGAAAACAAATTATATAAAAAATTTTTTTATATCACAGCAGGTCTACAGCTTTAATACCAGGTTTGCCTTACTAAGCAGCTGTTTGAATGAGAATGTAATGTGCTACAGAGACAAAGTTCCCATGTTTAATTCCTTCTAGTGTCTAATTTCTTTCAAACAGTGAGATTGCAGACAGATTTGCTGCATTCTGCTGCTGCATTACACCAGATCATTTTAGTCTCAGACATTCTACAGCTACTGATGAAAAAAATAAAATGAATAAAATAAAAATGAACCACGGCTGTCTATGTGGTTTGCAGCTGCTTCTTCTAATCTTTGAACCTCACCACCAGCTGCAGGCAGAACCTTAAAGAATTGGCCTAATTAATGCAGCTGTCATATTTTGGTGGGAAATGGAAAATAGTTTTACATTGTTAGAAAAGAGTTAATTAATCTTTTACAAGGGTCACTAAAAGCTAGGGGTTAATACCATGGTTGTCAGTCTTCAGCAGTTTGTTACAAACCCTCCAGTAACAGGCTCAGTAATTTAGAGCTGGAGGCCGAGTGGTTGAATGAAATTATTTTTACAGCTGGTATAAAACCCTTATGTAGCGCCCCCAGTATGGGCAGACTTGATTACGCAATGCTGTTTTTGTTTATTCTAGAGTAAAGGGAACTAAAAATAGTGCGCCTTGTCCAATTATTATCCTCCTGAAGGTTCCCCTCAAATGAATGAAGGCCAGCAACAAATGTGAATTTCCAAACACTCATTCAGATGTGATTACGAATGGGGCTATTAAAAGCTTTACAAGACATAAGTCTATAACTAGGAGCATAAAACTCATCAATCACAACTAACTAACAGCTGATCAAAATAGTATTAAAGTAAAAACATTTGATATAACTGGGCAAATACTTATGAGCTACAGGACGGTGGAGAGCCAGGCAAGAGCACGGTGACCCCCCTCTCAGGCAGTGACCAGGTCTATGAGACAAAAAGGAAATAATAATTGACTAACTACACATACAATTAACCAAAACCAAACCAAGAAAATATGAGGTGAAAAAATAGAAAAACAATCCACAGGGACACAATACTCTTGCAAAATAAGGAGAACTATGACAATGTTGACCCAAGGGACTTTTTCGACCTGAAAAAAGGAACAAGGACCAGGGGTTACAAATGGAGATTAGATAAAGGGGCATTCAGAACAGAAAATAGAAGGCACTTTTTTACACAGAGAATTGTGAGGGTCTGGAATCAAGTCCCCAGTAATGTTGTTGAAGCCGACACCCTGGGATCCTTCAAGAAGCTGCTTGATGAGATTCTGGAATCAATAAGCTACTAACAACCAAACGAGCAAGATGGGCTGAATGGCCTCCTCTCGTTTGTAAACGTTCTTATGTTCTTATGTTCTTAACTAATTTAAAGCAACAGGAACCAAAATAATCTAAATAAATCCCACACCAACACCCTGACAATAGATTGATGGTTAAAAGAATCCAAGCACAGTAATTACAGATGCTCTAAAAACAAAAGAAAGCTAAGTCTAAAACCAACCACTACAAAATAGATTAATCTAGCAAAGACAGAAAACTAAAGAAAGAAAAGAGAAAGAAAAAAACACATTGATCAGCGGCTCAATCCTCAGATGAGTCGCATCTTTTTTTTTTGTCAACCCAAGTTAGATTCCACACGGCTCACCCTGCAATTACCAAATACAAAGAAAATAAATGAATAGAACACACAGGTACCAGTTAATACAAGGGTGTAAAGGTGCGATGTAATCAGTTCACCAGGATACGCAGGTATGTAAAATATTTTCCTGTGTCGTACTACAATGGGGATCTCCTTTAACCAATAAAAACAGCAAAAAGTGACGTCTTTTCTTCTCTCTGTCTCACGCTGGGAAAACCTACAATCCCTCTGCGACCAGCCAGCTTCCTACTATCAAACTGGCTCTGTGCCTCTTTATACACCTGACAAACTAATTTAGCTTTCCTAGGCTTTCATAGTCCCACCTGCTACAATCATATGAACTCTGGAGCATGTAAGGACAGTCCTCTGAGCTTGTGCAGGACTGAGTGGGTTTTTAAGAGCTACATTTGTACAAGAGCACCTTCTATAAATATGTAAACTACCCTCCATTGGGACAGTGTACCACTTTGAGGAATCTGCATTTCAATGTCATGTATCTTCATTAATTATTTTTAAAAGGTTTAAAATCCCTTTCTTTCCTCATATTAGAGCAAACACAATTATCACTGATCCCCATTTTCTTTTGTCAAAAGTATATAATTTGTAATAAAGCACAGGTACAGCACTGTTCTACCTACACAAATAATATACAATACATTTCCTGTGATTTATAGTTTGTTTTTCAGTTTTCACCCCATCATTAGGTACTTCCTGAGTCTCACTTTTCTATATACTTATGCCAGAGGTTTCCTCTGAAGAGAGGTTTTTCTTCTTTTGTTTTGGAAAGGACTTTGAAAGACAAATAAAGGGAAATTCTTTGTTTTCAATGAAAATTAAATTGCAAATTGAAGCCACAGCCATGACTTTGCATCTTTAGAGCCCAGAATAAAATATGGATTTCTTTTTTACAGTAAGCCTGAGCCAAAGGGAAGTCATATAATGTCTATAGTTCTGCTGTGTTATTTTATTATGATGTAGACACATTGAACTGTAGGAATTCGGATAGGGTGGAGTCACCAGTTGGAAGACACTTTTTACCCTGGCTTGACTGGAATCGGTGACACTGAGATGAAGACTCTCATACCCTATTGTGTCTTATGGACCATTAACCTTATCTGAACCTATACACACCTGCAGACAAAAATGATGCATAAATCAATACATATCATTTAATTAGCTGTATTTATGGGTGCACATCTATTAATTAACTGTGCTTTGTGTTCTCCACGTTTCTCGTTGAATCCTGTATGAGCTGCCAGATCCCTGCTAATAAAGCAGTTAACAGCATAATATATTATTATTATTATTATTATTATTATTATTATTATTATTATTATTATTATTATTATTATTTATTTCTTAGCAGACACCCTTATCCAGGGCGACTTACAATTGTTACAAGATATATATAACTGCATAGAACTGCTCCCTAAGTGTGTGGTATTCAGGTCCTTATGACAAGATTTTTTTTTCACAAGACAGCACCCAAACTTTTACATAAATTAGATAATTCACCTACTTATCTTTTTTAATGAGGTGCAGATGTACAAAGGCAACCCCAAAGCTTTGGTTGTCAAAGTTCACACAGCAATACCAGATGTTGGTGTCTTTTTATTAACTTATTAAAATGGGATGTATAGAATTACATGCATACAAAATCCCAAAGGCAAGAAGTCTGTGACAGTTCAAAAGCAGTATTTTTTCATTTAACCATAAAAATGAAATATAACCCAGTGGTTGAGGCTAAGGACTACAGTGAATTGTGTTAAAAACAAAACCAGCTCACGCTATAACCTTAGTAAACCCCAGCTTTGTACATTAGGCCTACCACCCAGCCACACTGTAAACCATCTTAGATGGACCAAGCCTAAAAAATGGGATCAAAGCATATACTTTAATGCCTGGCTTTACCAGGATTTAGTTGGGGGTCCATTTTACAGTAGGTGAATCCACTGATGTCATTTTTCCTAGTTTAAGGCAAGGTCTGAAATGTTCAATAATCGAGCACCATTCCAAATCACCTTCATGATAACATTAGAATAACAAGAATAAAGGCAGGGAGAGTATTATTATAAAGCTGTATAATTCCATGGAGGTGGGGTAAAACGAATAACAATCATCCCACACAGTCATTCTGCATTGGTAGTAAATTGATCATATCTGTGGGACGGATTTTTAACTAAAAGCTATTTTCTATTCAGGGAAGCCAAGATATTTAAGTAAGGTCCCATCCCTTTGTCATTCTTTGTCTCTCTAAAACCATCTATACTCTTTTACTTTCCTTGGACGCTATCAGACTAGTATTTTTCCTCCTCAATATGCCTTTTCAATCTTGAATGGGGACTTGCTACAAGCCCTTACAGTAGGCCTGTGCATTTGTCTTGAACATCTGTTATGCTGCAACCTAACTCGTCCCCCACACTGTTGTCCTTATACAGGGCCTGTATAGACAAGTTTGATGGAGTTTTTTGTACGTTACACCTCATATATTCTCTTTGTTGGAAGGCAGTGAAAGAATGGATTGCCACCTGCATATTATTTAGTTTGAACATGGATTTATGTACTTAAACCAAAACAACTATGAAACGTAAAAATCTGAAACATTGGTCGCAATTCACAAAGCTTTCCCTTATGAGTTATTAATTCTTATTTCAGTAGTATGTTGTGGAAGGGTGGTGGGTAATTCACTGACACACGGGAGACAGTGCCCAGTTTTATTATTTTAGACGTTTGTCTTATTGCCCGCAGAGGGCGCTGTTGTCCGTGGCCTGAGTACCGACAATGGTACACAGGACCACAGGAATACAATACTGGTAAAACAGTTAAAAGCTGGCGCACTCACAGGTGCTCAAAATAATAATGAAAACAAAAGGCAAAATGAAAAGGGAAAATAAAACACAGTAATAAAACTACAAAATAAAAGTGCCCCACTGCCGCTAAGCCGGTCACCTTGGGATCTCCGTCCTACGCTGTTATGCACTATACACTGGGTTGGCCAAGGTTCCCCTATCACTATACACGTCCCCTTGGGTACGTAACGAGAGATTTTAATAAAATTGTTTATTTATTGTTGGCTGTCTTCCTCAGCCATGCTTGCCTGTTTTGGTAGCTCGCTCCAACCACTGGGCTTCTTAGCCAGCATCTCTGTGTGTTTTCCAATTACGGCCACCCGAATGCACAACCAAGCTCAGTTCTTATGGGCCAAGCAATCCCCCAAGGCCCGCCTCTCAGCCACTCAGAGAGAGGGAAAGCCAACACACCCTCTTCCCCATCTCTCCGCGTCATCGCCATGACTGACAGGCGGATCTTGCGAGACTGCTGCCCTCTTCCTGCAGAACCACGGATACACCAGATAGTCAGCACAGACCTCCCCTGTTACATATGTGTTATTTTGATATATTGTTTTGCTTTCCCAAACATCTGCCTTTGCTAGAATAAGAACCTGAACTCTGATTTTAACTTTTTTTGAAGACTATAATCTCTTCATAAACATGATGTGCCTTTGTGAACAAGATGTGCCAAGGGGTGCAATAATCCAATGTCCAGACAATGGTCTCTCTCCAAAAACAGTCCGTGTTTAATACACAAAACAAAAGTAAATAAATGCAAAAGTAAAGCAGGTCACCCCTATACCAGCAAAGGTATAGGAGAAGCACAACACGGCGGCTTGCAGTCCCAAATAATAACAAACAATAACACTCCAGTACCACAGTCCTCCATGCACGAAACTGCTCTTGTGAGGAATGTCCTTTTTCCCGGGTGGTGCATGGCTGTGCTGTTCGGTGCTGTGCAGTAAAGAACGGTGAGTCGGGGTTAGTACTGGCTCCGTGGCTGCAGCTCCGTTCTCCGTCCTACTCCTGTGCAACAACAGAAACAAAAACAAACAAATGCAGATTGCGCTTCGTCATCAACATTCAGCGCAATGGGCTGTACCTGCATTGCTGATTGCAGGGAAGAGTTGCGTAGTACAAAGCATTTGCATTTGAGTCGTTTCGTGTACTGACAGCTACATGCCCCCACCAAGATGGCCGACTTCCTGTTTCCACCCACTGTCAAGTCGGCCCATCTATGGGAAAGCGTACCACCAACCTTATACAGCGTCCTTTCCGATCAGGAGGGAGATTTACAACATTGATTCTTTCTCTCTTTATCACAGCACTATAGTTACTGCTTAACTGTGCAGTAATTATACAAAACGTATGCCATATTAGTAAAAAAAGCTTAGTTATACAATTAGATAAGTGTCTTGAGAAGTCAGATAATATGCTACAGTACTAGGGATATAGCTTATCTAAGCCTAGTTACCCCAATTCAGATATCTATCTGCACAGTGCTCAAACAGCAATCTTGCTGTTTTGAATGCCTGGCAGCAATTTATCTGTGCAAAACAAAAACAGTGCGTGCATATCAATAATTATAAAGCAACATGCCCAAATGTGTATGAGTTACAGTCTGTGTTTGATGCTCACCCAACATACACACTGAGCAGGGACTCTAAATACCAAAGGCAGCGCTTTGTAGTCTAAGCCCTAAAACTCTCTGTTCCATAGATTGTAGGTTGGTTGAAAAATGCAGAACCCTGTATTGTATGTTATATTTGGTGAGGATGGACCACATCTGAATATCCTTATGCTCAGAAAATGCATTCCATTTAAATCCACCTTGAAAAATAGCTGCAGAGAAGAAAAGCACTAATCAAGAGAGCTTATCTGCCAGAAGGCTAACTGATGTTTTGTTTTTCAAATTTTCCTTTAGATACAGTAACTCCCAAACATACCTCCCCAATAAACAAAATGTCCATTAATCTCCATGGCATGAAATACCTTTTAACATTTTCTTAATTATATCTGGATAGTGGAATGTTATTTAATGTCACTCTTTAAAAAAAAAAATCTGAAAAAGTAAACAATGCCTTACATACTTTCATGGGGCCTTTTATTAAGAATACTTCAACCATTTAATTGAAGCTCTAACCAGAGGTAGCTTGTGTTCCCAGACTATTGCTCCAGAGTATTTCTGTATTCCTATGGCCTCTCGTCAAATGCATATTAGAATATGTTAGAATATCTCCTGGATGTTTTGTTACTGCCTCTTTTCCATTAGGAGTCATTAATTCTCCTGAATCTGGGGTCACACCTTCTAACAGCGTTTGGCCGGCCATAAGGTAAAGGAACAACAAAACATCTTGCAACCTAAACCAGTAAGATCCAAAGCAGTTGTACTCCCCCTGTAAGAATAATATGCAAGATAAGATGAGTTAAAATTACGCTTTCTCCTCTGGAAACTCAGCTGTCAGACAAGCTGTCAATTGGTATCTCACTAACATAAAAGCTCTAAGCCGCCTTTCAAGTCGTCATAATTCTCAGTGTTGGAGTCAAGGGGACAACTCCTCTTATCTCAGAACTCATCATGATTGCCCAGACAGCAATAAACCCAAAGCCGGGAGCTATTAATTCCACCCACTCACCGCGGTCTAGGTAACAGATTCAAAGAATTTAAATGCACTCTGTAAACAGCTGTTTATGGTTATGGTAACAGGTTATGGTAACAGGTTTTTAGACAGAGACTGTTAAATTTGTCATCACAGTGATAAAATTGCATTTTTTAAACTAAATGTTGGCACATAAGAGTATGCAAAAGCCTGTGTAACGATAAATAACAAAGTAAAAAATTCCTTGGACAGGAGCTAGTGCTGCTACTGCAGCCCAGTGTTGTTTCATAAGTGCC
Organism: Acipenser oxyrinchus oxyrinchus; assembly: GCA_030684275.1. Lineage (NCBI taxonomy): Eukaryota > Metazoa > Chordata > Actinopteri > Acipenseriformes > Acipenseridae > Acipenser > Acipenser oxyrinchus. The sequence goes on along the minus strand of CM060252.1, from coordinate 14,854,581 downwards.
GTGCCTCCCCAAAAGAATGACTTGTGAAACGCAATAAGTTTATGTTAAGTTTATCTGTTCTTCAAAGTATACAGTTCTTGGGAGCCATCAACGTACAGCCATAAAGGGGAAAATATGTTATCTCGTTACAGGGTACGTGAACTGATTTTGAGGGGGCAGGTGGGGTGTGCATTTTTGATTATCATTGTCGTGTTTAATTAGCAATGCAGGGCCTATCTATCAACTGTCTATCAACTTGACTAAAGCTTACCATAATACAGCATGTCAAGTGATCCCCATCTTTATAAGCTACTGTAGCAATATATTGGACATTACAGCATCACGATGATGATGATGATGATGATTATTATTATTATTATTATTGCTTCAGAATTAATAAAGAGGTTGCAGCTAACAAAATACTTTAATCATATATTGTTTCTGTCTTGCACTTCCATTTACTATACACTGCACGTCTCAGATGTACAGTTTAGAAACAAAACATATATTGCAAACAAATATTTTAATCTTAAAACATGGTACAACACTAAATGAAAGAAAGCTCTCTGTTTTCTTACATTACCTACCAGGAAATCTATTACATTTACGCTTCCTGGGTGATTTCACCTCAGCTGTGTCTTCAGGGTCAAGCATCTTGCTGTTTGCAAAGTATGTCAGTCATTAGGGGCTGGTTGGTTCCTGACAGAAAAAGTGGCCCTGAAGGGGTGATGTCAATTTAACTTTCCAGGTGAAATGACCGTGAATGTGCTTGGCTTTGTCATGTCACCATGCATTGACAGACATACATCCTTCAGCAAAAGTCTTACCCTTTGAGCTTATCCAACCATGACATCTCTGTTCTCTGACATCTTTTTATTGAGCCAGCAATAACTATTCTGTGCTCCGAATAGCTGTGAGCTTCCATATTACTGCTTAATTCAAATGTTCTGAAGATAGTTTTCTAAGTAAGCTCAGTCTGATTTGTAAAGCTTAATTCAAATGTTCTGAAGATAGTTTTCTAAGTAAGCTCGTCTGGTTTGTAAAGCTTAATTCAAATGTTCTGAAGATAGTTTTCTAAGTAAGCTCGTCTGGTTTGTAAAGCTTAACTATAAGCTTCTTTTGCTTTCATCTTAAGACTACATTTCTAATTCTTTACATTTTTTTTCCAGTGTTTCATCTTTCTCTCCATATCTACGAAGGCTATAAAAGAGGCATTTAAAACCAAATACTTTTTACAACAATCTCTTTATGTACAGTTTCTGCTTTCTTCGTAACCCTTCAAATAAAAATGTGATTGATAATTTAACAGACTGGAATATTGCACTCATCCAGGGGAACTGATCAGCAGGAGTGGAAGTGTGGATACAACCTACTCAGAAAGTTTACCATCCTATAACTCGATACAAATACACAACTAAAACAGTCTGACATGTTTTCCATTCATAACAAATCTTTATGCAGTCAATTATAATTTTCACTGAAAGAGAAAAAGGTTGTTGGTTTGAATACCATGCCCTATACACAGCCCTTATGGACACATTTGACATTGAAAGGCAGTGGAAGGGATATATGGCTGACAATGATTTCACCAAATTGAATAGGCTTTGCAGCTGACGGAAATTCAGAGGTAACATATTGTATTACATTATCCTGATACTGTCAAAATAATAGTGTCAAAATATAGTTAACACAATGAATTACCCTGTTCATGTCTTGTTTCTACACGTTGCAGTTGTTACCAGCTAGTTTCATAATAATGATGTAAATTTCTTATTCGCTCTGATGGTAGCCTAAGGATGTGTGCCTTTTCACTTAACATTCCTGCACATATGTTCAATATAACGATTTCATATCTCTCTGATCACAACAAAATGGAGACTGGGCAAATTCATTTTTAAATAAAATGTTTCGACTATAGGTCACTGGGTCACAATGAGTACTTCTGTCAAAGAAAGGTTGCAACAAGCTCAGCTCTCCGTTTAGCTCAAGCAATAAACCCTTGGCTTAGCATCGAATCCCTGTGCTGGCACTAGGGTACCAGCAATAGTAGCCTAGTGTAACACTTAATAAAGAAAACAAAGCTAACAAATAAAAGTTTGCCCCACAAATGGTGAGCACTAGTCCCATTAAAAGGAACGTCCCACTCCAGGAACCTACTACTCTAGACAAACCCTCTCACAAAATTCTCTAAACTAACCTATTCCTGGGCTCCCGGTCTCACAGCGACTCCTGCCTCTTTATCCGGCCTCGGCTGGGCAATGCCTTCACGAGCACCGTCTTGCAGTTGAAGGGATACGTAGTAGTTAATCCTGTGGAGCGGACGCTCTCCTGAGTTGTGGTCGTGTGCACGGGTAGATCCTCCCGGGTTAGTGCTGGCTCCATAGCTTCAGCTCCCGGGTTGATGTGAGCCTGCAACTCAACATAAAACAAAACAGAGCAATCTTTCGCTCAGTGCCCGCCTGTATGGCTATGGCCATGCTGTATTATTATTATTATTATTATTTATTTCTTAGCAGACGCCCTTATCCAGGGCGACTTACAATTGTAAGCAAATACATTTCAAGTGTTACACTTGCTGTAGCCTCGAGCTGTGGCACCAACGCTTTTTGCACTCTGCACAGCCTTCCTGGGCATGCCCCCAGCCAATCAGGACCTCCCGATCAACTGAGCACCGGGCGAGCCTAACTGCTCAATTAGTTGCTTAGCAACGTGTCTCCTGTTGTGCGTCCCAGCTGCTTCCCTAAGGCACACATGCACTCCAGAACAAGCAACAGGGTCTCCCTGTCACAGAGATATATATAAAAAGAGATGAATAGTAGAACGCTCCAGTTATAGCTGCTGTAAACCTGGATGGCCTCGATTAGGTCAGTAAAAGCGAAACATTTCTGTAATACCATTCTAAAATCTTACAAAGTCGTTTGTAAACACCCTTTTTAATGCAATGCACATTTAATTATTTTCTTACGTTCTTATGAAATATTTACACAGTCCCCTCCTTAATTACCATAAAATGACACCCACTGGCACAGCACTTGGAAATTTGTTGTAAATCATTGTCAAAATTAAAAAGGACATGGTCAAGGGATTTGTTTTCATTGTAAATGTTGCCATTCATATCAAGCAGCATATTCTTACGTCTTTAAATTAGGTTTCACAAAAAACACTAGACTTTATTATAATATAATAGGCTGCCTACAGTAGTGCTGTGCACCACTGCGAAACAAAGGATTGCTTTATAACAGCACTACTACAAAATGAAGGGGGAAAGTTAGAAAAAGTCTGCAACATAGCAGTTGTCTATGTTGCAGCGAGATGAACCCTGGGATCTATAGGTAACAATGTAAAAATGATAACATTGTGTTCCCCAATACACCACGTGTACTGTTCCCTAGCTGAAAACTACAGTACTTCCTCTAATCCACATACATTGTAATTCAGCTGTTCAAACTCAATTTTAGATGTGAATCTGCATTATAAGGTTTTAAAGTTGCTTTATAATAAAATGCTACTATGCCCAGACAGGAGCTTGTTAGAAGAATTTAAGAGTACATTTGTGTTATCTGAGTTTGTATGAATAAGACTTGGACATATGTACATAAAATGTAACATGTAATGTAATGAATAGTATTCAAGGTCAGAACTCCAGTAATGAGGTTTAATAGAAATATCCCACAGTTTTTAATCACAATCAGTTATCACCAGCAAGTGACTGCGCCAGTTTGTGGCCAGACACACTGATGTTTTCCAGCACTAAGTATAATATAAATATAAATATAATTTTCATTTTATCATAATACCGGAAAAGATAAGCTCTTATAATTCAGGAAAAGAAAGCATTTAAGTAACGTTTGTACAAATTACCGACAAATTGTTCTAACTATTAAAGTAGCTAATCTGGCTACAGTACAAAGGCTTTGAAAGTCCCTAACCTCTGAACAGCTAAGAAAACAATTTTTGAAATGAATTAATTTATGGCTCACGGAGTGTTTGAGTATATGTTTTTGTATGCCGAACAGCTTTATGGTGCAGAGACCTTTATTTCTAAAAAAAAAAAAATACAAAAAAAATAAAATAAATAAATACAAAAAAATCCACTTGAAGCACTTGTATGAGACACATAATGGAAAACACACAAACCACATCTGCAAATGTATGGGAGCCACTTATAAATCACAATCAACATTATACAAACCATATACATGTACATCCAAGTTACCAAATTAACACATCAATGTTAATTTGTAAAGGATAATAACCCTTAAGATCAGCAACAGTAATTTGGCATCTCTATCCAGCTCATTTGGGATCAGGCCCTTTTGTGTCTTTGCCAATTTCAGCACTTGCCTAAAACCCATTATAGTAGAATTGTATACATTTATTTTTGGTGCTATTGCATTTCAAATGCTTGTTAAAGCTATGAATGTACTACAAAGAATTGTCAATAAAATTAAGCTTCAACTTGATTTAACCATTCAGACATAAAAACAATAAAATATGATGCCATTCTCCCTGCTGTTCTGCTCGTCTGACACAGTGTTCCACATTGGAATGCTAGACATGCAAGAAACAAAATGAAGAATGGGATAGAGGGTTTAGATATAAGGTTGGGGACTCATTGCATGACTTTGAGATGGTTTAAAATGAATTGGGGATCTGAAATGTTTTATGAAGATAAAAAAGGTATCCACACAGGTCTCCTCACAGGTCTCCACACAGGTCTCCTCACAGGTCTCCTCACAGGTCTCCTCACAGGTCTCCACACAGATCTCCTCACAGGTCTCCACGCAGGTCTCCTCACAGGTCTCCACACAGGTCTCAACACAGATCTCCATACGTCTCCTCACAGGTCTCCACACAGGTCTCCTCATAGGTCTCACAGGTCTCCACACAGGTCTCCACACAGGTCTCCTCACAGGTCTCCACACAGGTCTCCTCACAGGTCTCCACACAGGTCTCCTCACAGGTCTCCACACAGGTCTCCTCACAGACTTCACAAACTGTACAAAGAGATATAAGTGTAGAAGATATCATTTTGTTCAGCCTGTACCATATTCTTTCATTGGAGCTTATACTCTATAGTAATACGATGTATAAGCAAACATGATCAGATATGTCTGTTTGTTTGTTGTTTTTCTTTATCCATAAAAGGCTGGTTTCACATGCCCTGATTACCACTGATCTTGGACTACCTAATCTTACTTCAGGTAAGGTAGGCCAAGAATACTGCTAATCAGGGTATGTGAAACTGGAAGACATTAAAATGAAGCATACCTCATTGATACTGACAAACTACTGTTTACATCCTTGCAACAGGGCAAGGAGCCCTGTACATGATTGTTTATTTATTTTTAGAACGGGGTCTCCCCCTCCGCCCGTGTCTCATTTTATTTATTATAGGGTTAAATATTTTATTTGTTATTTAAATTATTTATTTAAATTAATTATTTATTTCTTAGCAGACACCCTTATCTAGGACGACCTACAATTGTTACAAGATATCATATTATTTTTACATACAATTACCCATTTATACAGGTGGGTTTTTACTAGAGCAATCTAGGGAAAGTACCTTGCTCAAAGGTACAACAGCAGTGTCCCCAACCGGGGGTTGAACCCACGACCCTCCGGTCAAGAGTCCAGAGCCCTGAGCCCTAACCACTACTCCACACTGCTGCCCACACCTCCGCATGCCGCGTCTTTTGCCCTGTAGTACCTGCCTGTGTGTTTTTCTTTCTGCTGCTGGCCTGATGTCACCACTACAGCCATCCCTGCCACAATCCTACAAAGGTTTATTTATTTTCAGAAATTGGATATTTTACACTGAGTTTTCAGCCAGATTCTTTCTGACCCTTCCAGTTATCTCTGGTCTTAAGCAATAACCACATCCAGAAGTAATTTCACTGCTGTGTTGTGAAATGCTGTGTTGTGAAATATCGTGGCTTTGCGGCTGGTCTGTTTTTTTTTTTATTTACATTTAATTGTTATTGCACCAAAGAGCAGAAATTAAGACACATGTTTTCAAGTTACAGCTTCTGTTCAATACAGGACAATACAACTTGGAGGTCAATGGAAGCATTTCAGTTTGATTTTAATGGACTCCTAACAGTGGAAACAAAGTGAGAGACATATACTATTACTACATGCAGGAGGATACATCTGCTATTTACTGAACAAGGCATCCATGAACGCATAATAATGTAATAATACAGTATGAAATGTTGTTTTTGCTCTGGGAAAAATCAGTATCTAGGTATTAGCTAAACCACCACTGTTTATGTATTTACAGTGGTTCAATCCAATAAACAGAGCACATGCTCTCTTGCTCCTGACCTTCTCCCAGCTTCTGGTTTCAGAGGTCAGTCTTTTTTCCATCATTATATGCTACATCTGATACAGTCAGGGTGGTTAAGTATACTCTTGTTGCACACTAATTGCATTCATTCAAGTAATACTCAAGTAAACATTAGCATATAGTGTATTAAAGGTCTAACTCTGGAGCTGGAATGTCACAACTATAATATCCCAATAGACACTGAGGGGTTTCACATATCAGCCAGATGAATTAGTAAGCAGGACCATGCAGTAACAGCCAGCTATATTATGTGCAAATTCACAGGACAGGAGCAAGGGCTGCGTGGAGGGGAACCTCGGGAATAGACAGTAGGAGAGAAGTGCTTTGTGATTTAGAAATTGCTTTGAGAGTACATTATTTTCCCCTTGGCTCGCGGAGAGCCACCCTCACGGAGGTGAGACCGAACCAATCAGCCTCCAAGGCTGGGAAGCAAACGATACTTCCCCCGAGGGGAACCTAGAGGTGAGAGAATGGGAAAACGAAAGAGTTGTGATAGGTTTGGCCGGGGGTCCCCTCTGGCTTGTGGAGAACAAGGCCAGCAGGGCTGGGCCTCTAAGGTTGGGAAGTAAGCTTCATTTCCACCCCAGAGGGAGACCGTTGCAGAGGTGAAGCAGCATAATAGAGGAGTAAAGCGTAGTGGAGGAGGAGGGGAGGATGGTGGAAAACAAAAAAATACAAGACGGACAGTAATGCATGACATGGGGTTTAAATAGTGGTTTAGCAGATATTATTGGCCCTTGCTCCTGCCTCTCTGACTCAATCCTCTAATTTCACTGAATTAAAGAGACAGCTGAATGTTTTTTTTTTTACTATTCACCAGATGTGCCCCATAAAAAAACTACTGTTTCTTAACTACTGAGACCACAGCAGCTTTTCATATTTTAAATGACCCAATTAGCTTGTCCAAGCTTTAGTACATCACTTATTTATTCTTTATCTGCTAACATCTCTGTCCATATCTCGAGAGCAGCTTACCAGTGAACCACAAATTGTTAACTTATTGTCACCTGGTTCTCGGTTTACTGCATTTGTTTAAGAAAAAACAAATACTGTATGTATGTGTGGTGAGATATATATATATATATATTTTTTTTTTTTTTTTTTTTTTTTGTTCATAAAATTAACATTGCAAACTACTGTCACAAGGTTTTGTAGTGGGGCCCAAAAGCACAATTGCTCAGGCAAGTTTATTTTGAAGATGTTATTGAAAAACGTGCTCAATTAAAAGTAGCCAATTTTTTTCTCTAATGCCCCTGTCAGTGTTCAAATTTGCAGCTGTTTTTTTTTTTTTTTTTAAAGTAACTCATGTGTCTAATGAGCTGGTCAGAATTGAGTCAGATCAATGTGCAGACAGAATGTTGCCACCCCCAGGAAAAGTTACATCATATAACACTCTCGGAACGCCCCATATTGCATCTAGTTTTAAATGTTTTAGGTTTTGCAACCAAACCCAATGATTTTTTTTGTTTTTAAATGCCCCCTCATTTCTAAGGGAAAACTAGTTGTAATACTCTCTAAAAGGGAATTAATGCTTTTATCAGAAAATATTCATACAAGGACAGTTAATTATAAATAAATACAGTTGGCTTGGTCTATTGGCTTGGGCTTTCACATATAGACAGACCTTTTACAAATAACTTTACTGTATTTACACAGGTTAAACTAGTCAGACTGGCACCACAACCTCAATGCCAGTGACACGAAACACACCAAAGAGACTGGGTTTGTATTAATCACACAGTTAAGTCTGGCAGTTGTCAGTTAAGAGCCACAGCTGTCTGGCAGGGAAACATTCTACAGAAATCCACAACTACCTTGGTCAAAAAAGGGGCAGGTCAGAGGTTAAGTGGCTGTGCTAAATCTGCAATGTTCCCAGTTAACTGACCATAACACAAACATCACTGAACATGGGCTTGACTTTCTGATTGACCAACTGGGCGCTAGTCTCTGACATTTTTTCTTTTCATCTGTGTATTAAAATTCCTGAAATTCTTACTGGTTGTTGTGACTACATCCAATACTATACAAGGAAGAATGTTTTAAAGTTAAATATATGGAAGGAGGCCACCAGTATAGGCGCCTCTTGGTGCTGACTTTCTATAGATTATTGAACCAGATTTTTTCCTAAATGCTTCAGAGATAAAAATAATAAAAACTATAATGTAAAGCTTATAAGAATGTAGGTCAGGTAGACAAATGTTTTGGCTAACACCTTCATCAGTGTAAGAACTGCAGTTTTTAGAAGTTTTATCTCCGTGATTGAGTTTCTTTTTAAAGTTATTGACAAACAATAAAATAACTCTTGGTTAGTAGCAAGTTCTGTTTAAACCCAAACACTCACTTTTCTATGTGCCACAAGCCCACAGCCTTACACACACACACACATATATTGTTGTAACATAATTTAATGAACTGTTCTGATATTTGAATCCTCAATTTGAATGTACAAAGAAATAACAATTTTTTTTTTTTTTTTTATAAACAATGGGGCAATTTCCATAGAAAGAAAAATAAGTCTCATATTTTTCTCACTCTATTTTGGTTGTACTTTCCGGTTGTGTCTGTTTCCCTGTAGTTTTCTTTTAGCCAGAGAAATTCTCGTTCCAAATGCAAATAACCTAATTAAGGGTATGTTATGTAAGGTTATATTTAAATATTTCTGTCTGACTTAAAATGTGGCCTTGCATGACGACTGATATCGTACAGCTTTCTTAAACTGTGTTTCCATGAATGTTTTAAGATGTCTTAAAGCACTACATGCAGCCTGTAATGTAATAAAAAGTATGTTATTATTATTATTATTATTATTATTATTATTATTATTATTATTATTATTATTATTATTATTAATAATTAGTTATTTAGCAGACGCTTTTATCCAAAGCGACAGAGTCACACATCTCATCCGAAGGATATATACACACGTACGTATATAATATACAAGTTTTCCTACAGAACCGTAGCTTCAGCAAATCTGATCCTTAAGGCCTGGTCACACAGGCAACTTTTGTCGATGGCAACAAGAGGAACACATTTAAGGCAACAATCTAATGCAACCCAATCATAATGCACGTTTTTGTCACGAAACGTAAACATGCTGCGGAGCTACGATATAAAAATGTACCAATTAATTACATTAACAAACCTGTAGTTCCTTCTTAAATAAAAATATATACATTAGTAGAATTATTTAGTTACTAGGTTTTCATATTTAATATGCCAAACATAATAAATATATATCGGTATTCATAAACAATGTTTTCAATACTGTACTTTTTATTCTATTTTCACTTAGTACTGTTAAAATGAAAGATGTTATGGTTGGGGGTTAATGTAGGAATGACAGGCGTATGGCATACACGGCAAATTAATTTCAAATAAAACATTCTAAAAAATAGGCTACACGTGGCATATTATTATTGTAAGATACATTTATTTGTAGTTTAAATATGTTATTGTAATCATGAAACATTCGCTAATCCACATACACACTGTATTGCAAGATCTATAGACTATAATTAATTGGATGAAATGCAGGAATCAGAATTTATCATATGCTGTCTGTTTGACGTTATCGTCTAGCGTTATCATCATGTGACACTACTATCAAATTTGATTGGCCGGTATTGAAAATTTTGCCCTTGTGTTGCCTGAAAAATAGAACATCACCCTAAGTGGGAGACATGTCGCTGGCGTGTTGCCTGTGTGTCACCAGGGTGTTGCCCAGGATGGTCACACAAGGCGACAAGCCAGCAACATCTGTAGCCCCCTTGTTGCTGTCGACAAATGTCGCCCGTGTCACCAGGCCTTTGTAGTCTACAAGTGGAGCTAATATATATATTTTTGTTCTTATTAAATTGATGAACCAGTACAAAAGTGATTTTTGTTTTTCCTTCGTAGGTACCCATGATAGATGCTGCTTATAAAGCTAGTGTACAATAAATTGCATCTCACTGGTAAGGTACAGAACAGTCTAGCCTAAAGCAATCGCTATCCAATGACCATTCACGAAGATAGCAAAAGTAAGTGTAAAGAAGGGCTTCATTATTTCTTTGTGTATTTATTGCAATGGTTATTTGTTTTTTATTTGTAGTAGCGTCAGAATTTTTTTTATAACCTATAAAGCTGCTTTATGAGTCAAATGGCAATAATCTGAAATGTTGAATAAATGGTGTCATGTAAAAAAAAAAAAAAAAACACACTGAATGAAGAGTTCTCTAAACCTTGGTCAAAGAAGGACGATTCGTTTCTTCAACTGCATGCCTTAGCTACTTTTTTCAATGAGCAGCCAGAGTGGAGATCTGCAGTACAGCGTTGCGTTGCTCGGGCAACAAGATGCAGCTTGGGGCACTGCATGCATTGATTGACATGCCGGACACGGCCGATATGATTCTTCTTACATGCAAACCTATACATATTATTATTATTATTATTATTATTATTATTATTATTATTAGTAGTAGTAGTAGTAGTAGTAGTAGTAATAGTAGTAGTAGTAGTATATATGTTATATAATAATAACAGTAATAATAATAATAATATACTAATTATAATTGTTTAGATTTTTTTGGTGTGTGAGCTATAGCAATGCATGTGTTGCATACATAGATGGCACACCACTGGCTATATCACTAAAAAACTGCAGACAAAATTTCCATTTTGTAGCAACATAACATATTTGCTCACTCTGGGTGTGTATCTCCTATAGAAGCATACCAAGACTGGGCTGCATTTCTATTGCTGACCAACAAGATCAACGTTGAGCAGATAACTGTGCCATGGTGATTTCAATCAAACCACGTATTAATAATAAAATAAAGTATGCAAAAAAAACGATGTATTTATGAATTACAAAAAATGGTATGGATTGTGCGTTCTTTAAAGTAAAGGGTAATCATATATTTGTGATAACTCTTTTGTTAACAGTATCACATCCATGATTCCTTCAAGTGCTATAAGCTCTTCAAATAGATTAAATACATACTGCAACTTGTTAAGAGTCACATGCTTCAATATTAGACCACCTTCAAAACTGATTGCTGTTTTTGAATGGTGTTAAAGAGACAGAGAGAGACAGAGAGAGAGAACAAGGCTTACTATAAAGTCTATGGTACAAAATTAGATTGTCATAATAAGTGTGTAATAGAGGCTGAAGTGTTAATAATACTGGCATCAGCATAAGACCCGTACTTACCTCTTGACACAGAGCTTGCACTTTAGTTGAACAGTAAGACGTTTATCTCTGAACCGTATGGTTTGCAGTTAGCGTACAGCCATTACAGTGGCACCCTATGGAAATGAGTGATGAGTTAATGATACTGAAATCAGCAAAAGAAACATACTTCCCTCTGTACTACAGAGCTTTCTGAGTGGTAAGGTGTTCATCTTTGAACCGTATGGTTTGCAGATCACGTCCAGCCCGTGCTTTTCTATTCAATTCAATGGGCCGAGATGTAATTCATTGCAAGTACAATACCAGACGCTGCAGCTGCTGATAATTCAGATCAGACCCTCACTATTAACATTTATTTGTTTCATTTTTTTAAAACCAGGATGTACCATATAAATTGTTAAACTAGGTAGAAACACAAAAATCAGCACATATACAAAAAGGCTTAAACATTACTCCAGATACAATGACTACTACAAATCATGTTGCTGACTTTTTCATGCTGCAGGAATCTGATTTTTCTCAAATATTATCTGGGCACGCAGGATAAAGCAGGGCTCATTTTAGTGCTATTTATAAATGTCTGTCCCTGACTAGGTGGATTAAATCCCTCAAAGTACTTTCAAAGAGCTGCCAGAACAAAGGCAAAATCACATACATTTAACAGTGTCTGAGCTGGGGCTGGATGATATACAAAAAATTAAACCTTGCCGAGAACAACATTTCTGTAACTATCAGTCCTCGAACTATGTACACAAGTATTGCGGGCCATGTGTTATTTTTCAGTTGCCATGAATTGTCTTTCTTGCATGATGACCTGCAAGTTACAGTCAGACTTTTAAAATGTAATTGTGAACCCCCAGCTGAAAATGAATCGAGGAAAAAAGATTTGGTGCCAGTGAGGAAACAGTACCTAACAAAATTATTGACAGCAAATAAATTAGATTTTATGCCTGCCACGACAACATCCATAATATTAAAGCAAGAATATTATTTTATCTTAAAGACCTCTGCAAGGTCTAAGGGCCGGTAGTGCAGCATATCAAATGTATTTTATCACCAGGACAGCAGTCTTGTAATGGTCACATACTGTTTGAACTGTGTTAAGTGCTGAATCCAAAAGTGTGAGCTGTGACTGTGAGCTTGTTAGTGATGATTTTCTGGAGAATGTGATAAAGGGGGGTAATATCTCCCAAACCAGCCCTATCTGTGAAGACTGAATTTTGTTAATTCCAGTGAGACAAAATGTGCAGGTGAATTCACTCCTTTACGGACAAGACGATTAAGCAGCATAACTAAACCGGTGTGGTTTAGGCCTTCTCCAGCTCATACCTGACCAGCAACACGATGTTCCAGTTATGAAATCCTTATCAGAAAGGCTTGTTTCCCTGTTTTTTTTTTGTTTTGTTTTTTTAGCACACTTCCCTTTCAGATGTAATAATTGTTTTTCTCGGGACACGGACTGTATGTTCTTCAGGACTTGTAGTCATTACACCAGGACATACATGCACACGTGGAATTAGGTGCTTAATTGCTTTTCTTTATTTTCTATGTTTTGGCTTTTAGTTTCACGCAATAAAGAAAAACAAATGCAGCAAACATGATGTATGGTTTGTCTCCTTTAGCTATCTTTATGTAAAAGGGGCGGTTATATTTAATATTAACTCCATCTACTGGATCTGCTTGCTAGAAGTGAACCAATATTAAAGGAGATACTTTCTTGTTATGTCCTGCATACAATGACAACGACATCTTTTTGAGAACACTCGTGGCATTAGCAAAGAAAACTTTTGTATTTTTTCCTTTACCAATTAAAAACTTAGAGAGAAAACAGTTTTGAAGGGCATTGCAGCATTTATCTCATTGCAACCAATGCAGTTATTATTATTTGTTTATTTAGCAGACGCCTTTATCCAAGGCGACTTACAGAGACTAGGGTGTGAGAACTATGCATCAGCTGCAGAGTTACTTACAATTACGTCTCACCCAAAAGACAGAGCACAAGTGACTTGCTCAGGGTCACACAATGAGTCAGTGGCTGAGGTGGGATTTGAACCGGGGACCTCCTGGTTACAAGCCCTTTTCTTTAACCACTGGACCACAAAGCCTCCTACAACTGTGAACTCAATAAATGTCATGAAAAGCACAATGAGCAAAAATCCCGTAAAGAGGGTTGGAATAAACCTCAATATTGTGAATATGGACTATGAAGCTAGTGCATGAAGTGAAGTTTGAAGAAATATGATTTTATTTTCCACCTGTTTTACACGCTAAACTGGATTTATTTTACTGAAATAACGTCATTCTTAGTTGCTGAATTTACACAGTGAAGTACAGAGTAACCTTTTTTTCTAAGTGCATAGCTACCCTATATCAACAAAATACACAACATCATTAACCATTAATCCATTTTTTAATTCAGCTATTTTAAGTTATTTAGAACCAATTTTCTGATACAAAGCCCATCTCTTCAATGTTACAATTTATTTGATTATTCGTCACAGCCCGTGTTTATTTCTATCGCATGCGCAAAACAGTCTGTCTTTGTGCAGTTACACAGTGCAGCAACAACAAAGCAAACGGGACCAGCTAATGTAATGTAAAACAGTTCATCATTAAACAGTTTTAGAAACTGTGATCTTCTGTTTGTTTTTTTAATCTGTGATCTTTAGTTTATTTTGTGCATTTTCATTTGCAAGTGAACTGTGACATTAGGGCCAATTATCGAGCACTATATTCTGCAATTTTGAATACTGACTTTGGATACTGTTTTAATTCTGGAAATGTTTTTTTTTTTTTTAAATCTTTTTCTAAATTGCATTGCCTTTTACATTTTACGCAGTTCTGTGCATCGGTAACATTTTGATTTCATTTTGCTGTTGGGTCATTAATGAGGAATTTTACATACAGCTACAATACATACTGGAATTAAAAGTATGTACTGTATTACAGTACACGTGTCCAGTCATAAGTGATATTTTCAGAATCATATCATTCTGAATTAAAATACCTCTTCTGTTGAAAATATAGTACTGTACCAACAAAACCAACTACAGTACATCTAAATGGAAGCCTACTTATTTTAAAACACAGTCCTTTCAGCTATGTATTTTTGACATTGTATCTTTTTTGTGTTCCCTGAAAAACGGACAAAGGTTGGAACGGGCCAAAATGAACTAATCAGATATGCGTCACACTCTTTTAACCTTGAAGTCAAAATTGTATAGGGTAAGATATGTGAGTGATGACTGTGTATGATTTTTTTTTTTCTAGAAATTGTTTCTAATATAGACTGATATTTATATGGCTGTCACATTTGGAAGGACAAAGGTGCATAGCTCTGAGGTTTGAAACAATATTTGAACTATGACCAGAATCTCACACTCCTGTTCCAAATTAGCCTTTTTTCTCAAAATGTACAGTCATATGGTAACACAGGTGGCACTTCACTTCATGTTGTGGGAATATTTGTCATCAATATTCTTTTTTTCCAGGCCTAATTCACACAAATCCTTCACCATGGGTTACTTATTTAGTAAAAACAATAAATTGCCACGTGGCATAAATTAGTAAAACCTGGTGAATATTTTTTAAGAAACTGCACCGCTCTATCCTGCTTTGAAACTGAACATACTGTTAACACCAACCTAGTGCAAATGTTATCGATCGTTTAAAGAGCTGTAATTTACAATCTAAAAAGTAACCCTGTAATTATCTTAAAGATCCAAAGCCAAATCCACAAAAGGGGGGTATTGTCACTCTTAAACAACAAAGATAGGAGACGACCAGCCCATGCTGTTTAAGACCAGCATGCAGCTGTTAACTGAACAACCATTTCATGAGCGTGCTCCCTGACGTTAGCTTTGAAATGTCTTATCTGGTGGGTCTCTGTCTGTTCCCCTAACAAAAGGGCCACTATTTCTGAAAAGACATTAAAGCCCTCCACCCAGTAAGACATGAAACAAGAGCCTTGTGGTAATGTGACAGATGCCTTTCTCCCTTTCCAAAGGAAGGGGGCTTCCTTTTAATGTTGTCTTGGAATAAAGGAACTAATTAGGTTATTTTGGATGTAAATTCCTTTATTACTCGCACACATAGTAGCACACAATATTATCAAAGAGCTTCTATAAGGCCTTGATGTGAAGTTATCAATTGCCTCAGCAGACTTCAAACAGCTCATTTAAATATGGATCACACTTTGTTCATAGATGTTGAAGAAACAAAGCTGGTGCACAAAAATGTATTTCTAGAAAAACAAGTCATGCACAAAATGACATTGATAACATACAGATATTAGTGATACAGGTTAATTAATGATCTAAAAATGGCTTTATCGAAATACTGCAACACTTTATTTCTCTATTATTCCAGCTGGGATTTACCCAAAGGGTGACTTATTGACACACTCGTTGACATTACTAAGACAATAAAACAGAAAAAAAACATAGATTTGAGGACTGGGATGAGGTTTGTGAAAACTCAGGTTTTACTCATTTTAGAGTAGTAAGATACACCACAGTTTAGATCATTAAAATGGACCTACTGTGTGTTGATTAAAAAAAAACAAAAAAACAAAAAAACACAGAGGTGTTATAAACCTATGAATGTATGACCTATTTAAACTTACAGTTATTTTACTGGGACAAACTAGCAAGAATACTTGGTTTTTTAAGTGCCTGTTTAAGTATAAATAAAGAAATAAAGAAATCATTTAATTATTCAGTGCTTCAGTCCACAGTGCGGTCTCCCCAGTGCATCAGCATGACAATCGTCTGGATTGAGCTAAGTAGGGTACATCTCTGAGGTCTTCAAGTGGTCACCTTCTGTCCTCAGTGTTTCGTCGACTAGCCCACGAACCCTCAAGAGCGCTCAACGGTGATTCTGGCGTCCCAGCATCACCTCCCTCCGTCCCCCACTCAACTCAACCCAGCTTACTTACCTGTACATCAGCTTTTCTTTCCTTCTATTGTGCTGCTCTTCTGTGCTGCTTCAGATAAGTTTTTCACTGTGCAACACAACTCTTGACAACTGAATGTGATGTCTCTGAGAAACTGGGTTGTAGAGTGTGCTGTTCCACTTCAGCAGCTAGTTGAGCATACTGCAGTTTCTTCCTCTCATACGCCTCATCTACAGCATCCTCCCATGGCACTGTTAACTCTACCAGGTGAACAAGGTGTGCTGATCCAGACCACAAAACAATATCTGGTCAAAGGTTAGTGATGGCAATCTCAGGTGGAAAAATAAGCCATTGACCAACATCTGCCAGCATTTTCCAGTCTCTGGCAGCTTCCAGTTGTCCTGGGCGAGGCTTGGTTTTAACACCTTTTCTTGCTCTCCTGGGTGGAGGAATGTTGTCTTTTGTGTGTAATGTTTTGATGGAACTGGTGGCAACTTTATTGGTCATGTTACGCTTGTCTTCCAATGCTAAGGCCAAACATCGCAGCACCTGGTCATGGCACCAAGTAAACTGCCCTTGGCTAAGACCCACCTTACATCCTGTCAAAATATGCCTTAATGTTGCAGGTGATGAACACAAAGGACATGAGGGATCCTCTCCTACCCAGAGGTTTAGGTACTGTGGTGATGGGAGAACATCATATGTTGACCTGCTCTGTTCCATTGTCCATAGGTCTTGCCAGCCGATCTTGCATTGTTCCACACTCTCCTATCTCATCCATTCTCCCTGCTTGGCCTGGAAAATGGCCTTTACGCACCTCATCCTCCTGCTTTTGCACCTCATTGTCTACCAGCTTCCTCTGTTGAGCTGGGGCTGCCTTGTGCCATGTAGGAGGAGCTGAACTGAGACCAAGACCCCCTCTTCCATGCTGAACTTGCCCCATGATATCACCGATTCGAAGGGCAGCCTTTGCATCTTCCACGGCTTTCTTTGCCGCCCACTTTCTTCCAGTTTTCAACACAGGTGCTGCCTCCCTTACGCATTTGTCACGTGACTCTACTAATGTCATTTCCAGTCAGACCTTGGTGCACTTAAACTCCTCGGTTAGAGTGGAGACTGGTAGCTGCAGTATTCCTTTACCATAAAGTCCCACTCTGCTGAGGCAGCTTGGAAGTCCCAACCATTTCCTGACATATGAACTGATTAAAGCTTCCAGCTTCTCTACTGTTGCCCAAGAAACCTTGTACACAGTCAGTGGCCACAGCAGCCTTGGCAGTAGACCAAACTGAAAGCACCAGAGTTTTAGTTTGCCCGGTAAAGCGCTGCTGTCTTTGCTCTTCAACCCATCCACTGCTTGTTGTCTAACTTCTCCCACATGAACTGTGTCCTTTAGATCCCTGTCGTACCATCTCCCAAGACTTTTCACTGGCTTCTCAGACACTGTTGGTATTATAGAGATGCTCCTTGATTTAGTGGGCTTGAATTGCATTCATGTCCATTCAATGTTATTGGTTAATTTGCCCAATAACCGATTAGGGCAGGCTACTGTTGTAGTCATGGTTGTCATGTCATCCATGTATGATCGAATTATTATTATTTATTTCTTAGAAGACGCCCTTACCCAGGGCGACTTACAATTGTATACAACATAAAATACATATCAAGAATTACAGTACAATTAAGAGCAAGTTACAAAATACAATGACTTCAGTCCTAATAAGAGCAAATACAAAGCACAGTACGATTTGATATTTAGTTTTATTATTTAGTAAGATTTAGAGAGGTTGAGTTTGAGGTGATGCGAGTGCATCCAGGAGGAGATAGCAGACAGACAGGTAGAGATACGGGAGGGGATGGTGAGGTCAGAGGGGTGGGAGTAGAGGAAGAGGAGCATCATCAGCATATAAATGGTATGAGAAACCACAGGATGCAATGAGGGGGCCCAGGGAGCGGGTGTAGAGAGAGAACAGGAGAGGACCCAAAACTGATCCTTGGGGGACTCCTGTTGAGAGAGGGTGAGGTGTGGAGGTTGAGCCGGGCCAGGTTACCTGGTAGGTGTGGTCGGAGAGGTAGGAGGAGAACCAGGCCAGAGCAGTGCCAGAGATTCCCAGGTCAGCAAGACAGGATCGGAGAATAGAGTGATCGACAGTGTCAAAGTCAGCAGAGATCTTTGCAGATAACAGAAATTTTAGAGGGAAGAAAGAGGCAAAGTCGTCAGAGGAGATAGAGGAGGGGGAGGGTTGAAGAGGGAGGAGAAGGTAGAAAATAGTTTCCGGGGGTTGTTAGTGGAGGATTGGATAATAGATTGGAAATAGGAGCATTTAGCAGAGGAGAGAGTAGAAGAGAAGGAGGAGAGGGGGGAGAGGTAGAGGTCTAGGGCAGCAGGGAGTTTGGTTCGCTTCCATTGCTTTTCAGCAGAGCGCAATTTGGTTCTTGCCGAGCGGATCACACAGGAGAGCCAGGGTTGGGGAGGGGACAGAGGGAGTTGAGGGAGGAGATGAGGGAGGAGAATTGGGTCGAGTTAGCAGAGTCTACAGAGAGTTGGGAGAAGGAGTCGATAGGAGGGAGGTGAGAGAGAGCGGTGGAGGCAAGGACAGAGGGGGAGAGAGAGTGGAGGTTATGGTGGGAGGTGACAGTGGGGGTAGGTGGAGTAGGGAGAGCGGGGAGAGACAGAGAAAAAGAGATAAAATAGCTTGAAGATATATTTAGATTTTACTGTTTAGAACACACTCTTTTGTTAAACGCAAACGTCTCCATTGGGTAAACGTCAGCCCATTGCAGTGTGTGCTAAGTCCAGTGTATTAAGCACAGATGAGACAGGGGCCTCAGCATCCAAATTATGAGTGGTGTTTGACTGTTGTTTACAGAGCATGTGCCACAACAGTCCCCCTGGCATGGGGACCAGGTTTTGTGTCGTCAGCTCTGCTGCCTGTTAGGTGACAGGTCTGGTAATGACAATAAGTGACTGTCTCCATTGATAGGGCAGCTTTACTCCACACAGCTGTGCATAATATGACACTGCATTAGGAAATATGTCAAGAGTTTCGATGACCGCATAGAGAGTGACAGTAAGAAGAATGTATTGTTGAATCATATGGACTGCTTGTCAGCCCAAATACAAAACTTTACTTCTATAAAACAATTCCTGGAGCTCAGTCTTTTTATTTTTGAGTGCTGTGATGGAGCGCAAAGCGATTTTAATAAGTTTATTTCAGTTGGCAGCAGCTTTACCTGTAAAAAAAAAAAAAAGTAAGCAAGTATAAATCAAAGCTGTCAGCCCTTACTGTTTATTAAAAGAAATACTATTCAACCTGTCAAAAATGGATTTTCAGAATTGTTCATGTGAAGATCAAATTTTCATGCAAGATCAAATTCCTCTGTTTTGCCCGTGTGTTACCAAATAGCGTAGTTGCTGGGTGAAGGATTTGGTTTGATGCCAATACACTGAGAGACAGTATTTTGGCTATCTATCTGAAAGAAACTTTTTATAGACTCATCAACGAATGTTACCAGACAAGCTTTCAAAGGCAGCTCATTGTACTGCAGCTTGACATGTGTTCCTCTGTGCTGCAGCAGTGCGACATGTAGATGTCCGGGGCCCTCTGAAAGGTTGAGATTCACGGTTCTGATCAGTATCAGACATGTTGTGATGTACTTTCAAGGGTAAAAAACGAGCCCTACCCTCCACTGTCAAAAACAACAACCTCTGCCTCTTGTTTAAAATAAAAGAAACACTTTTTTTTCTAGGAGATAACAAACTGTACTTTGAACACCGACGGAATTTTTTTTAAAAATCTAGATTGATGATATAAACACATTCTGACTCAAACATTTCTGCTTTAAAATAGTGTGTGACCTCATCTACTGAAAACAATTGCTTATTTGGATTTTCCAAAGTTGTACTTTTGCATTAACAATTGAGATTGTGATTGTGTGCTGTGATTCTGACCTTCATCATTCTTGTGCTTGGATTAAACTGACCCAGTACTGAGACAGATACATATCCTGTAGATGGATGGGCAGATGGGTGGACATGACTAACATACAAAACAAAAATGGTGTTAAAAGGACTGACTGCCTGACAGACGCAATATTAAAATAAATCTATTGTTTATAAGCAGGTACAGGGCAATGACAGAATCTTTCAAGGCTGAGACAATTATTTTTTTGAAAGGTGGCAGAAAGTAACAATATATATATAGAGAGAGTGCATGACACTGCTTACAATTGGAAACAATAAAAGGTGCAATTTAATATGATTTAACACAGGGAATGCGTACACTGCATTCATATTTCACAGATTCATTTTAGGTTAGTGAAGTGCAATCAGACAATTATCTCCCTTTAAATAATTTACAAAGTACTATCTGCAGAACCATATTTTTCTTTTATGTAGCATTTAATTTTTATACAACACTGGTGTTATCAATTTTTTTATGCAGTTGGCCATTCATTAAAATCCATTTCAGCAATTTGTTTGTTCAGCGCTGGCAAGTCTGTGAGAAAAAAGGGCTGAACGAAAAAGATTTTGCTTGCATGCATGTTATCCCAATAGTCAATTTTTATGCTATACATTTTTTTGCTTAGCAGGTAATTTTAATTGAAGAATCTCTGTCAAAAGCAAGTAGGATTTCAGCACTGGAAACAAGCATCAGAAAACATAAGGCATGGCGTAAGCATGGCTCGGATGCATCATACTGTAGGTCTCAAACAAATGGGTCTGATGGTCTCTATATAACAAACCCAATATTATGACCCTTCCACCCAGTGCTTGCGGGTAGTTTTGGAGCATGCTGCAGGTACGTGCTGCAGGTACGTGCTGCAGGTACATGCTGCAGGTATTCACATTGCCACTGCTTTGTGTAGAAGAGAACCAGTGCAAGCATTACACACATTGGCAAGAGGAACTCCCAAATTACTCTTCTTACATGCACATTGGACCCATATTTTAAGTTATTATAAATACAGGAGATCAATTAAGCTATTCAAATCATACATTCACATAGCATCTAATCTGATTCAGTTACTTTGCTGTTCAATTTTTGTTGTACAGTAGTTTAATAAAGGCTGTAATTTATAGTAGCTGGCAAGCAAAATGTTGCTACTGGTACTGACTCTAGTACAGTACATTTAGTTCCCTTAGTGTATAAACAGAGGAACAGATTTATGCAAAATGAAAGGAATTAGGCTTGTGACCAGGGAGTCAACCCAACCGGGATTAGATAGTAACATAAATGAAAGGTAGGGCCAAAATTAGGTTTTGGTTTTTATTGAAGCAACTTTTAGTTGTAAATTGGCAAACACCACTCTGAAGAGAATTAATTCATTGTCGTCTATAAGTCCATTTCTATAAAACACATACAATACTATAATGGACTGAATGGGACCTTTTGAGTTTGCGCAATATGAAGAATTATTACCAGTTACATTTATTGCTAATAAACAAGGCTGAAGTCAATGGCTTGTAATGGTTATGCTAGACTTTCTTATGTAACGTGTATTACAGCAGTAGCCTGATGAATGTCAATTATAGTTCTTCCACACAATCCCTTCCCAAATGCATTCATGCTTAGCTTTCAGTTGTTTAACGGGTCATTCTTTCATTTGCATTTACAGATCTGCCATTAACATTGCATTTTAATTTCTGATTTTCTGACATAAAACTGTGGAGGCGCTGAACTGCAGTTTTCCTCCTCAGTGTCTGCTATTCCTGCCGCTAGCCAGCCATGACCGCAACGTTACGCTACCCCAGATGAAAACATACGGTTTAATGCAGTGGCTTAATCTTTCCATGTATTCATTCATTTTAACATAAATCACAAATTTCATACAGCATTTATTTAGCAACAGTTGGTAAGACTGCAGTGACACTGAATGCTGTCCCATACCCTATACCCCATGCCCCTATTCATAGTTGCTTTGGGGTCCACCCAAATAATCATGCCTGGCTGTGCCAATAGCTTAATGTGAAAAATTTCCTGGATTGTGTTTCAGATGGAAATTAAGCATTACTGTTGCAAATCCCTTCCATTCGCCCTGTTAGTGTGTAGAATCATTTCGAACACTGGGGCGCAATAGTGGCCTGGTGAAGGTTTCTTCCCATGTTAATCATCTAAACTGGAAGCAAGTCCGTGTAATTATTCTAACACATGTACAGTTTAAATGGCTTCTTGTGACAATCTGCCTGATGTGACATTTTAATTATGCTGCCTCCAAGTGCTACTTATGTAAATTAGGTTTAGAGATTAATTAGTGAGCTGCTTCCTTTTAAGCCTTCCCTTTTCTAATAAAAGTAGCGTTACTCCTTCATTTGACCTACTGAAGAAGGGTATTCTATAACCACTAAACACCTGTGGTTTGCTTCAGATAAAACAGCAGGTCATTTGTCTGTTAACCCATGTTAAGAAACAGAACAGCTGGGGTCCTGAGTGGCACTGCTGCATGAAGAGTATTGTCATGTGATCAGGAAGTTGCTGGTTCACATCATGCTAGAAAAATCATCTGGGTTTCTCACCTTGCCACAGGGACTGCAACTGTGGAGAAGCCAGTGAAGCTGTACTTTTGTTTCCAGACATTGAAAGGAGGTGAAAAGGCTGGACAACTTTCATATTATTTATATCAAGAGCAATGAATTTGAGACCACATAAGAAACATGTTTTTGTAAGGCAGGAACTCATTTATGTGAACCAAATCTCTAAATAACCTTACAATCAAACAATGTAAAAAATGGCATTTAAAATTAGAAATGCAAATACTGTACATGTTGAGATGAGGCAACTCCAGATGATTAAGACAACAATCTTTCCCATTGAACTGGTAAATTCCCAATGAGCTTCTCGGGGGCTCGGTGTGAATTATGCATTAACACAGTCACAAACTTGATCAACCAAGCACTCAAAGCTTTGATATACATGTGGGTACATAATACATTTGTGTGCTACTGTAAATGTACAGTAGGCAGGGAACTAACTGCTACCACAGATAGTGTGAGGAGATAACGGTGCACCATCTAATCTGACGAGACACCATGAGAATCCCCCATTATTGATGTGATGCATTTTTCAATTGCTTGGAGATAAGAAATCAGTCACAAACACCATCTCGTTCTAGCAGGAAGGCCTGGCTGTTGCTGTGAGATTTCTCACCTAAGCACAGATTTATTTTATGACTTGAGAATTCTCTGATAGCTGCGCTGCAAAGAAGACTCAAAACATCATAAATTCTGGTTTTCTCAGCAGAGATCAAATGTGAGGCTCTCAATTTGTTTTCAGCAAGAGCATCCGAGGATCTTTTATAAGATCTTAATTTAAAACAAGTTTTGTTTGATTGTTGCCAGTAAACAGGGAAATAGCAGGTGTTGTATTTTTTAATGAAGTCTTAGTGGGCATGTGCTGTTGGAGGTGCAGTCCATTGGATGAGACGTTTGACTGAGGCCTGCTTTGTGGGCACTAAAGAACCTGTGGCAGAATCCTTCATTTCTCTTCAGTTCACTTCAGGGCCATCTTTTCAAAATGTTAATTTCTTTAATTAGCTCCTCGTTTTTTAAATGAGAAAATTCCACATATTGCCCCCAGACAGTTTTTCAATTCAACCTATACTCGTCTGGGATAAGCCACAGCTGAATTTCTTTAGCCACTTACAGCTATTAAGAATTACAATCAGCAACCTGTCAGTGGTATCCCGCTATACCCCTAAAAGTAAGTGGTTGGCAATAATCCAGGTAGATTCCCTGGTGCTTTAAAAAAAAAAAGTGGTGGTTTATTTTTGGGAGATACAAATTAATCAAATCAATCCCTTAGTTTCTTATATTTTTAGGTTAGTTCAATTCTCTTATAAAAAGCTTCCCCTAGTAGAAGCATAACAAAGTGTAATAAAACCTAGTGAAAGCATAGCAAAGCATAGGTAAGCATTGTAAAGCCCAGAAAAGTATGGCAAAGCATATTATCAAACATGGCAAACCAGGGTAAACTATGGTAAATGCACAGTATAACTAAAGGGAAAGCATGGTAAAACTGCAAAACATACTGTGGTAAACTTTTATAAGGGTTGGGGGAGTGTGCGTTTCTTACGTTGCATTTGACTGGTGAGAGCTTACAGGCACAGAGAGCAAGAGTTTTGATTAGAAACTGCTAGTAGAAAGGGCGATGCACTGGGGGATCCGGACTCACACATTCCAGTGAGCTATGTGCAGCAGAAGCAGTTGTGTTTACAATAAATCAAACAGTTTGACCTGTTTATTCAAGTGTTTACACAAGATGCTGTATCGGTGTGTCTTCCATGGTATTTTTGTGAACAAAATGTTTCTCAAAGGTCATCTTTATTTCAAAATGAACACATTGATATTTTGCAATGTGTGGTATATTACACAACTGTAACAATTTTTTTCATCACTCCCCCGGATGCCTGCAATGTAAAATATATTTTCCATAGTGGATTTCTGTTTTAAAGTTGGTTGGGAGGGTGACTCATAGGCTGAGATTTGAAACCACACTCTCTTTGGTCTCACATCTTAGCTTAGCCATGCAAGAGGTATTCGGGTTCAGTTAGAGTTAGGGTCAACAAAAGCAACACAGGAGGTAGGGCTTTTTTTCTTTTTTGTAAATCCTAATTTATGGAATGCTCTGCATTCATTTGTCAGGGAAGCTGGAACCATTACAAGTCAAGACTAAAAACACACTTTTATGAAATGGCTTTCTTATCTAAGTGGGTTTTAATGTAACTTTAAAATGGTTGCTTTTGTATTATGTGCATACTGTTATTTAAATATGATATATTATTATATTAAATATATAATATTTATATGGTATAATATTTAAATGGTCTGATTATGGCAGTTGTATGTGTGACATGCTATACAAATGTATTGGTTTGTTCTTTTTTATGTACTGTGCTTTGCGGTACTTTTGTATAAAAAGTGCTATATAAATGCAATAAATAAATAAGTATCATACCTCTTATGATAGATCATTACTAATGTTACTGTCTGTATAAGACTACATTTGATTTAGTAATGAAATGTAATCTTTTATCATTGATTTTCATGACAGTAGTTACACTATGAAAAATGTTGTTTTGGAAGTATGTGCATTAAAAAAGAAAAAAGAAAAAAAGAAAGAAATACAGGTAACAATCCTCAAGACATTCGTTATCTGAAATGACTCAATTTGAAATGAATAAATCATTATTTTGTGTTTTGGTTGAGGCTTGATATAACAGGGTGTCCAGGTGCATTGCTTTTGTGTGGCAAACATGACTTTCAAGTTTTCCCTCCATCTTTTTCTGAACATTTTGAACAAACCAATTGATGTTGTTTCAACCCAGAAGGGGCACAGTTTGGAAATAATCTCCTAAATTTGCCTCGCAGGGGGTCTTGTAAATTTAGTAATTTGCTTCCTCCCAGCAGGGAATGTAAATAAATCCCCCAGGATGCTCTTCGCTCTCTGTGAGCCCCTAATCCATTCTGTTCTGTTCTGGAGATCTCCTGGAAAAGCTCGAACTGCAGGTCATGGAAGTTGAAATCTGAATAGAAGATACTACATGCCATGCAGTGATGACATTAACAAGGCTCTTAACTGGGCAATGATGACAGTAAATAACTTTTCCAAATGTAAAAAAAAAAAAAAGCTTACAAAAATTGCAAAACAATAATTTAACAACCGTATTTAAAAAGACAGGCCTAAATATGTATTTCTAGTTTTAACAGGTGCTTTTCTTCTTAGCTGTATACAGTATGAATGGGAATCTTTCGATGCGCTTCCTCTCCTCCACCTTCCTCCCCAAACAAGGAAGCATTAATTTATATATATATATATATATATATATATATATATATATATATATATATATATATATATATATATATATGAATTAATGCTATGGGCATTAGTTGATTAATCGGTAGATTAACCAGTCCAAATTTTTAATAAAGGTAACGATCTTATAGCGTCTGTCCTGCATAGTAATACTTCTATATAAATAGTAATACTTCTATATGTAAAGCCAGGTGGGAATTTAGTCTTTTTAAAAGCCTTTTAATTTTTTTATTTTTTTATTTTAGTAAATGTAACACATTTTCACAGAACAACTGTTCATTTGGGCCACTGTCAGTCACATACTTAGCCACTTAGAAAACACAAGACCGCTGAGCTGTGTTTCCCATTACAGCTACATACTTGGCTTCCTGTACTTCTCCTTTTTATTGCATCTAGCAAAACCTGAGACACCGAAGAGATTAAGTCGTTCTGAATCTTGTTACAGGTACCCGAGAATACTGTGGCTATTGTTGACAAGTGAATGCTTAACATGCTGTCATAGAAAGTATCAGTCCACAAGTAATTCCACATAATAATAATTGCCTTTATTTGCAGAATTGGTGCCTTCATCGTGCCCTCTAAAAGCCAGTTCCGGCTTGCTCACTGTGATGTATTGTATCCCTACACATTTGAACATAAATCTGGGGTTGTCCACAAGTTTTGAGTGTAACAGTGGTTTGCAAGTGACTTTGGGAACACTCATATTTTATGATGACTTTGTTAGATCTCCTTAGATTGCTGTAGCCATTGCTGTTCCATATCGCATTTTCTGTACTGAACAAAAGACAGTTCCAGCAGTATAATTTTTTTTTAATTGACAGCTACCTGTAACCCTTTTGAAAATAACCTATAGGTTACCTATAGAATACCTATAGGCAAGTCTATTACAATTCTATAGAAGACCTATTTACTTGCTCTTATCTGCTCCCTGTTTTACTGCATTTAATCATGTACTTTACAGAGTACTGTAATCTGTCACAAGTGTTATTTAATCTATAGTATTTTGTATTTAATTATATCCTGATGTAACTATCACTGACACTGTTATCTGCTCTGTTATTGAATCGTATTTTGTCATATACTTGTACTTGCTAGAACCAAAGTCATTGTATTTTATCTTGCTCTTAATTGTATTAATACTTGTACTGTGATTCTTGAAATGTATTTTTGTTTACAACTGTAAGTCGCCCTGGATAACGGTGTCTGCTAAGAAATAAATAAATAAATAAATAAATAAATAAATAATAATAATAATAATAATAATAATAATAATAATAATATAGGCTATACTATGGAAATGA
This sequence comes from Acipenser oxyrinchus oxyrinchus, assembly GCA_030684275.1. Classification (NCBI taxonomy): domain Eukaryota; kingdom Metazoa; phylum Chordata; class Actinopteri; order Acipenseriformes; family Acipenseridae; genus Acipenser; species Acipenser oxyrinchus. The sequence goes on along the minus strand of CM060252.1, from coordinate 14,827,070 downwards.
CTACAGGTAAACATATAGATAACCTATAGGTTTCTATAGAGAATTGGGACATTTGTTCTATAGAATCCTACAGGTATATCTGTGGAATCCTATAGGAATATCTATAAGCACCTATAGGAATATCCATAGAATCCTATAGCAATATCTATAGATTCCTATAGGAATATCTACGGAATCCTATAGGAATATCCATAGAATCCTATAGCAATATCTATAGATTCCTATAGGAATATCTACGGAATCCTATAGGAATATCCATAGAATCCTATAGCAATATCTATAGATTCCTATAGGAATATCTACGGAATCCTATAGGAATATTCATAGAATCCTATAGCAATATCTATACTGTAAAACTGGATTTTTTTGCAGCAACTTAATTTCGCTAATGGCCTTCAAGGTCAATTTTTGCTGCAATAAATGTTTGCGCTTCTTCTATGAATAATGTATGAATAATATATTTCACGGCACATTAATTTTGCGGATATTTAATAAAACGTGAAATTAGCAAACATTTCTTGCTCACGAAATGTTCTTGTTTTACAGTACACTCCTATAGGAATATCTATGGAATCCTATAGTTCTACAGAACCCTACAGAATTCCATAGGTACTATCTACAGAATCCTAGGCCTGTAGACAAAAACGCATCATAAATGTGTCAGTCAACAACAGCAACAAAAATGTATTTCAATACAGCACATTGAAACAGAACATGAAATATGAACATTAAATAACTTTAACATGAAATACGACATACGCTATGGTACAACGCTGGAAAACTGGCTTGTAAATTAAAAGACCGTGGCTTCAGAGAACTCTGGGGAACAAAAATTGTACATTTTTTAAATTCAGCTATGCAAATAACAGCTTTAAACAAATCATCAAGTTCAGAATGAAAGCTGATTGTTAAACCATGGTGCTGTCCTTCACCCGTTTTCCTTCAGTATTAAGAAGTTGGGTTATACAGGCCTTTACTTTGAACTCCGAAACCCCTATCTCCTGCACAATAAAACCTACAAGTAAAAAATAAAATGCACATTACTGCCTGAAATCAATTTTTTTTGAGTTGCCAACAATCTGTAGGTTGTTTTCATAACCACTGTAGTCACCAATGCAACTTTAGCTGAATAGAAAGAGAAAAACAGACAAGTTTTAACAGGTGGGGTATGTCATGATACAAGTTAATGGCAAGGCAGTGAAAATATATATGTAGTCCGACTATGCCAATCCTCCTGGGTGTGTAGCGTCAGTTCAATGGTCGGGTCCAGCAGTCCCTGAGGCTCCTCCACTGCACCTATCAGGGAGCAGCAGAGAAACAACAACGCTGGTAAAAAGCTTTAGAAATGATAAGTCCCTCGACACCTCTTCTTCCCTCTTTGCCAAATCGACACTAAAATGGCCGTCTAAAACACTCTCAATTAAAATGCCTTGTTTAAAACCTGTGCTAAAATCCCAATAAAAGCGATCTCTCTCTCTAGACACTAAAAAACTGTTAAAATACTAATAAAACAGTCAGGATAAAACAGGCTAAACTAGCATAAAAACAAAGTGCAAAAATACAACTGGGAATAAAATGGCTGTGCATGCACACGATGGACACTTCCCTTTATAAACTGCAGATTTTCTCTTTATCTCTTGCTTCTCCAGCCAAGTCCAAGTCCAGAAAAAGGATTTCCCACACTGCTTCCTCCTGCTCTCTGCTTCCAATCTGTACGTCGTCTATCTCCCGGTTGCTTCTCTCCTTCTCTTGTCTGCTCTCTTGTCTTCCCTCCTGTCTTCTATTTTGCTGTTGCTGCATACCTGCTTATAAAAGGGGATAACACCTCCCCTCAGACATCCCCACCAATGTACAGCCTTTGCTCTGCGCTCCTCCATTTCCTATGGCCTCCCCTCTCACAACCCGTGCTCCATACACAAACAATCCTAATAAGTGCTCTGTGTCAAAATATAAGGTGAGTTCTAATACTATAATACTTTTATAAAACGTGCTCAATAAAGGAATAAATAAAATATACAAAAGTGCAAAAAGTAAACACACACTTACTTATTTATAAAGTGCAAAAAATAATAACAGTGCTCAACTGGGGCTTTACAAGGAGACCAATGTCACCGCGTGACAGATACATTACATAAAATACTCACTGGTGATATAGTGAACATCTGGCAACATGGAGCATTCCGTGTATGACCGTTTCTGGGCTTCACTTATTGTAGCCAGAGTGTTCCCTAGAAAAACTGAAAGATCAGCTTGAAAGTGATATTTTATCTGAAGGCCTATATTGGCCAGTTAGCGTTCAAGACAGAACAAAGTATTCTGGTCAGAAACTCTATTACAAATCACAGTAAATTCGTTTTGAGTCACCAGAGTCTTATCAATTGTCATTTATATAAGCGGTACTTAATTTCCATGTGCTGCTGGGGACCAAAAGACATCAGATTCTGGACTCCCCATGTGCACATTAAGTGGCATGATATATAGAGTAATGCTTAAACAACCTGTAACAGGGCGAGGTGCCCTGTACATTGTTTTGTTTTATTTTGTATTTTATTATTATTATTATTATGGTATTTGTTAAATGTATATTTAGTTATTGTTTTGTTTATATAGATGTGACGGCGTAGCCGTTTGTTGTTATTATTTAGTAGCGTGTATGGGAAGCCCCATCCACACAGTATTTAGTAAACTCGTGCATAAGGTGGCCATCTCCCGAATTAATTAAGTGATTAATTTTGTTGGTAATCGGGAGAGGGTCACCTGAATATAAAAAGCCTGCAGCTCTCCAGCTCGTGGTGGGTGTTAGAGAGGAGAGAGCGAGCAGCGAGACGGAAAAACAAAACTAAAATTAAGCATAGGAACAGTGAAGGCAATCTGCCCAGCCTGACCTGTGTTGTGTTATATTTTGTGTTCGAGATTTGTTTCTGTTTAAACCTTTTATTTTCGCTCTGTGAGCAAGTTTCTTTTTATTAAAATATTTTATTTCTTTTTGTTATTTAAAAATAAAACTGCGCGAGCGCCTTTAACTGCAGTCTCTGGTGTCAGTTATCCTTCCTGCTTCTGGCCTGACGTCAGACCACTCGTCCAGCCTGCCACACAACCATACCATGTTTGTTGTTCATCATCATGAATGGTGGGTATGGGTGAGCTTGTAGTCTGACGTTGCACACTTGGGGGAGTTGAACAAGCTGGCACACCAGGAGCAGAGCTTGACTTCAGTTCCTTAATTACTTCTTGTAAATTTGGTATATCTGAAAGTAATGATAATTTATATACAGATTAAAATATTCACAGTACATTTCAGACTAAAAGCATAAACTTCTTCACTAATATTCTGTCTTTGAAGAAATGTCAACTAAATAACAAAATTGTATTTTTAAAATCTTTAGCGAACCTTTTCTTATATCATTCAGTAGGCCGCTTCTCTGATTCTCAAGCATTTCCGGCAACGTCTTCTTTTTCTTCCAGAGCTGCTGGTTTTCTTTTTCCAGTTTAGCTATCCTGGTCTTCAGCTGTACCATAACAGTAAGACAAACAAGGATACAAATACTAAAGGTAAATACACATAATTTACATTGGCATATACAAACATAAAGCTATGCTTAATATCAGAAAATTGTAAACTCATATAGTGATTCCCTTTTCATAACTTGAAAGCATTATCATCATCATTCTGAAAGGATAAAAACAGTAGAACACCTAAGTAAAATACAATAATGAACACATGCTTCAGTGTGTTAACAGCAGTGTATTTAGAAGACAGTGTACAATCAATAATAATTTACTCAAACTGATTACCACTGATGTTACTTTAACATTTTTCTAAGATTTTTTGCAAACACATCATGGCACAAATGGATTTCATGTATGAAATGAATTAGCCAAACAGGAGGATGGAGGTGGAGGATAGGGTTGCAATAGTCAGGTGAGTTTACCTGAGGTTTAAAAAACATAGGGGTGTAACAGAGAAAGAATGATTCTTTGTTATAAATCTCCCTCCCGACCTGTGAGGGCGCTGTGTAAAGGGAACAGTGTGCCCCGGACTGGATGGTCTGACAATTCATTCCAGGGAAAGGTGGAAGTCAGCCATCTAGAAAGGGGGCGGAGCCACGGCACACCAAGTCGTCGCCCCAGAGGTTGCGAGCGAACCGCTAAAGGAGAACCAAAAATGTACTGTGAGTGTTTAGTGTTTGTTTGTTCTGTTGTGTCTAATTATACTCGTTTGTTGTTATTAGACGGCTTACACATACTGGGAGCTGTCGCTTAAGTCTAGTACCAACCCGGACAACACTTCAGAACTGTACATTAATAAATTGTATTTCACCACTTGCACGTTAGCACTCACTCTGGACTTGTGATTGTGTGTGTGTATTTGTGTATGTTTATACTGTGTTATTATTTCGGGACTGTAACCCGTTGTTTAAAACAGTGAAATACACATTGCTGTGTATTGCCTCGGATTATTATTTACGGTTGCAACGACCCGGATCACAAACAAAATAAAGATCTGTTTGGACCGTGAACTTTGTTGTCTGCTGTTACGCATTACATCACCTCTATACCTGCGCACTGCAAACCACTTTGCCACAAGGGGGCAGTGATAGAAGGAGGGTGCAAGCACTCATAATCCCTCCCCCAAATCTCAGCCTAGGCTTCTAACTGGTACAGAGAAAATCTTTAGTGCAATAATATAATTCACTGAGGACCTCTGAAAGGGCTGTTTGTTTTTTCAGGTTTGTAGGCTAATGGCTTGCGTTTATTGTATTGTTGCTTAGTTCAGTATGTGATTTATTCCACTCATTTATAATTAATGCTTTTGCAGCCTGCAATATGGTGCATCACAATCCATAACCTTAGCAAATGTTCATTATAAAATATTAACATTGCAGAAGTTTAAACTCTGAACGCTGTAAATCAGCCACAGAGCAATCCCCACTGCCTGCCTCTGCTCCTCCAGTCAAGTGGACTTCTGACATCAAGATTGTTTATATTCTGCTGAGAAGCTTGAAAATTCCTCTCTTGTAATGAAAAATCCCAGAAGGTAGACTACTTCAAGTTAGAGCTTGACTAATCCAGTTTAGCCTTGTTTTTCTTGGCACAGCTTTTCCTATTTCCTTGGACTTTTGCCCTGTAAAAGCTAACAAGATGTCAGTGTGTAAGTGCCATTTTTCTGTAGAGATGGGAAACCACCATCATAGCTGTAGGGATCGCCAGCAGTGGTGGCACAAGGGAGCACAGGATACACTGCTTCTGAGACACTACACACAGACAATGAACACAGATTAATGGTAATTGTAATTGGCAGCATAACTACACACAGACAATGAACACAGATTAATGGTTATTGTAATTGGCAGCATATATATTTTTTTCTATAAGATCATAGAAAAGTCAATGCACCTAATTCATATTTTAAAAAGCCATTGAAATCTAACCAACATAATATGAAGGTTAAGAAGGGCAAAATGTAGTTATAACATTCTTTGTCAGCTCCTTATCAAGATGTAAACATACAACAGGTGTCTGCGAGATGCACCTTACTGAAAGATGTTAGCATTGCTACATCCCCAAGAAGGCATTTGCTCAGTCTATATTAAAGACCAAACAGAATTATAATCTACAAGATAACCTGATGTCAAGGTGTTAGGGCTGTTCAGCTTCAAAGACTGGTTTCCCTCAGGAAACAGTACATTTCCATGATGAGGAATATGATTTATTGGTTAAATAAACGGTTTATCGTCTTGTTCCGACAGATTCCCAATGTGTACTCACAGGGCTCCAGGCTCATTTAATAAACTCTATTTTAATGTTTATCTTGATAAAATAATATGCCTATTTTACAAAAGGCTTTCTGACAACAGAGGTAAGACTGTACATTTTGAAACTCCCATCATACAGGTCTCATTACATCAAGTCTGTCCAAATTAACTACTTTGCTGCTACTGAATGTACAAGTACAAGTACTTCTGAATTTAAAAATAAAAGTTATATTCTCCTTTAAAATGCAATTAATTGAGGCACCTAAGAATTAACTTGTAAAGTGACTGTTGATTGTGCAAGGCATTCAGCTGTATCACTTCATGAATGCAAGTCATTCTCAGTGTGGGGCAGGGCTTTCCAATGCGAGACCAGTCTGGAATGAGATGCAATAAAATAATATCCTCAAATTTGTTTTTCAGCTATGTATTTAACCTGTATGTAACTTTAGTTCTGAAAAAAGGGCCTTCCTGATGGCCATCTCATTGTAGTACCGTTTTTTATCATTAGTTTTTTTTCTGCGATAACATTTGTTTAATGTACCTGTATTGAATTGCAATGGTGTGCTTCGCTGCCTTCAAATGACAGTTATCATATCCTTAACTCTGTGATCACTATCTTTTTTTACTTCCAAATTTAACGGACAGACTAACTGAATAATCAGGATTTTACTTTATATAATTTGGTGGATAAAAATATGAGTAGTTAAATTTATTTGGATCGGTGATGAGATTCTGATCGATGTTATTTTTTTATCTTGCGCCATCAGAGCCTCTTGTTACTGATTAGCCTTGCAGTGTTTATATTCCAAATCTCTGCTCACATGAGGTAAAAGGAAGCAATACTTGAACTGACAGATTGACAACTATTTCAATCATAAATCAATTCAGATTAATTCCTTGCACATTGTAAGGTATGTTTTTCCAGACCTTAAAGGAATAGTATGTGTAGCAGTAAGTTAAGTGCAGGGGTTAAGTGGATGAGTATCACAAAACAATCCTACTGGTTTCCGCTGGCTTTCAGTGAGTACTGTATTTACTCACAGTTATTTTACAGGATCTCGGGCTAATTTCCAGCACTGTCAAGAGTAATTACTCCACAGCCATCACTTCAGTGAACGCTGGCAAGCCTTGCAATACTACATCAAAGAGAAATATTGGATTTGCTGTTAATGTTAACGCAAACATAGTAAGAATTTTCATAAACTGTATAGCACTTTACACTCTGGTTGAGACCGATGCTTTACAGAATGTGTTTTCTGGAAAAACACACGTTCCCTTCTGTGCTGTAAAGTGGATACATGTATATATTATGTTTCATGTTGTTTTAAACTCTTTTAGATACTACTATTCACAATTCTTTCCAAATATCTCCCAAATCCCTAGAATTTAAATATGTATTTTATAAATTGATAGAATGAAATGCGTAACAAAAGCAAATTGTCCATGTTTTAAGATTGTTATGAACCATTGCATAGGCCTACAGGCAATTTGAAATGTAGCCATTGTGTCATTTTAATAATATTTGTTTTTTTTTTTACCACATATTAATTTTTGATTGCATGGTATGCCTTTTAATGAACAAGCAAAGCTATTAATGTTTTTTTTTTTACAATTCTTTATTCATTTTACCCCAGATTAGTTTAAATATTGCCTCACCGCTGCACCCCATTTATAGATCACAAGGACTGAAGATCAAAAGCCAACCAAGATCAGCAACTCAGCACGTCCAGGATTCAAACCAGCGAGCTCCTGGTGGTGACCCTGCACTGGTGTGGCAGCGCCTGTGCTGGATGAGCTAAGGGAGATCTCTTAAGCAAAATGCCATGTCAGCTTGTATTTGCAAGGCCACCCATCATAGATTCAGTTAATTTCCTAAAAGTATTACATTTAAAAGCAAAAACAAAAACCCTTTTCTAATACTCAAAAAGCTTTTACAATAATAATAATAATAATAAAAACATTGTATATAACACTCCTGCATGGATATATGTACCAGTAGCTCTTCACTAAAATGTACATATTTCATGATTAACATACAGTAATTTAATTGGGGGGAAAAAACAGTTTGTGCATAACATTATGGATCTAAAAACAAACCAAGTGCTTGTTTATCAGTTTTTAATATGTGTTTTTGATATCCTTTTTTATACCAACTCAGCTGTTTTACTTTGGAAAAGGTTAAAGCATAAAATAAAGCTGTACAATCTGTATTATCTGTTATACTTTTTGCATGAAACAACGGATATTATCAAGTTAATAATTACTCCATGACTGTGCCACAAATCCTCTGATTGTTTTTTTTTCTGTCCAGATTCTACAGCTTGAGAGGCAGCTACTTAGCTAAAAAAAAAAAAAAAAACCTCATAAAAATATGAAAAGTAAGCAGCTTTTTTACGGGTTTAATAACTAGATTTGACACCTTTTTCAACCAGTTAAGACACAGCAGGGAGGTCAGAGGTCAGATGCAGTTCATCTCCCCACAGGAACCAAGAACAATTCAGCTGCGTGTTCCAGGAACTTACAGACCCAGCATCATGCAGACCAACAAAGCTATGCTATATTAGGGTGAATGTTAATGCAAAGTAATTTCATTTGGGAACAACTAGAAAGTCTTTATGGCTACCCCAACATTAACTGACAGTAAGCTGCCACACATTACATTACAGTGTTCTCACTGTGTTTGTGTAAGGACTGTATGGGAGGGTAGGCCTAATGTCATAAGCCACATTATACAATGGCAGCGATCATTCTCCTATTCATTTCAATTGTCTGTATGACGTCATAAGTGTGGCGATTTTTCAGGAGATCGCCACGGTTCTCTTTAAACTTATTTTTGTAAGTTGTTTTTCATTTCAAATTACCTCATAGCAATTGTCGTTGTGGGATTGTCACAAAGACGGCAGCAGTGAGTGACGTCAGACCAGAGACCGGGAGCAACACAGAACAGACAGAGACAGTGAGGTTTTGGTGAAGCTGAGCGCGTGATCGCGCTCAGCATTTAATAATTAAAAGAGAACGGAAAATAAAAGGTTTGAACACAAAACACAGGACACGGCACTTACGCCAAAATAAACAGACAAACAAAACGAACTAACACTTAAACGGTGCACGGAGACAAACAAACACGGTGAGTAAAACACTTATTATTATTCTTATTATATTTTATTCAACCACCTCTCCACACCCGTTCTCCACTCTCGAACACCCAACCCCGAGTGAGTGAAAACATGCAGCTTTTATGCAGCTGTACCAAGACTCGATTGCTAATCAATCATTCAATTGGAGTCTCGGTACAACTGCACATGAATTAATAAAGTGCAACCTCGTGCTCACATATTACATATTTTATCTGCACGTGAAGTGATGTGCAATCCTCGTGCCTAACTACAATTATACATTTTTAAACACACGTGAAACACAGACCCGCTTATATCCCGTGTACCAATATCTATACACCAACATTTACACACAACACGAAACATATAAACAAACTACGCATAAGGGCGTGGCCACATTGCCACATATACCCCCCCTTGTGCGCAGCACACATGGCCTCAACGGCCACCTCCCCTTTTAAAAACCCAGCAGTCCAGGACAAAGTCTCGGGCTGGGAAGGGAGGCTTCAGTGGGCCCATGGCTGGCAATGCTGTCAGCACCCCTGCCGGTAGTGGCACGGCTGACAGCATGCTGGTCCACTCCTGCAGCGAAATTGCTGCGGGGGATGCTGGTCTCCTGACCTCTCCCCCTTTCTTCGTAGCTGGTAGCTCCCTCCTGTGGGGCTCCGGCCACAAGAACTCCTGCAGCGAAACTGCTGCTGGGGAAAGTGGTCTCCTGACCTCTCCCCCTGTCTTTGTAGCCGGTAGCTCCCCTTTCTGGGGCTCCGGCCACCGTACTCCCTGTGGTGGAGGTGCGGGAAGCAGAGACAGCTCCTGCTGTTCTGCTCCTTGCAGTGGCGGAGGCAGAGGCAGCTCCTGCTCCTCTGCTCCTGGCGGTGGCGGAGGTAGAGGCAGCTCCTGCTCCTCTGCTCCTAGTGGTGTCGGAACCAGCAGGTATTCACCCTCTGCTGGTGGAGGTGGGAGGGGCAAGCAGTCCTCCCACGACAATGAAGGCGGAACCAGCAGGTATTCACCTTCTGCTGGTGGAGGTGGGAGGGGCAAGCAGTCCTCCCACGACAATGAAGGCGGAACCAGCAGGTACTCACCCTCTGCTGGTGGAGGAGGCAGAGGCAGCTCCTGCTGCTCTGCTCCTGGTGGAAGCGGTTGAGGTGGTGGAGGCAGAGGCAGCTCCTGCTGCTCTGCTCCTTGCGGTGGAGGCAGAGGCAGCTCCTGCTGCTCTGCTCTTGGAGGTGGCGGAGGCAGAGGCAGCTCCTGCTCCTCTGCTCCTAGTGGAGGAAGCGGTGGAGGTGGGAGCAGCGTGTAGTCTCCTGGCGATGGAGGTGCGAGCAGCGTGTAGTCTCCTGGCGATGGAGGTGCGAGCAGCGTGTGGTCTCCCTACTGTTGCAGGGGACTGGTGCGGCTCCGCCTCTCTTGCAGGGGACTGGTGCGGCTCTCCCGCTCTTGCAGGGGACTGTGGTGGAGGCAGAGGCAGCTCCTGTTCCTCTCCTCCGGGTGGTGACGGTGGGGGAAGTGATACCAGCAGACGTTCACCCTCTGCTGGTGGATGGGAACCCAGCAGGCATTCACCCTCTGCTGGTGGACACGGGGACAGCAGGCATTCTTCCTCTGCTGGTGGACACGGGGACAGCAGGCATTCTTCCTCTGCTGGTGGAGATGGAACCAGCAGGCATTCTCCCTCTGCTGGCAGCTTGGGTCCTAGGGCTATGGAACCACCGACTTCCCCCTCTTGGGCTATGGAAGCACCGACTCCCCCCTCTTTGGGCTGTGGACCCACCGACTCCCCCCTCTTTGGGCTGTGGACGCACCGACTCCTCCCTTTTGGGCTGTGGACGCACCGACTCCTCCCTTTGGGCTGTGGGCGCACCGACTCCTCCCTTTTGGGCTGTGGGCCTTCCGACTCCTCCCTTTTGGGCTGTGGGCGCACCGACTCCTCCCTTTTGGGCTGTAGGCGCACCGACTCCCCCTCTTGGGCTTAGGGCGTTCGGGCTCCCCCACTCAGGCGTGGGACGTTCGGGCTCCTCCCACTCAGGCGTGGGGCGTTCGGGCTCCTCCCACTCAGGCGTGGGGCGTTCGGGCTCCTCCCACTCAGGCGTAGGGACGTTCGGGCTCCTCCCACTCAGGCGTAGGGACGTTCGGGCTCCTCCCACTCAGGCGTAGGGACGTTCGGGCTCCTCCCACTCAGGCGTAGGGACGTTCGGGCTCCTCCCACTCAGGCGTAGGGACGTTCGGGCTCCTCCCACTCAGGCGTAGGGACGTTCGGGCTCCTCCCACTCAGGCGTAGGACGTTCGGGCTCCTCCCACTCAGGCGTAGGGACGTTCGGGCTCCTCCCACTCAGGCGTAGGGACGTTCGGGCTCCTCCCACTCAGGCGTAGGACGTTCGGGCTCCTCCCACTCAGGCGTAGGACGTTCGGGCTCCTCCCACTCAGGCGTAGGACGTTCGGGCTCCTCCCCTTTGGGCGCTAGAGAGGACAACAGCCTGCAACTGCTGCGCTGATGTTACTCTGGGCCCCCCTTGCTTCTCCTGATCCAGCAGCCAGTTGATCACCTCCTCTGTCACTGGCCTGCAGGATGGGTGCTGCTGTTGCTTCCTCTCTAGCGTCTTTCCTCCCTCCATTTCTCCAAAAAAAAAATCCATTTTTTTTTTTTCTCTTTCCAAAAAAAAAAACTGCGGTTCCCGCTCTGGCCTGAGTCCTGGAGGCGCTGTAGATCCCACGCAGGACACCACGTGTCACAAAGACGGCAGCAGTGAGTGACGTCAGACCAGAGACCGGAAGCAACACAGAACAGACAGAGACAGTGAGGTTTTGGTGAAGCTGAGCGCGTGATCGCGCTCAGCATTTAATAATTAAAAGAGAACAGAAAATAAAAGGTTTGAACACAAAACACAGGACACGGCACTTACGCCAAAATAAACAGACAAACAAAATGAACTAACACTTAAACGGTGCAAGGAGACAAACAAACACGGTGAGTAAAACACTTATTATTATTATTCTTATTATATTTTATTCAACCACCTCTCCACACCCGTTCTCCACTCTCGAACACCCAACCCCGAGTGAGTGAAAACATGCAGCTTTTATGCAGCTGTACCAAGACTCGATTGCTAATCAATCATTCAATTGGAGTCTCGGTACAACTGCATGTGAATTAATAAAGTGCAACCTCGTGCTCACATATTACATATTTTATCTGCACGTGAAGTGATGTGCAATCCTCGTGCCTAACTACAATTATACATTTTTAAACACACGTGAAACACAGACCCGCTTATATCCCGTGTACCAATACCTATACACCAACATTTACACACAACATGAAACATATAAACAAACTACGCACAAGGGCTTGGCCACATTGCCACAGGGATATGGCCACTTTTTAAGAAAACCTGGTTGATGTAAACTATGTATATATTTCTTTAAATGTTCACAACCATGTTTAAAAAACAGTACTGGTCAAAACTGCTTATACTAAATATATACAGTATACTTGTAAATATATACAGTATAACATTTTCATTTTTTTTAATACACTGCTATTGTAATATGCATTGTACTTGGTATCCTATATCTAGTTCAGGAATACAAATACAAATTGCTAATTTGGTGATTACTTCACTGTTATTGTTGTTTAGCCATTGTTTTTGGGTCTCTCCAATGACCCCCTCCCCTCCCCTCCCCTGCATGTCTGTTTGCAACAGTTTAAACTTTACCATTAAAAAATGCAATACTAGCATTCACACAAATACACACACAAATGTAGGCACACACTAAAAGGTTCCAAAACAGATCGACTGTCAAAGATGATCTTAATAAGTTATTCACAGCAGGTAGTGCAGACAGCAATTGGTTTGCATAAGAATAGAGGGTTCCAAGTGGTCTTTTAGTAATATGCAGATTTTAAATTGTAAAAAATACTGTAAAAATCCCCCTTGTTATCTGCAGTGCTTTGCCAGGGGAGAAGAAAACTGAAAAAAAAAAATTCTCTGAGTTCTGAAGATAAATGATGAGAGAGTAAATGTTAGAAAAAAACAACTGCTGAGTTATTTCCCATTAGTTCTGACAGGTCTACTGTCAGATTGCTTGTATTTCATTATGAGCTCGGGTCTGGAATATATCATGTGTGGGAGATGGAACTATGCTCCTATGAAGATGTCTTGTCTCAGAAGCTTTGTAAACAGGAGGCTGATAAATTTAAAATGCACAAAAAAGCATACATGTTTGAAAACAACTACCTACCTTTTTCCAGTAAATTAATTTTTGCATGTAGTAATAAGACAGCCAAGGGGAAAGCCATTGATTGCAGTAGATATGACAGCTTTAAAAAGCTCACTAGATTTTCAACCAGAAGGCACAGCAGTGCAGTCAGAAATGTAGTTTGCATTTTCATTTGAGATTTTCAGCCTGCTGGGCCTGAAGTTAAAAAAAGAGCATTGTTGAGAATATATTCCTAAACATTCCAAAATCCTTTTCCTTAACTATTTCACACCTCTGTCTCTACTGCAGTGGTTCTCAATGCTGTGAATTTGTTATCTATCTATTTTCTTAGTTTAGTTGATAGAACGTCGACTTACATTTTACTTCTTAATGTATTTGTGTTTTAACTAAATATTAGCAACTTTTATTACATGTTTCAAAGCTAACTCTGAAAGAAGACATGCAGCAATATGGGCATCAACTATATCAATACCAGACAGTAATCAGTTTGCAACTAAGATTAGCAATCAGTGTCATGTTTTACTTACACATCTCAGAAATTTACTGTGGTTTTACATTTTTTTTTCCTGGCCCCCCTTAACCCCACCCTAAAATAACCCAGATGAAACCATTAAATGCTAGAAGCAGCAGGGCTTTGGAAGCAACAACATTTATTCCATATGATATAGCATGTGGAGTATATAGGACTACAAGCAGGTAATTCATGAGATTCAAATTAGGGCAGTTTACCATGTTCTTTAGATCAGAGCTAAAGGAAACTCCCATACAACTATTACTTTGATCTTTGTTTTTTACATAAGCAATCTGCACTGGAAACATAAGGGTCGGTTGAAAAGAACAAAAGAATGGAAAATTACCAGGTTAAACTGTATTTTGTGCGGAAGGGTCTAGGTCTTGTTCTCATTTACTTTTTTCAAAACTCTAGAAAGGAATAACTGCAATTTCTCAGAACAGCAAAATCATTAGGCTTATACTGCAGATGTAATAAGCTGAAACATAGCAGCTTGTAATAAAAAAAGAAAATTCACATGAAAACTCCCAATGATAAAATGCAATTTTCTACAGGTTACAAGCCATTACAATTCGTTTTAACCATTTTTACTGTTACTGACCATAAAAAGGGTGTTGTTTTTTTTAGATAAATAACTTGACGATTGAATTTCATGTTAAAATGCATAGTGGAATTGCACATTCTATTGTAATTCATGCCTGTTTATATTAATCATAAAAAGTAACCATTTCTACCCAAATTTCCTAAAAAATTGAATTCTGCTGCGGTTTGCAAGGAAACAACTTCACCCTCTGTTTGCAGTGCAATAATGCATGTTTGGGTATACAGGTCTACTAATCAGTCATTACATGTTGACAGACAAAAACTGTAAAATGAAGAGCGCTTCACTTAGAACAAATCATTCCTGAGCAGGGCTCTCTTGCTCCAGCTGAGCTTACCTTCTCATTGCTTTTCAGTACCAAGTGCCATTGTTTCAATGAATGCTGAATTTACAATGGGAAGTGTTCTTATCAGAAAGGCCTATTCAGTGTGCCACTTTGCAGCAAGTTTTAGATTTCAGTCCAGATTCTCCTCCTATAGATGTGTTAATGTTATTGTAATCATCGCTTTCATCATTCTGCATTCTGCTTATTCTAGCTAACACATAATGTTATTGCTGTACAGTCTAGGGAATTCACACTTGCCTGTATTAAGTTGAGAAACATAGATATAATCTGTATTTAAAAAGGAGAAATTCTGATAATCAACCAAGCTAAAGCAGACACTCCCTGTGTCTATTGTTTAATGAATGTCCCACCTACAGTAGCTGGGCAACAGGTAGATGCACCTAAGCAATTGTTCTACATATGAAAAGCTCTGATTGCCAAGCTTTATCTTGATTTGCCAATGAATGCCCAACAGCAACATGACATACAAAATGACTTTTTTTTTTTTTCAAATTACTGCAAAAGCATAAGGTCAATTTTCTATCGCTGTTTCAGCCGAACTTTGGGTTAATGTGTGGGTCAAACTTGCAGTCCCAGAAAGCAACGAAATGGGTCAAATAAAGAGAAAAAATATATAATCCTCAAAAAGCAAAGAAAAATATAATTTGTTTGCAGGTGCAGTAGAAGTATAGCACAGCTCATAGTGTCCCCTGCTGAATCAGGCAAATACAGTGTAGCCTTGGGGAGCCAGTAGCCAAACCATCTGGACTCAATTGAATGATGCGTTTCCTCCAAGCAGAAATTACTGATGCTTATTCATTGTGCCAAAATTGTGGGGTTGTTTTATATTGTGGACAACTGTTTTAAACCACCAAATTATTTTTACTTCTGATCAGAAGCATAGGCTTGTGTATTATTGACAACTCCCAGTACTAAGTAAATCTCCTCGATAATATGGCCCAGTGGCTTTCTTTCCAAAGCTGTTACAGGATAACCAGTCAGACACATCCATATCAATAAATGCAGTGAGCCCTTTATTCAGTTTGTTATAGCAAAGATCACACCCCCTGGGCTATTTGTTGCCATTAATAGTCATTTATTGATTTATTTTTAACGAAATGAACCACCATCAGCAGTAAAAAGTGAAAAGACAAAGTGTTCCTGATGTGATAGCCCTGTTAGTTTGGTAGCTTTGTCCAGCTGACAGCACCACAATCAGCTATTGTAGGCGTGGAAATGGTGCTTTGCTTTGAACAGCCAACGGAGCCCAACCATGCAGAAGGATTCCATTGTTCAAAGCCCTGGGTGAGCTTTCATTGCAGCCTGACCAATCCTCTTGGATTAAAGAGATTCTTATTGTGTCCCCAGACAGACACACACACACAATCACACACACACACACATCTCCCTCCCTCCATAAAACAATTACCAGGCTATTTATGGGGAAAAGACTCTCTTTTTGCCCCATTGACCCTGGAGAAGCAGGACAATCTTATCCATCCAAGTTACCCCCCTCCCCCAACAAAAACACTTCTCACATACATATGAATGTGTTCCTCAGGGTCAG
Source organism: Acipenser oxyrinchus oxyrinchus (assembly GCA_030684275.1). Lineage (NCBI taxonomy): Eukaryota > Metazoa > Chordata > Actinopteri > Acipenseriformes > Acipenseridae > Acipenser > Acipenser oxyrinchus. The sequence continues at coordinate 14,810,973 of CM060252.1, read as the reverse complement.
GAGCGAAAGAGGGCAAAACAGCCCTCTTGATGGACATTGTCTGACATTGAGTGTCACTTCAGGGTGCTGCATTCACCAGCGATGGGTTTGAGCAGGAGGTGCCACCATGAATTATCTTGACATCATGAATTATTTGACTGACCTAGTTCTCGTTAGCACTTTTGAAGTGAAATGGTCCCTGTAACACAGTGCTGACTGCCAGACTAACTCATGTGGGAGACAGCAATCATCTCTAGTGCATTGCTGTGGATCCTTCCTGAGGCCCAGGGATGTTTTTCCTTTTGCTTTAAGTTCAGAATGGCATTTTTAAACACACCAGGGTATATGACAATTTCAGTCATGTCATCTTTCTTTCTTTCTTTCTTTCTTTCTTTCTTGGTGTTTTATTTGAATTGTTATATTGTCCCCCTCACTATTTCCGCTTTTAACATTTTGGTATTGTGAAAGGTATAATTAGGGCTTCTGATTTTCGGTTTTAACCAATAAAAACCAATAAAACACACCTGATAAAAATAAATAATGAAATCGGTGTGTAGCCAATAAACACTGTAAAAACACTGAAAATGGTTACTCAGTTCAAGTTGACTTCACCCCTTTCCCATTTCCCTTTCCAAAAAAGCTACTACTACAAAAAAAGGCAAAATTCGATTAATTTATGTGAGCGAACAAAGAAAAAAATAGATTCGATATGGGTGGATAAAAATGTATCCTGTATGATAAATGATGTATACAAATGCAATGGAAATACTTTCCGAACTCATTTTATGAGCTAGCGCATACTTTTTTTCAGTCATATGGTGGTATTTATGTGGTCAACGCAGCACATCTGTACCCGGACGAGGCACTTATTTAAAACTTAATGACACATATCATATCTATAGCTATGGCCAAAAGTTTTGCATCAACTAGAATTTTAAGATTGAGACATAATTTTAAAAAAAGAAACTATATGAACATAATTTAGATATTTTATTTAACACGATTTAATCAAAGAAACTGCAAAAATATATCGCAAAAGTCTATCGTAAACCATAATAGTAGTACAGTATCTCGTGTCACATTTTTCAAATTTTTTTTATAGTTTTTCGCTAAGTATATGGAAACCTACAAAGCATTATGTTATGTAATTCAATATGTTAACATAACGTTTATTAAGCGTGTTTCATTTATGAAGCAAAACTGGTTAATTCTGTAGGGTGCTGCAAAACTTTTTCCATAGCTGTAACTGCCACACATATTTATCAAAAAGAGTGATTCTTGAATCACCTGTTTTTTTGTAATATCAAAAAAACTTGCTTGGGAAGCACCAGACAGAGTAGTTACACCTCTGTTTTGCATCATAACAACAAAGAACAATAGTTTTACCCTTGCACTATCCCTATGCACATTTAAGTGGGCCCATTTCACACTAACAAAATACCCAGAGAGATTTAATTTGCAATTGTTATTTGCTTCAAAACATTCTTATTGAAACCTAATGGAGTTGCCACTGTGATTGGTTGATGTAAAGGCAGTAACTGTGGAAACCTTATGCAGCACTGAGCCCCAGATGATGCATTTAGTGAGGGAACCGCAAGGGAACCAAGCAGAAGTACAAATGACATTCAGGTTTCAAGCAACCAACCTGCAAGCTATTTATGTGTAAAGCCTAGTTTGCATTTAAAGTGCTCTTCATTTGGAAATATATGGATAAAAAGATAGAGACAGTAGAAGAGTCAGGAAGAGACAGTCCAGCTCATCAATGTTCTTCCCCTGTACACCTTTCACACCATCTAATGACTCAAATGTTTTAGCATCAGTCCATACACAATGGCTAATAGTTATTGCAACCATGGTAACTTATCATTTCTTTATTCTGGTATGACCTGGATGACCCGGACACAATGTCCCTACGTAAAAATATATATAAATATAGACATATTATGGTGTCTGTATTTGCTCTGCCATGTGTCCAAAGAAAACAATGTCACTGGTTCTATTCAAAACATTCAATTTCCATAAATATCAACCCAGCCGGTAATCTATATATATATATATATATATATATATATATATATATATATATATATATATATATATATATACACACACACACACATTTTTATTGAATTTAGTTTCTGTATCCTTCCTGTTTTGCAGATCCAGACTTCCTCTCTGATAAAGAGCAGAGATTTCCTTTGTTGGCACAAGTGCAGAGATTTGTACAATTAGCCAAGCACAGCAATGTCCGCTCTTTGTTAAATGTATTTATATCAAAAGTACGCAACAACAATTTGGATGTTGTGTTACACTTTTACAGGCCCTCTCTGCCCTTCCCCTACAGTGCATGGGGATAGGTATGGGGAAAGAGCACCTGGTCGCATGAATGCTTTGTATGTTTACGATCATGTGACCAGACACAGGGATAGGTATGGGGAAAGAGCACCTGGTCGCATGAATGCATTGTATGTTTATGATCACAAGTAGGTAAGTTCCTCTTTATCTTATCAAACATTATTTGTAGCAGTCTAAACTTAAGCGGACAAAGATTGGATGGTCATGGAGACGGAATTGTTTTTTCACTCCTAAGAGAGTGGTCCCTCCATGACAGCCTTGAGGCAAGAGCAGGGCATTGTGGGGAAGCTCACATACCATATTCTCCAGTACTGCTAAATCCAGCGCTAGAAATAATCACAAACATTTCAAATGAATAATAAAACATTCATACTGTACTGAAATGTGGAGTTGCTATAATTGCTGTGATTGGCTGACATACATGTAATGCAGTAACTTAGAATGCTAATTACCAAAAAAATAAAAACACCTAACACAAAGTACTTTTTATGATGGGGATCACATGACAATAACATGCAAGTAATGACACTATTTATCCTGCACATACTGAAGCGTTATCACTGTACAAACTTTGTGAAAACGCATCCTAACACGAAGTTTAACAAGTGATTCCGTCTAGGGGTCTGATCAGGCTACTGTAAAAAATAACAAAATTAAAATGCTTGAAGAAAAGCTTGATTTGTTTTTTTTATTTCTCCATTAGGTATCTTAGTAAAAAGAATGACAACATAATAATGCACTGGCTGCCATCTATATTATCTATATAATAAATCACCATGATGCAATAAAATATATTCATTTTCCAATATCCTTCTATTAAAGTATTCCAGTCGAAACCAAGATACAAATTCACCTCCATGTAATTTTATTTTTCCAGTTTGATTTAGATTATGTCATGTTTGGAAAATATGACTCGACTAGATGCAGGTAAGAACAGTGTTGATAAAATGATTTGTAAGTACGGTTCGCTGAACCATGTTTCATGATTTATAATAGATGTACAATACGTTTCAGGTTCAGTATATAAAGAGGAAGTTCTGTGAAAAGAGAACTACATAGTGAAATATTCAGTTGTACCTTTACCAGGCAAAGTGCAAGAGATAAGATTATCATTATACAGTACTGTATATCATTAATATAGTACCAGTAATTTGTTTATCTTGTTTTGTCTGTTTGTTTCTATGATGTCAATCAAGGCAAACTTAATAAATTACCTTTTTAATAAAATGTTGGATTTTGGAGCAAATAAGTGAGGGCTATTCATATTATTATTTATTTCTTAGCAGAGACTCTTGTCCAGGGTGACTTACAATTGTTACAAGATATCACATTATTTTTTTACATACAATTACCCATTTATACAGTTGGGTTTTTACTGGAGTAATCTAGGTAAAAAACCTTGCTCAAGGGTACAGCAGCAGTGTCCCTCACCTGGGATTGAACCCATGACTCTCCAGTCAAGAGACCAGAGCCCTAACCACTACTCCACACTGCTGCCCATATTGCTATGCTGAACAAAACAACAACATTTGTAAACAAGTGGCTAATAATGATGCAATGCAGTCTTAATAGATGTGTTTTTCTGCAAAAAAATAGTGATTACGTATATGAAAGTTTACTGCTCTAATTCAAAATGTGCAAAGCATGAACATTTTCAAGGAACTGTCTTTTTAATAATGATTGTCCATTAAAACTGCTGTCAGAATTAAAGATAGCTCAAGTAAACTTGTCACACATGTACAATAAATATGGCACAGCAAGTCTCCACTTTAAACCAGCCTGCAATAGACTGTTCTTCAGAGACGAATTTATTCATGACTAATCGATACCACAACAGCCTTGTTCCATGAATCAACGCAAGCATGGAGAGTAGTAAGTGGAATGTTGTGTTCAATAGGAGTAACAGTTGCTTTTGTCTGTTATACTAAATGGGTTTATTTTGCACAAAACCCTAATTTTTTTTAAGTGAACAGGCTATGAATGATCTATTAATTAAACATCTATGTTATCTGATTGTTAGCACATCATAACTACAGGATCAGTACTGGAGCTAAGTGCTCCTTCTTGGTATTTTATCTGATGGTACATCTAATACCTTAGGCTACTCTTTTAACAGGAATGGACACATAGAAGATGAAGTGCATGGAACATGTCAAGATGACGAGTCACAAATAACACACCAGGGTCTATTTTAATTATATAAATAGCTGCGGGTCTATATACAAGTTTTCCACCAGGTCTATTTATTTAGACATTGGAAAAGCTTGGAGACTCTGCTCTACGGATCTGAGGTTCGTTTTTAGCCTTTACTGAAATGCTTTACTGGACCTTGCTATGCTTTAACAGACTAATGACTGAGTAATAAACTCCATATACTGTATATCTCAGCATTATAAGTAAAGTTCTTTACTTAATTTCACAAATCACGATTAGCAATAATTTTGGACTATTAAGTTGAGGTAGTGGATGAAAGTTCTGAGGTTTCTAATATTTTTTTCAGTCAGTCCTTCAGAAACAGAGAAATGACAAATTAAGACATTGCTAAAGACATTTTTAGTCCTTCTATACATCTCATGCTTAAGTGTTACATAGTTTTGATTGGTTTTGGATGAGAAACAGATAGGGTCAGAGTAAAGTTTTTTATACAGATTTAGGAAATGAGTGTTCCATCTTGAACAAAAGCTCAGAGGTTTATATGACAGAGTATGTATCCTCGGTTCTACACCACAGCACACAACTGATTTAGCAGTTGTACAATAAATAAATAATACCTGGGGAAGTTCGGGAGGATTAAATCTACCAAATGTGCAACACCCTTTTCCATAGGGGGTGTTGTGTGAAGCCAGTCTGCGTGGATGCAGACTCTGGAAAAGAAACCCATAGCAGGTGATGAATCCTGATGGTGTGAACCAGAGGAGGAGTTAATGACATTCCGTTCAGTGACGAAGTGACAGGGCAGTCTTCGAGAGACACAAATATGAGACAGTACCAGGCAAGCGTCACTGTCTACCGCACAGTTAACTGTCAATTAAACACAGACATGAGTGATTGGGATCAAAAGGGAGTCTGCAGTTCTTCAGGCTGGTCTCTCTAGCAAGGAAAGCAAGGATTCCTGGGGTTCTCTGGTGTTCCTAAAGGTTTACGAGATGGCTGTCCCACAACAAAATTGAATATAATTTAGTTTCTTTTTTAATTAATAATGCATTATTTTTATTAATATTGTCAACAAATTTGGTTTTGATTCAAATGTTGTATTATAAATGTGTTATTTTGCATTCATTGGACATTTATTCAAGATCATTTCTATTTTTCTCTTCCCTATGCATTCTTTTTTATTTATTTTTTATTCAGAGGGCCCATTGTTTTTACCCAATTTTATCTAATTTAATCTAATATTCCCTTAGTGCACCAATTCTCCACAACAGCTCAGGACAACGTAAGGTCAGTAGGGTTTCCTCCAATCCCATGACCAAGCCAATGGCATCTTAACATCCAGGAAACAGCTCTTGGAGGACAAAGACCAGCTATGTAGAGGTCCACTGAGCTTGCCGGCCAGTTGACCTGTAGAGTCTGCTGTACTGTAGCGTGGTGAAGAGAAACAGTTCCTGGCAATTTTCCCTCCCTAACAGGAATATCAGAGCCAATGTAAGATTCTCTAAGGAATCCCCAGCAACTTGGCATTGCCAGGACGTGAATCTGCTCTTCCCTGACGGTATGGCTCACCATGCACACCACATTGTCATGTCTTTACCAGGTGAGCCACTTGGTGACCCCCAGCATTTTCATTTTGAATGGCAAAAATATATTTCATTTTGTATTGGTTTCTAGGCCAGTGGATACATGAAATGAAGTGATAACTACAGGATGCATCAAATTTACGAGGAGATAACAGTCTTCCTCGACTCCGTCTCAGGTTTTATAATAATGACGGAGACAGTTGTCACCAAAAACACTCCATATCTTCTCCAGTTATAGCTCTTATGTGACAAGGGCTTTCCAATTTCCTTCTTTAAGGTCCTGGATTTAATTTAATCTAAGTGCCGCTTCTGCTGATTTTAACTGAATCAATGTGGCAGGATGTGCTGTGAATCTAAGGAAGCCTTTGTGGCATTTATTTATCCAAACTCGACCATGCCTTGTTTTCGTGGTATTTGGAACTCAAATAAAACTGAATGGCAGATAGATTTCACTTGTCATATAATCTTGGGATTTCTGCAGGCACACAATTTGGTAACATACATTATTGTGGATTATTGTGCAAAGCCACACCTGGAAAACATTTTGGTAAACAGAGTAAATAAGTTAATACATAATTTTTGTTTAATAACATAATTATGGGTATCATACTCCTGAAAATATCTGTTTTGAATTTTTGTAGCTGTATAAAACAACCCAAGGATGCAGCAGTCATACTTAAATAGATTAACATTCCTCATGCTGATTAAATACTGCAGGAGTTGGCTGATAATGTGTTTACATTCCACTTGTTTTGCTTTCCATTTCCATAGTGATGATGAAGAGGCATGAAATTAAATAAATCTTTTTTCTACATCCTGTTAAGCTGCTGTAGCTGTTCTTTTGGATTGCTTTTAATGTTACAAATACAGCATTATGCTTATTTTATAACCATATTGTTTATAAGGCCTAGAGCTGTTAGTCGTTAGAAGCAAAACTTTTTAATTAGTGCCTGGTTTATCAGAATATCTTTACATTATTATTATACATATTTAGAGTAACCTCCTTCAGTTTAATGAAAATCCTCAGCTGTTTCTCACATTTTAGATCACTGGACACATCAGTCTTGAGATGTAGGTTTTTTTTCCATCTATTTGCTGCACCATACTTTTTCAGGTTTTTCTTCACTTGGCATTGAGATCAGTTTCTAGATGTTTGGAAGGAGCTTTGCCTACTGAATGACATAAACAGAACTAGGAGTTCCTTCCTCCCTGCAGCTGGGGGTGCCTGTAACCACACATGTGGCTGGGACAGCTGTAATGATTTATCAATAGCACGTTTGTCAAAGCTGAGTCATACACTGGCTGCAATTTTCAGACTGCAATTGCAATGTTCCAGATTTCACATAAATATGAGAAAGAAAATGTAACGCTGGGTTTGAATGGTGTAAAAAAAACCACTAGTCTGATTTCAGTGGCAAGTTTACAATAGTATGGTCTCAATCTATACATCTCAGTGTTGGCATCATTTGCTGCCTTTTATTATTAGTTTATTTAGCAGACGTCTTTATCCAAGGCGACTTACAGAGACTAGGGTGTGTGAACTATGCATCAACTGCAGAGTCACTTACAACTACGTCTCACCCGAAAGACAGAGCACAAGGAGGTTTAGTGACTTGCTCAGGATCACACAATGAGTCAGTGGCTGAAGTGGGATTTGAACCAGGGACCTCCTGGTTACAAGCCCTTTTCTTTAACCACTGGACCACACAGCCTCCTGGATGGTATTTAATGGTATTTATGTACTGTATATTGTTAGCCACTGCTGCAGGATACTATATTTTTATTATGTGGGATACAATTCAAATTCTGTCTTAAATTCAGTGTATGGTTCATTGCACATATTGATTATCCCCTTTTAGGTGTGAATGCTCTATTGGGCATCAGTTGCTTCCAAACACACAAAAGCCCATCAGTAGTTTTCTGGGTCTTGTGTTTTATATGATGTGCCTGAATAAAACTACGACTTATATCGAATAGTTTGCCCTTTTATTTTAATTTTTTTTAATACAGCGGTCAAATTGACCACTCATGGTAGTTCTAGGAATGAGTTTAACTCCGGTAGTTCTAGTGTAAATTCATATACAGTACTGTGCAAAAGTTTTAGGCAGGTGTGAAAAAATGCTGTAAAGTAAGAATGCTTTCAAAAATAGACATGTTAATAGATTATATTTATCAATTAACTAAATGCAAAGTGAGTGAACAGAAGAAAAATCTAAATCAAATCCATATTTGGTGTGACAACCCTTTGCCTTCAAAACAGCATCAATTCTTCTAGGTACACTTGCACAAAGTCAGCGATTTTGTAGGCATATAGTCAGGTGTATGATTAAACAATTATACCAAACAGGTGCTAATGATCATCAATTCAATATGTAGGTTGAAACACAATCATTAACTGAAACAGAAACAGCTGTGTAGGAGGAATAAAACTGGGTGAGGAACAGCCAAACTCAGCTAACAAGGTGAGGTTGCTGAAGACAGTTTACTGTCAAAAGTCATACACCATGGCAAGACTGAGCACAGCAAGAAGACACAAGGTAGTTATACTGCATCAGCAAGGTCTCTCCTAGGCAGAAATTTCAAGGCAGACAGGGGTTTCCAGATGTGCTGTCCAAGCTCTTTGAAGAAGCACAAAGAAACGGGCAACGTTGAGGACCGTAGACGCAGTGGTCGGCCAAGGAAACTTACTGCAGCAGATGAAAGACACATCATGCTTACTTCCCTTCGCAATCGGAAGATGTCCAGCAGTGCCATCAGCTCAGAACTGGCAGAAAACAGTGGGACCCTGGTACACCCATCTACTGTCCGGAGAAGTCTGGTCAGAAGTGGCCTTCATGGAAGACTTGCGGCCAAAAGCCATACCTCCGGCGTGGAAACAAGGCCAAGCGACTCAACTATGCACGAAAACACAGGAACTGGGGTGCAGAAAAATGGCAGCAGGTGCTCTGGACTGATGAGTCAAAATTTGAAATATTTGGCTGTAGCAGAAGGCAGTTTGTTCGCCGAAGAGCTGGAGAGCATACACGAATGAGTGTCTGCAGGCAACAGTGAAGCATGGTGGAGGTTCCTTGCAAGTTTGGGGCTGCATTTCTGCAAATGGAGTTGGGGATTTGGTCAGAATTAATGGTCTCCTCAATGCTGAGAAGTACAGGCAGATACTTATCCATCATGCAATACCATCAGGGAGGCATCTGATTGGCCCCAAATTTATTCTGCAGCATGACAACGACCCCAAACATACAGCGAAAGTCATTAAGAACTATCTTCAGCGTAAAGAAGAACAAGGAGTCCTGGAAGTGATGGTATGGCCCCCACAGAGCCCTGATCTCAACATCATCGAGTCTGTCTGTGATTACATGAAGAGAGAGAAGCAACTGAGGCTGCCTAAATCCACAGAAGAACTGTGGTTAGTTCTCCAAGATGTTTGGGCCAACCTGCCTGCCGAGTGTACCTAGAAGAATTGATGCTTGATGCTGTTTTGAAGGCAAAGGGTGGTCACACCAAATATGGATTTGATTTAGATTTTGATTTTTCTTCTGTTCACTCACTTTGCATTTAGTTAATTGATAAATATAATCTATTAACATGTCTATTTTTGAAAGCATTCTTACTTTACAGCATTTTTTCACACCTGCCTAAAACTTTTGCACAGTACTGTAGGTCCTTGGCTTCTAAACTGGACTGTAATCCCTGGTAATTCCCTCAGTGCTGAGTCTTTATGCTGCCTTTCATTTGGCTCAAGCTGAGGAGGACCTTTACGTGGCCTCCAGCAGAGCTGCTCGCTGTGGGAATGAAGCATAGTAAACATAGAATGAGATCAAGGGTCAAGTCAGCTGGCATTGCAGTGAGATAACGGTGAGAATGTGACTGCAGAGGTGGAAATGTTTGCACTGGTGAGCAGTTGTTTTGTGGCACAGTCATGTGAGTAAGGGACTGTGCACCACAACTCTACTCCACTCCTGCACGTGTATCTAAATGACCTGAAACAAGAAGGCTTTTGGACAACATTACCAATATCTAGACATTTATAGGGCCATTGCTTTGTATTCCACTTTTGCATATATTTATTTATACTTTATATACAGGTTATTACAAGTTACTTAAGTCATTTTATCCCAGAAGCTTTGGGGTATCAGTGCTTTTATGACCAAATTTATGTGCATACTAAATCTGATGTTGATGTTGCTGCCTCTGTGCTTGCTGATTGCATTTCTGATATTAAGAATTGGATGCCACAAAACTTTCTGCTTCTGAACTGTGTGACAAGACAGAGGTTATGTTGCTAGGCACTGCTCACCAGTTACGTAAAACTAATGCTGTAAACTTGTCAGTTGATGGTACTATGCTTGAGTTTAGATCTAAAATGAGAAATTTGGGAGTTATTTGTTATCCAGGATTAAGTTTTGAACCTTGTGCAGAATACTTTTAAGGCATAATCTTTCCACCTTAGAAACATCGCTAGGGTGCGACCTATGTTTTCTGCTTCTGTAGCCGAAAAGCTGGTTCATGCATTAGTTTTTTCGAGGATTGATTATTGTAACCGTCTGCTTGCAGGCATCTCCAAAAGAACACTGTCCAAATTTCTACATGTTCAGAACTCAGCAGTTCGTATCCTGACAAGGTCACGTGCGAGGGATCATATCACTCCTGTTCTAGAGTCCCTGCACTGGTTGCCTGTCAGGTTTCGTGTTGATTTTAAAATTTTACTTCTTACTTTTAAGGCTTTACATGGTTTGGCTCCACGGTATTTATCTGATCTCTTATCAGTCTACACCCCTTCACTCAACTGATCTTGGATTGTTATGTGTTCCCTCTGTTCACCTGTTCTATGGCCGAAAGGGCTTTTTGTTGTTATGCCCCAAAATTTTGTAACACCATTCCTAAAGAGATCACGGATTCTGCCACTCTTAATGCTTTTAAATCTAGCTTAAAGACCTACTTTTATAGAAAGGCATTTTTATGACTGTTTTAATTTTCTGTTTTGTTTGTTTGTAAAGCGCTTTGAGATGTTGTTTTTAAAGGCGCTATATAAAATAAAGTTTATTATTATTATTATTATTATTATTATTATTATTATTATTATTATTATTATTATTTTATTGAAGTTTGTTGTTTGAAGAAAATACTATATGACAGTGAGGTTGAAATTGAATGAAAAGGCAGTCGAGACATTTAACTAACAGACACAGAGGAAGGAAGGAAAATGCAAAGGATTCCACATAATGGAAATTAATCTATTATATACACACACACACACACACACACTGGAAGGTATGATTTTGTGCCTCTATGTAACAGTGCTGTCAATAATGAAGAACTACCGGCCTACTTAAATGGAGTGACAGGAGATCGGCATATATTAATATTAGCATTATTATATAATTTTTGTCCTACATCTGTTTCCATGGTAATTGCCAACAGGAATGAACACCCTTTTTCTGACTCTCATTATCTCTCTTATTTACAGGATTCTGTCCCCAAAAGATAAGACAGCAAGCAAACCTCAGTTAATTGAGGATGGTTTAATGCCCAGGGGGAAGCAGATCCTTTCATGGCAACACAGTTTAACTTTATAGATGTAAGGTCTTTGATCTGTCATCTTTTGTTTGGTATCAGGTAGGTAAGGCTAATACAGTGAGTCCATCTAAAAAAAGAAGAAAAAAAAGAGGCCACCGCTGCATCACAAAAGCATTTTGCATTTAGTAACTGCAGAATTGTCTTACAGTAAATAAGCATTGAAGAGTGTGGCACTGTTCCTCAGTGTACTGTACATCTATCTAACACAGCCAGCCACCGGGGGTGTGACAGAGAAGCCTCTCCTGCCGGCATAGTCGAGATACAGAGAACAATAAGGATTGCAGACAGCAAACCTTCCTACAGTGAAACCACACCAAAAACAGGAAATCTGATAGTAACATTACTAAAATGAGACTAGATCAGGCAGGTTCCTTGTTGATTTGTACCACTCTTGCCTACCCGTATTGCATGTGTCACAGCTAATGACAAATGAGATTGAATGTTCTCCAAAACCTTTATTATCAAAGCAAAAAGCTGAACCTTTATGGTGAAATTCTGATAAGAAAAGAAAGCCTCCTGCTTAGCTGGTCTTCATGAATCCCCGTCAGTAATATACTGTATGCCTTCAAAAGAAGTCCTTACATTGTGTGAGTGAGTATTGTAATTGTTTTGCGGGTGTGTGTGCGGGTGCTTTGTCATTTCTTCCTGCACTATCACAGCGAGTGGCAGTGTATCTCTTATATGGGTAACAAATAGCTGTAACTGCACAACCCTGTACTGGACTATCAACTCTGCAATTAACAGGTGTTTAGGCAGAGAAGGCTGACAGAAACAGGTGTCTTCCTCCTTATAAATAGATATGATAATGATATTTGAGAAGTGACATAAAATCCTAACTTTGGTTGTTTTATTTCTGATTTGAATAATCATCAAACAGTTGCTAACATCATCTCTCAAAGCTTAAAACCACTGCCCCCTCCGCCTCTGTCTTTGCCTGCAGGATCAAAAGACCCCCAAAAAAAAATGCTCCCTCCTCCTCTGTCTTTGCCTGCAGGATCAAAAGACCCCCCCCCCCCCTTTGCTGCAGACTTCTTTTTCTTTTGTGGATGGCTGCTCTTTAGATCAACTGAACAGACCCCATTGTCTTTTAACCAACATTTGAACAGTATTACAGGACGGAACAACTCAGAAAATGACTTTTCTGATCTATCACATGAAAATCACTCACAATATTGGTAGCTTGTACCTACTTCCGGATAGGGATACTATATGCTTTATATTAAGGTCACTCTTGGTACAGAATGGACAAGAATGGACAATAATGCATAATACATAAGACAATCAGAAGTCAGAAATAAAAAGTAGGTCAACTATTTTTTTTTTAATTATATATATTTGCACAGCAACATGCCATTGAAGTAATCATTTAATATATTTGCTATTTTTTTCTCTTCATCTATGATGTTGCTATTTGTATCTCTTAGACATTTTACTTCCTCCTTGAATGTTCTTTTGCTGTTATAATATTGGAAAACCTAGAGTGCCTCTAGTACTACATTTTTTAAAAATAGCCATCCTTTTTCTGTGGATGTTTTCTCTATTTTACTCCAATCTACTTCTTTTAGTCTCTGTTTCATTCCTTCATAGTTTTAAAATTGTAAACCTTAGCTTTAGTCATTACTTTGGGGGTTTTAAGAAGCACTTCAAATGAGACCATGTTGTGATCTGAGTTTGCCAATGGTTCTCTGATCTCTGTTTCAGTTATTCTGTCTTTGTTATTTGAAAAGACTATGTTCTTGATCTGCTGACTCTAACCTTAAAATAAGACCAGAAGTGATTTTGAGCTTTTTCATCCAATTAGGCTTTGCAATGACAAAATTTACAAAACAAAGTTACAGTAAGAAATTGGTAACGTTCATGCAACCATTGTGAAGTGTTATGGAATGAACCGTAGCAGTAATAGCTGCTAAACAATGCTTAATTACAGCAAGTGAAACAGCAAGTGGCCTGTGATATGCATCAACTAACATATCCAGTAGGCTGATATAGTTAAAAGTGAACATACCAGTTACATTTGAAATATAAGGTATTAGCAGTATATTAACAATATATTTTTTAGCCATGGGATATCTGACTACCTGAAAAAGGCAACATTTAAAATGTCATCCCCTCCTGAATTACCGGTACTACTATTGTTTCAGGAGAAAAAGTAGCTTCAAGGCTATAGTATGCTATTTTCTTTGATGGAAGAAATGCATGCATATTCAATTTTTTGGCCTATCTGTGCCTTATTTGTAAGCATGATAACAGGGGATAAGATTGCCAGGCACAGTACAGCTTCACAGGAACAATGAACAGTAAAACGGAGAAACCCCCTTGAGTTGCCACAACAGGACCTGGATAAAAAGAAATGTAAAAAATGGACACCACAACTTAAAAACCCTCTGAATGAGTAAAACCAGCCCCATGTCTCTACACCTTAAACACAGAGCACGTAAACCCAAAAAAACCCAAAATATTTTCATACCACTTTCATTTCTCCGGTGCTTTTCATTAGCAGTTATATCTTCTTTCTGCTAAGTACTGCTCAATCATATAATCTATGTTACTTTCCTTCTATATATATATATATATATATACAGTACATAGCACTATATATCCCATGACGTTATTCAACCTCCAACCTGACAAAGAGCAATAGAAATTAAGAGTGTTTCCTCCTTCTTTGTTCCCAAGCTAATCATTAGTGCAGTGGCACAGGAACATTGCATGCTGTCTTTCTTTGACTTTAACATTCAGCTGGGTGAGCTCCGACCAAGCAGGAATCAAAGCTGCACTCGCCCAATCCCAAGGCCTCTACACAAATCCATTCAATGAATCGTGCTTTTTAGCATATAGATTGTAAAACTGACATGCCTATTGCTCCTGGGTCATGCTGTTGGCTTCCTGCAGTTTGCCTCCAGAGCTCAACGTGTTCAGCATACTGCTCTTTTTGTTCTGTAATTAAGCTAATATCGATTGCCAAGCACAATAAAGCAATAGGCCTGTCTTCAATGTATATAACCAAGCAGCTGCAACACCAAGGGAAAGCTACTGTAGGGGGGCAGGGTACTGCTTTTTGCTTCCCAAATCAAAAAAATACAGTTTTAAAGTTTTCCCCTAATAAACATTTTCAAATTTGAACTGTAATAAGCGGTAGACTGCAGTTTACACTGCTATTCCCACACTTATACTACACATTCCCAGGTCTTTGCCATGACTTACCCAGAGTTTACCATGCTCAGAAGAGCTTTACCATGTTTTACCTATGATTTAGTACACTGCTATATTTTCCCATGGTATTGCCACAGGGATTTGTATAAGAGTAATGCTTACATTAGTTCAGTACACAAATCAGCAGTTTGATCTATAGTAGGGTTAAGCACTAGGAGGCAGTAGATCCTGTTTAAGAATCACACTGATTGACTGACACCTGAGCTGTAAATAATTACATAGTAGAAGGTGCATCATTTGGACTGTGAAGGGTGAAAACAGGGCAGCATCATTTCCTGTCTGCAGACATTCTAAAGAACAACTATGTATGTATGTAGTTCATTTTTCAGAGGGCTCTTTTGTTAGAAAGTCAAAATTTAACTCCCACCTTGTATTCAAACAAATATTAAAATGCACAGCTCTGTTAATGAACACCTCTGGAAACAACTTAACATCTGTAGCCAGTTTGTGCCAGATAGGGGAGTTTCAAAGTGTCAGGTATATGTGGAGGTGTGAAAAGGATGGGAGAATGATATGCTTTATCTGTAAAAGTGCCACTGAAATGTTAGATTTTATTTATCTAGCAGAATTTCCTGTGGCCTTTAAGTTGTTTTTTTTTTTAAACTTGACCAGTGACCACTTGGGTAGCTCCACCGGAACAACAATTTTAAAAAATGCCAGCTAGCACAGTCTCAGCATTGGTTTCAAATTACTAGCGCTCAAATAATAAAACAGTAATGTTCCATGGAGGATGCTTGCAAATGCATTTCCCAACTGTAACAGACATTTAGAGAGAAGTTCATGGGAAACATTTTTTTTCCAGCTAAACCCCTTCTGACTGGAACCGTTCCAGAACTAATTTGTATTTTCCACAAAGCAGTCCACTGTGACTAAATGAAAAGCAAAAAAAAAAAAGTCTCAGGGTGTCACGCTCCAGTGCAGCTGCATTAAGGTCTCTACACACAAGACGCGATGTGATTTGTCCTGCGATAAAATGGTGCTTTCGCTGTGACACTACCTTTCACACCAGTGGCGACAGGCGTGCGCGATGTGATAGGCAACTCTCCTCTGATTGTATCATCTGCTGGAAAAGAATCACACGACAGTCCTGTTATACAGCAAATAAAAATGTAGAATACATAATAGCTGTTCAGAATACTTATTTCAGTAAAGGTAAACGGCTGTGAATTTTCAGACGCTATCATGTAGTTATATTATCTCATGCCTGAAATGAGAATTTCTGACCTTATTACAAACATTAAGTGTTATATTGAGATGGTTTTGTGATACATACTTCATTTCCGAAGTGTAAAGCAGCAGCAAATGAATACTGAATATAGCCTTTTTTGCTTTTGCTACTGACAGATAAATCATGAAAACACATCACACCTGCCATACAGTAGTGTACACCCTTATTAACAACATGATAGGTTTATATTTAATTAACATATATTTTAAATCATTTAATATAGACAAAAACATAGTGCAGGTACAGTTTATGTGCAATATCCAAATACGTGTACATGTGAGTTCAAGGTTAAAGGGCATGTTTACTGCCATAAACTCTTTAGCACAAGTTATTACATTAAGTTATGTGTGACTGGTTAGTCTGTAATACTGGCTT
The DNA here is from genome assembly GCA_030684275.1 of Acipenser oxyrinchus oxyrinchus. Lineage (NCBI taxonomy): Eukaryota > Metazoa > Chordata > Actinopteri > Acipenseriformes > Acipenseridae > Acipenser > Acipenser oxyrinchus. Next base: position 14,794,509 of record CM060252.1, on the reverse strand, counting down.
TGAATTTCTATCTAGGAAAGGGTATCAATTATTTGCTGGTTTGTTTTGTCAAAACGACTGTCAATAAACAGTGTAAAATGCAGTGTGGAGTAGTGGTTAGGGCTCTGGACTCTTGACTGGAGGGTTGTGGGTTCAATCGAAGGTGGGGGATGCTGCTGCTGTACCCTTGAGCAAGGTACTTTACCTAGATTGCTCCAGTAAAAACCCAACTGTATAAATGGGTAATTGTATGTAAAAATAATGTGATATCTTGTAACAATTGTAAGTCGCCCTGACTAAGGGCGTCTGCTAAGAAATAAATAAAATTAACTAGCACGTTAACGTTAGCTCCAGTCCCACAATAAATATAAAATGAGTGACAGAGGCACATTTGAGAAAAGTGTACTTCCAACCTAGTAGGCTATAAAGATTCCTCTAGACATCTTTAGATGCCTGGACCTTGTATTTTTTTGTTTGTTTGTATTAAGAACATAATTGAGGAAAGGGTAAATGCAAGTATCAATTTATTTTTGTTATGGTACTGTTGGTGTGCAGTAATCCCTAGAATGTGTGGCTGCCACTGAATGCCATTAGATAATTAAAAAAATAATAAAGTCTGTTGCACCAAGGCCCATTCATCTTCTCAATGTGCCTGGAACTAGGAGACACTAGGACCCAGAGGAGGCTGGGCAGGATTGACCCCACCCTGCCACACAAAGGACTTTCAGTACCCCTTTAGCTAATATTGAACAAGGCTAGTATGTGCTGAATTAACACCACAAGGACTCATTTGTGTAATGTCATTCAAAAAAAAAAAGAAAAGAAAAAATGCTTCACCTATAACTTCAATGGATCTTAAGAAAGTAAGTGTCAACCAAGATGGTAACATTAATCAATTATACAGACACACACAGCATTTCTCTTATTTATCAATTATAGGCCTCACAGGAAATATAGGTGTAGGAAACCAAACCCATTTGTTGTTTAATAATTTTTAAAAAAGCCAAAAACAAGCAAGTGTTATTTGTTTGTGTTTATTACTTTTGTAAAAACGGTTCTTCACACAGCTTATATACGGTTCTTGTAAACATCATATTATACGTCTTATAACTTCTTAATTCTGTCAGTTTTAAACGAGACAATATCCTCTGTACCACTAGCTAAGACGTATAAAAATATTACATTTTATACAATAAAACAGACAGAAACCCAAATTACACCCTCCCATCACAAATGTTGCCACCGAATTTTTTTATTTTTTATTTTTTTAAACAAACACATTTGCTTAAAGCCGTCATAATAAAATTACTGTTACAAATTCCACCCAGTTCAGTGACGCCACAAAGGTTCAAGGCAAACATTATAGTGGCTTTCCCCATTCACAATATCTAACTTAACAAAATGAAGCTGATACACTGAAGGTAAAACAAACAAACAAAAAATGCAATGTTTGGCATAAACCCCAATTGTGCAATCAAATCAGAAAAAAAGACGGTTTCAAAAGAACGCCCGACACTTGGTTTTCAATACACCCACTAAAATACAGCATCAGTCACTCTTGACTGAAAGCAGGCACCTTATCTGTGATGGCAAAGTCTTTGTGAAAGCAAAATGATGTTTACATGATGACTGCATAAAGCCCCGCAGTGCCCCCTCCCCACTTCAACACAAATTTAAACAGGTTTTAATCTTGGATCGCTGCATGCCCCTGGTTTAAAACACCTTTATTAAAAGCAGTCCATCCAGCTGGTCTCATCACTTCAGTGGTATCCACCCCCTCCGCCACACACTCCAGTCAGGAACCAACATGTCCATTTTGAGCAAGGTGGCTTACCAATCCCATTAGTTCGTCTCTAACACAGCAACAAAACTTTTCATATTCCCGAATTAACATTTCAGCCCCAGGATGTACCCCCTTGCTTTAAGTTTTGACGATAGCTCGTTATCCCAAATCCACCCGGCCAATCTTCAAAATAGTCTTATTTATTTCATGTGATAAAGAGAGAGGGCATGGCACAGTCGCCTCTCATCTTTTCTCCACACAAGAAATGAAACACACAAGTCACTTTTTGTGAGTTTGTATCTTGGCACCGATTGCCGGAGAGGGTCTCTTCTCGTGATCTTTGCTTAGAAGGAAGCGTCTCGGTTCATGGTCAGTAACTCATAACAGTCTGCAGCAGTTCCCACAACCACCCGACGGCTTGGACCTCTTCTGGAGTGCTGCTCTCGTCGCTGTCTCAAAAACCTCCCGCACTCCATCTTTGGTTTTGGCCGAGCACTCCAAGTAATCGTAGGCTCCGATTCGAACTGCCATGCCCCGGCCGTCCTCAGTTTTCACCGGCTCTTGCTTCATCCTGGCCAGTTCGTTGCGGACGCTTTCGTCGTTCCTCAAATCCTTCTTGTTGGCGACTAAAATGATGGGCACGTTTGGGCAGAAGTGCTTCACTTCGGGGACCCACTTCTCCGGGATGTTCTCCAGCGAGTCGGGACTGTCCACGGAGAAGCACATCAGGATGACATCAGTGTCCGGGTAGGAGAGAGGGCGGAGGCGGTCGTAGTCTTCCTGCCCAGCGGTATCCCAAAGAGCCAGCTCAACTTGTTTGACGTCCACCTCAATGTCGGCGACATAGTTCTCAAAGACTGTTGGCACATACACCTCGGGGAACTCGTCTTTGCTGAAGACGATAAGCAGGCAGGTTTTACCACAAGCACCATCTCCGACCACCACCAGCTTCTTCCTGATAGCAGCCATTATATTTTGTTGCGGAATATTTGTGCAAAAATAAAACACAGGAATATTAACTATAGTCCGTGTAATAAAACACGACTTAGTAGTTTAAACCTAATATGGTGTAGTCTCTAAGCAAAACAAAAAAAAGTCGAGTAGGCAAAACGACTGTACAATTAAATAGTTATACAACTCCTTGTCTTTCTTTGTCCCTTTCTCTCTCCGTTTAAGCCACTATTTCTGAAAGAAAACGAATGTTCGCCCTCTTTTTAAAGATCCGGACCACTTTCTTAATATAGTTATCCAATAGGAAAGAGCTGGGTGAGATCATTGTTTTGCAATGAGAAGCTGATTGGCTCTGCATGTTTGCTACAGACAAGAAGGGAGGCGGTGTATTGCTCACCATGAGGATGGACACACATCCTGGGATGATGAGCTCAAACCTTGGTAGCAGCTTTTTGTGGAATTCTGGGAATTGCAGTAAAATAGGGATACATCAAACATTTGTATCTAACGAGTTAGAACACCACATTTAAACTGTTAGATTTTTAAAATAGTAGTACATGCTCATAGCATTTAATTGTATTATTTGCTGTCAAAAAAGTTGGTTAACCGATACAATTTGTAGCCTGTGTTCGTGTTTTCGAAAATTCCCGATGCCTTTATGTTCTTTTAAAGTGCTATTGTGTATGGGCTTATCATACATTTTTCAGTAATAATAATAATAATAATAATAATAATAATAATAATAATAATAATAATAATAATAACGCAGGCGACTGTATGCAAAATTGCTTAAAGCAAATATCTGATGAACCCGACCTATGCCTATCTAGTAATTTTTTTTTAAATCTCTAACATGGATAACAGTGACACCTTGTGGTAAAAATACAAATTGCATTAGAGCAAGTGGCATCAAATTACATTTTCTCTTTTTTATTTTTTAATATATTTCTGATGTTTTACAAAGTGTTTTTTGTTAGCATCATCTGATGAACACCTACTAAGTTTGCTTTTGTACTGCTGGCAATACAGAGTAGGTGTTCACTAAAAGAAGGAAAAAAAGGAAGGCTGATTTACCCAGTACTACTGAAGAGCAGTTTCTGAACTCAAAGCACAAACACACACATAAGCAATCGTAACAATAATGTACAGCAAGAGAATTAGAGAATTGCCTTGTAGCACATATACATGAATACACTTGTGCACTTTGTACTCTTTGAGTATATTTTCAACTTTAAAATGTATTGACCCTAAATCCACATATACTGTGTTTTTGTCAGAGTTTCTGTTTGTAGCAAGGTGATTTAAATCTTTAAGAGAAATAAATAAATAATGTGCTTCATCAAAGAAACTGGACTGAGTTCCATACCATTAGTAAATGAATAAACAAATACACCACTGCTGCTGTATTCAAAGAAAAGGGAGAGCCTTAGAGAACAGGAGTTAGTGTTGCATGGGGGACCCCTGGAAACAAAGTTTTGATGGGACAGGCTCTCTTCTTTTCCTGACTTCCACATGTTAGGAACAGGGTCTCACAGTGTACCAAGTTTAGATGTTATACTCGGTTTTCATTTGTTTATATTCAAGTTCGTAAATATATATGTTTTGATTGATACAGACACTAAGTTTGTTCTCTGTAAAAGCGAATAAGATAGTCCTTATGTTGGAATATTGCAACGTGCAAATGGTCGGGACTGAGTAAATAAACAGAGTGATTCGTGAACTTTACTTTCGGTTTCTCTGAGTCTTCACTGCTTTCACCATCACAAAGCACCCAACCAGGCAAAAGAATAGAACAAGTAAACACAGATTACACAGGGTACTAAAAGAAACATGGACATACAATCACACAGGCTACATGTACACAGAGTGTCTACAAGGTTAATATCATTTGTGTTTTTGATTATGGCTGCTAATTGCATATTGTCTATTAGTCGGATGGCAAATGCTCCAGGAATAAGATGCATCTAAACCTAATCCTAACCTTAAAACACAATTTAACCCCAAACCTTAAACTCAGTCCTAACCTTACTATAACTATCACATTGCAAAATTGCTTTTCAGTCACCCAGAAGTGGGGCATACTAACTGGTTTCAATATAAATGTAAAATAATGGAAAATAAGGATATCAAATAAAAAAAATGCGGGCAATTACCTAAAAAGTGTTTATGCTGTTTCTGGTTTTGTACAAAAAATGTAAAATAAGCCTTCTCTGTGAATTTGTTTACTGTTAATACAGTAACTTAGCAACACGTTTCATTAGTCTATAGCTGTCATAGTTTCCTAAATGGTTTCTGTTAAGGTGGCCAGGTTACCTTGTTAAAGGTCCAGGTAAAACATGGTAAGCGCACCTGTATGGAATGTGCTTTTAAAGGGAACATAGGCACTATGCATTCCACCTGTATTCTAACGGCACGCTTTTTTGGAATGTGCACAAACATTGCTGGTGCAATAACAAACAATAAACCAGAAAAGATAGTACTGCTCGCTGCTAATCTGAGAAAACAGTTCCCTTGTCTATCAGGATGTGTCTCAATTTTACCTTTTTTAGTTTATTGCATCTAAACTGGATTTTGAAAGAGACTGGGTAGTGGGTTCTTGACAATTCTGTATAACAGACTGCAACTTCAATGGGGAAATCAAGTTTATATATAGATATATATATATATATATATATATATATATATATATATATATATATATATATATATATATATATATATATATGACCAAGTGAATCTCTCTGACTTTCACTGGTATTCCAAATCCTGTTATAATGCAATAAAACAATGCCGCCCACAGCATCAAACAGAAGAGCCGTATTATTTATTCAGTGTTACCGTGAGGCACCTGCTCAGCGGAGGTTCTTCTATATTAATCAGAGTTATAAAATACACGTTTGCTATTTTAACAGCTTTTTTTAAGGTTAATGGTGTTTTACAATATTTTTCAATTAGCTAGTGTAAATGTAGTCCTATGGACACTATGAACTGCTGCTGTTTTTATTATAATGCAGTATTGGATACTGTTGTGTATGGTGCCCCCGTGTGGTAAAATTAATATCTAACCAGTAGTGGTTTAGTTGTTTTTCTGCAATAGATCAAATAAACCTCCACCATAAATTTGAAATGGTGCTGCTTTTGGTCATTCATTTTTTATATGTATTGTTAAGATGAGTGACATGGAATTCAACATTAAAAGAATGCTATCATACTGTATCTCACCTCACAGGGTCGAGGAAGATGCCATTTCTTAAGCATCAAATACAGCAAGCCAGATAATGTAATGGCATAAAAGAACCATGCAGTGAAGCTGAAACTGGAAACACAAATTATTAAGGACTCAAAGACATTTGCATTTAATACATGCACAAATCAACTTATCTATTTTGGTGTGCAAACATGGTGCATTAAACAACAAAAACAACCAAGCAAAATATCATGAAATTCAATTGCAGGGATGTCAGCGCTCTACTTTATCATTACAGTGCTACCTCTTTGAAAAAAAGTATTGAAAATAAGGAATTAGTGACTGGCTCTTACAGGAAAATATGGGATTTTTGCAATTTGCTTTCAACATGGCCCAAAAATGAATTACAACATTTTGGAATTATAGTGCATTTATTAAACAAAAAACAAAAAAATTCTTTATTTTTTGAAGTTATCAAATGGTGAAAAATAGAGGGAGCACTGTTTCAGTATACATTGCTCCAATGAAAATCAAGAGTTTATAAATTGTACTTTGTAGGAAATATATAATGTTTTAGCCATTTGGGGATTGAGCTAATTTTCCTCAAAATGTATTTTTGGAGTGGGAGGAGGGGCATAGCTAGTCCTAAAATAACTACTTTCTGTGGTGGTACTGAATCTTTAACCAAAATATCAAGCCCAGATGACTTGAACAGGAGGCTGTGTGGTCCGGTGGTTAAAGAAAAGGGCTTGTAACCAGGAGGTCCCTGGTTCAAATCCCAGCTCACTCACTGACTCACTGTGTGACCTTCAGCAAGTCACTTAACCTCCTTGTGCTCTGTCCTTTGGGGGGGACGTAATTCAGATGTATTAATCTCTCTTCATACAAGCTGTCTTAGCCACATCCTGTTTCTCACAGACCATTTAACACTGTAATCACAGTCAGTATTTTAATACACAAAATATATGCTGGAAATCATTCTTAATAATGACACACTAGTCAATAAGGACAAGTCTACTGCTGTAATTTTCAGACCAACAAATGTGTTCTTTACTTGCTATCAGCATTTGGGTAAAGTATTTCTCATAACAAAAAATTAAAGCTATAATGGATTGAAGCTGATTGAAACATCTGAGAAGATACATGCTAACTGCACAATCAGAGGAATGACAGCACAAGTTGTGCAAAATACATAATGGTGTCTCAATATCCCCCTGAGTAAGACTCACATTACGCCTGCATTCTATGCTTGTCCTAGCCAGCAGTTGAAAATAAAAACCACAGGAGTCTCTGTCTGATTACTTCTGTATGTGATGCAATACTGTTACAGATTCTAACGCCAACAGACGAGAGGAGGTTACAAGCTCAGTAACTACCTGTGCAATAGAGCTGTGGTTAAGTGTTTGCTTGTGGCTGCCGGTTTCAAAACAGCCTAATATCTAGTGTAGATATACTTTGAAGGTATATTCTGTGCTTGACAAGGTAAAAACTTTTGTATAGGAGGTGATGAGTAAGGTAGATGCTGGCAACCTGCAATGTATTTCTTCCTCTTATGAATCCTATGCATTAATACTTATTTCCACTGAGACCTGATTGAATGATTGCAGAGAGGGACAGAGAACGATTGCCAGAAAGGGATTCCGAGCCATTGAAAGCCATTGAATTGCCACACAAATTGTTAGTGACTACATTTTCAATATTGTATCAAACGTAACCTTAACCATACTAAATGATACTATTGATATTTCTATGGCAGACTTTTAATACTCACTGCAGGACTGAAAAGGGGCAGGGTAGAGTTTTTGTGGGAGGGCATTATTGTGTACAGGCAACATGGTGGAAGGTGTAGGGGATGGATATTGAACATGGATTTTGTTTTATTCATATCCATATAATCTACAACAAAGGTGTATGAATAATTTATTTCTGTTTAAATGGTGGGTTACAGACCAATGAGAGTTCACAGAATCTAAATATATGCCTCTAAAAGAGACATCCCTGGTGCAATTTATCTGCTCGCCACTCCCACTAGCTTTGAGGAACATATCCAAGTCTCACTAATTTTACTAACAAAACAGAGAAAACAGCAACAAAATCAGTATATTGCTTTTTGTAACCCTGCAATTTCTTAAATAGGTACCTGAAAAAGTTGACGATGGACTTGAAGTTCCCTGGTATTAAGATCAGTAATGATATTGCTGTGGCTAATATCAGAGCAGGGGATGGAGTGAGTCGTCAAACATGAGCCATGGACAGAATATCTGGCTGAATAGAGATAATTGCTTCTGAGATAGAGCAAGCTCATTATTTTGGTAGAGAACCTGCTGCAAGATAAATGCTTCAGGCTTGCTCTGTGGGGTGCTGTATATTGCTGTTATCAGACCAGCAGCCTGGCTCTAAGACTGGGGGATGCTATAACTCTAAGGATGTGATATAATTGCAATAATACACACACACACACACACACATCACAGATTAACAGAATTACTGCAACCTATGTCTTATTACTGAAATATGAACTTGCAGTAGGTCTAATAAAGTAGGCACTGCAGAGGAACTTTGGAACTATTGGAATCATAATTAATTACATTATTTAACAGATGCTATAGCAATTATAGAGAATTGTGGAAGTCTGGAACCAACTCCCCAGTAATGTTGTTGAAGCTGACACCCTGGGATCCTTCAAGAAGCTGCTTGATGAGATTCTGGAAGCAATAAGCTACTAACAACCAAACGAGCAAGATGGACTGAATGGCTTCCTCTCATTGGTAACCTTTCTTATGTTCTTATGTTCTTATACTATAGCTCCAAACCATTTTGGATTTAACCTAGATGGGAAGTTTAAACTTTAAAATTACTTTGGTCAGGTGAGATCCGTGTATTGAAATAAAAAAAATAAATAATAATAATCTAACAGTGAGATAAATATCTAAATCTGGAATTGTACTGAGTAAACTAGAAATATGTGAATACAAAGTAAAAAAGACTTAATCTGAGAAGAGTTTCAAAATGCAATGTTTACTTGGTAAAAGACCTGATGCCATGCACTGTAGCCATCCTGTAGTCGTTTCACAGCCCCCCTCAAAGGTCCGGGTGGTCACCTGGAAGCCCAAAATTACCTGTAGGGTAGAAAAAAAGAGTATTCGTAAATTGTGTTAACGGTAACCCCTGGCACCTGTTTCCATTCTTACCGTGTGACCTTCCTGAGCTGCCACGAAGCACACACGACCACCACTGAAGAAAGTACCATTGAGGGACACAAAGGAGGAGAGGGCAGCAGCCTGACATCAACCATGAACCAATACCAAGGACTTTGTTCCTGTTGAGGGAACGATAATACTGTATATGATAAAACTAGGTATGTTAATACTGGTATATCATAACCACACACAGTTGCCTAAGATACAAAAATATATACACTATTTGCTTATTCAACACAGCTATGTACAGGTATGTACTGTAATGTGTCCAACATAAGAATAAAAAATCGCAATAGTATAGAAACATGGACTGGTGTTGAGGAATATAGTGGAAAACTATTGTTCCTGAGGAAGATATAGTATCTGACAGGAGATTATATTGAGGATTATATGGAGGACGCTATCCTAAGGTTTCACAGACCACAATTAGCACTAATCTTGGACTACCTAATGTTACCTTAGGTAAGGCAGTCCAAGATTATTGCTAATTTGGGTCTGTGAAACTAGCCCTATATCAACACAATGTACCATCGCTATGCCTACAGACCGTTGTGTACAACTATAGTTGAGACAATGTGACAATGTTTTAATGACTCACAAGATGAATTTTAAAACCAAGGTTTATTACATAAACTATTGCACAGTAAAACAGGGCTGAAAATGTTAAAGTATTCCTCTTAACACCCCCTATTCAAACAAGAGGAAATAAAGGTAATTCACAGTAATCACCCTAGACGGCAGAATTATATGCCCCACTTGTTCTATTGCCTCTTTAGACAAATGACATGCACTACACTGAATTGTTCTACCCCCACGTCACAGCCACAGCACCTGATGACATCAGTTCTGTGGGGGTCATGACTGCCAGGTATCTATTGTTTACCAGCAAGTACCGCATGGTGACCAGGGCGGTGGCGATCATGACAGCTCTAGGCAAGTTCACCTTTAAGAAAACATAAAAAATATATTTACACTATAATCAGATAGGGTGTATTAAGTAAATGGGCCACTCAGAGCAGCTCAGTGAAAGAACCACTTAAATGCATGCACTATGTAAATGTAAAAGACAAAGCTCTGACCTTATTCATTCATTTCCACTGCCAACATGTGCTCTAATGTTTGAAGACCTTAAAACAGATAGCCATAATGTGGAGCTCATTATGAATGTTACATTACCATTATCTGAATTATATTTACACATGAATTATTCCTTTCAGTTTTTGTTTTAGGGAGAAAAGCAAAAATGACTTGGAAAACAAATAGGAACATTATTTAAATGCATTACAGACGTATATTAAACAAGCATTGTCTGATTACTTTCCAGACAGAACAAGTATTATTAATGTATCGTGTCTGTTTTCATTTTAGCCTAAAACATGCATTGCATTAGTCCATAGAATTTTTGTTTCTTATGACTTTTTTGTTATGACAAAAAGATCTAAAAATATATAAATCTCTGTTATGTTGTGGCAGAGCTGAGGCCCTGCACATGTGTATATAGTTTGATTTGTATTTTGTTTTCCCGCAGCCAAACACACCAGGTAGCCAGTCCTGTCCTGGCGGGGCATTTCCCTATAAAAAAAGAGCTCCCGAATTCACCTCACGGCTACTAATCCAAAAGAGCCCTTACGAACAGTGAGAATAATATACCTTTCCGTGTGGTGAGCAGCCAAGAAGTTCTAGTTCTGAACAGAGTGGGGGCGCTGTTGAGTATGGCTTCTGTGTAGACGCGAGAAAAAAGAAGTTCTAATTGTAACTCTGGTCTACCTCGTGTCTAACCAGGGTCGGAATGTGTTTCATTATTTTGTCTAGGAAAAGTACAGGGATTGATTTGGGGATTTTTAATGAGCGTATGAGAGGGTATGTAAGCGGGACCTCCTGTTGTAGAAGGAGTAGCACACAGCTGTGTTTATGGCAAATTTTGTTTCTTAGCTATGTTTTTTGTGTGTTTTGTTTTGACATTTTCGTTTATTTTAATTCCCCTGTGTGCTAAAGGATTTGGTTTACTGTGAATAAATCCGGTGTGTCAACTGCCACATCCATGTCTCCTTCCTGTCTGTCAACGGACTACCCACACCCCATCACACTTCCTATTAAACTTGGTGGCAGTTCAGGGATCCGCTGAAAAGGAGACAGGTCTTCCAGAGAGACCAACAGCATGGAGATCACGGAGAGCTGGATCTTCGACCCCAGGACCCTCTGCTGGCGGGGAGACTGGAGAAAACACCTGGAGACCACCAGCGGGAGATCCTCCTGGATTTTGTCTGCCTGCCTCCAGAGGTCCAGCAGAAGTCAATGCAACCAGTACACTGGACTGATGGGGGTCCAGAACACCATGGTGGACATTGTTGTCCGTATCTAGCAGGACCATTGGGAGGCGGAGCCAGCACAGATTGGCTCGGGAAGACTCAGTGTGGGGTTTCTTTTGCCTGAGGAGGAGGCAGCTTGCCCAGAGCAGCAAGAAGAACCACTGTAAGTGTGTTATTAACATAGTTTAAGAGAGCCCTTAGCAAGTTTCACCACAACTGGACAAGCGGTTATCTAAATACACATTAAAATGTAAGTGTGACAGCCAGCAGCCAGCCAGCAGCCTCAATATATCCCCAGATTACGCAGCTATATCATTTTTACAAATGTCCTATTTTTTTATATATTTTTCCACAGTGCCCCCCCCCCCCACTTTTTTTACCCAATCACCATTCAGAAGAACTGACGATCAACAAGCAACTCTTTCCATGCTGTCAAGGCAATTGCCTATTTTATCTGTACCAGAATCATGGATGTTATTAAGCATCAGAACATTAATGACAAGTCTGGGGAGTTTACTCCTATTGCACTGCTCACAAGAACGATCACTTTGTTGGCAGTGGGGTTTAGACTATGCCCCAGAGACTCACCTTGCACACCAAAAAGCTGTGCCAAAGAAAGAGAGATTTAAAAAAAAGTCATATTAAACTGGGAGAAAGTGTACTGGTGATAACTGTCAGAGTTGAGTAATAAGGACAAAATCTATATGTATATATTGTGAGAGGGAGAAAGTCAGTCTGTGTGTGCCAGCTGCAGCACGCAGGTCGGAGGAGATGCAGAGTTGCTTGTGAAACACAGTACAACATAAATTAATTTCCAATTAATTACTATAAAAAGTGTGTGTGGTGACATGGTATTTGAACTTTTCCCTTTTACAAACAACCAGGGCTGCGGTGATACTACAGTAATTCATTGTAGACTGCTTTAACCACAGGCACAGGGTTGACAATCCCTAAACACTGACAATATAACCTTCTATGACCTGTCTTAGCAACCTAAAGACTCCTATTTCTGAAGACATTAAATAATGCACAATGCCAGCTCTGCTAAAATATCAGATTACTCTGATGTAAAATACATGCGACACTACGTCGTCGCCTGAATGGTTTCAACAATTTATCCAAAATGTCTGCTGTAAAACGATAGCGGGATATACATTCAAAAACAAAATAAATGAAAACACCAGCCTTACACGTGCTTTCGTGTTTGTGTACCTCGACCACGAGAAAGTGAGTGTACCGGTAAAAAATTACAACGTTGTGAGTATCAAGAAAATAAGTATCTGTATATATTGTACGAAGGGGAAAGTCGCAGTCTGACCGTGACAACTGTAACACGCAGGTTGGAGGAGGAGATGCTGAGTTGCTCTTGGCTCCTCCTCCTCCAGCTATCGCCATGTTCTTGGGACTCCTCTTGCTCTTGTTCAGTTCGAGAGGGGAGGGGGGTAGGGAGATATTTCCACTCTACATAGCACGTACAAACCAAAACCATTAAAACACCGACCTCCACAAAACAAAACAACTACAAAAATTATATATACAGTATATATAATAGTAATCCATCGCCATCCGACAGCTCGGCCTGTGAGTATCCCATCCATGCCCCGGCTTTGATTAAATACACACCTTCAGGGATTCAAACCCGCGGTTATTGCCGGGGACCGAGAGTTAAGAACATTTTATTATTTTATTTTTTATTTCCTTTTGTTTGGCGGGTAAGGCCCTCTGTTTAGAACCAGGAGGGGGGCCATGTTGTTAGTGTAGTTACCCAGCAGCAATGGCTGGCTCCGATGCTTTTAATGAGTTTGTGTTTTTGTCAGCGCTGCTCAGCGGATTATATTGAAAGCTAAAGCTGTGTTTTTCTTTTAGATTTTTTTAAGAAAAATAAAACAAGCAATAGTAATGTACATTTTTTTTTCTAAATGTTTTATTGATGCTATTTATTACATTTTATTTTGTTCTTAAATACGGTATTGAACTGAAGGTAAGAGGCCTGATGTGTAAATATTGTTTTCAGTCCTTTTTCTTTGTTATTTGGAACTTGTGACAAATACATGTTTTACGCTGCATGCCTGTTACTTACGTTTAGGAGCGTTTGTTATTTTGCTGTTGCGGATTGTTGTGTTTTAGGAAAGGTAAGATCTATATAGGCACATAAGTACCTGAAGTGACGATACTAATATAGATTGGGTATTTTTTTTAAAATAACATTCTGGGCTACCGATAGTACTGGTTCTGTATTTTATGCGGTAGACATTTTTTTCCCCCACCAGTGATTGTCGTAATTTTCCGTTTTATGGAAATAGCGTTTGCAGTGTTTTTTTTTTCTATTTTTCTTTTGCGGTGTAGTTATACAAATAAAACTATTCGTGCGAGGTAGCTAGGCCGTAGGCGGTTATATTTATTATGGCTGATTTGTAACAACTTCACTTGTTTACTAACTCAACCAAGCAGTGTTAATGTGTAGTGTGGCGAAATAACACTTACTAATAATTTAAATGTCATTTTTACTCAAGGACGCTAATTTGTGGGATTTCCAGAATCGGAGATTTCAGATTTGTTTGGAAACGGTCCTGGTCAGTGTTGTGTTGGGTACGTACGTGTTAAAATACCAGTCAGCATTGGAAAAGGGAATTTCTTCTTCTATGACTTATCTGCTCATGCATTATGTCGTGGCAACTGTAGGCCTGATTAATTTATATTTATTTGTCAGTAGTTGTTTATAGTAATTAAAACGATGTCTTTGTCATACTACTGTTTTATATATTCCAGTGTATTGCAACTTTTAAATTGGAATTCCAGATTCACCATTTAAGTAAATGTAAAATGTTTAAAAAAAAAAAAAAAATGTTTTGCACGACTAGCCTTATCACCTGTTTTTAAACATTGTTTTACAGTGGTGCAAATAATTGAAAAAAATATTAAAAGGTTATGGGATTAAGACTTGCTTTACCCTCTTGAATGATACTGGTCGATAGAGGTGTTTATCTGGACAGATATTTGTGTAAACAGCTGCACAAGGTAATGGCTTTCATTTGCCCCAGCTGGGGTGCATATACTTTGGAGTTTTGAATATAAGTACCGCCTATCGAGAATTGTGTTACATACATACAGAGGGACCTGTCAGACTGTCTCTTTTTGTACACCTCACACTTATGTTTTTTTTTAAATCTAGTAAACTGTTTAAATTGTAATACATTAAATTACACATTAGAAGTTAATGGGGGGTGTTGGTGATCTAGAACAACCTAGAGTACTTGGTTGACTGTAAATATTCGGCCCGCCAAGTCCTGTTAGTACTGTACTGCTGTATAAGGGTTTCATATTATTATCATTGGTGGAATTATTCATATCTGTAGTGTTGGACACCTGTCAAGTTGCTGCACATTTTGTTTACCAAAGTCAGTTAATAGCCACTTTAAACCGCATATTGGTTGCTCAACAGTTAGAGATTTGCCACTCCTTGAAGACGTGGGTAACCATAGTCCTTAATCTTCCCGATGCAGACACCCCGCTCTGTAGGGATGTTATGATATAGTCCACCAAGGTTGTGATACGATATGTATCACAAAATGCAGACATTTAACGCTGTATGGGTTCTAATCTAAGCACTATTACAGCATTGATATATTGGTATATTATTTTAACCCAGGAATATATTTACTTAAACTTACCAGTTAAACTATACAGTGTTTAAAGATTTTTTTACATATTTTTATTTAAACTCCTACTTTTGCAAGTAGTATGGATACAAGAGCATGGATGCTTAGTAACAGCAGTTTTCAGTGGGGAAACTACTTTATCAAATGCATGAACTCAGGGTTAAATGAAGTGCCCCATGTTTGGGGAAAAAATGAACTATATTTTAATTTGTTGTCTCCTCATTCTGCAGGTTTTTACGTGGAATGAGCATTCCATGTGTTGTCCTAGGCATGAATGAAGTGGCTTGGCAGGAGACCCGCGGAGCAATGATGCACGCAAATGGTGCTCAGGATGCCGGTGTAGTCGGACTCGGGGTCCCTATAATGGGGACTCCTGTTGGTGCTGGGGGAGGACCAGGTCTGGTGGGTCCCCCTCCACAAGCACTTGGTGGTGGCTCCAATCCACACGTCCTCCAAACTGCAGTAACAGGTGCACCTGGTGCTCAGCCACCTCTCAGTGGACGCTCACAGGACGATGCTGCAGTTGGCTACTTTTTTCAGCGGCAAGCAGGGGAGCAGCTTGGAAGCTATTCCAGCAAGCACCGCTGGCCCACGGGAGACAACATCCACATAGACCAGGTAAGCAGAATAAATGATGTGGGGGTCTCCTTCACGGTACTGTTGTGTTGTCTTCACTTAATCACACAAAACATTTTTGGGTGATTCCAGCTCTGGTGGTGGAAGGGGAGTTGCTCAATCCTGTAAAATGATATTTGGTAGTACTGTTATTTGTCTCGGTCTAGCCCACATGGAGAATTTTTATAAACTTCAGACATATTGTCTGTGTCGGGCATGAGTTGCCAAGCTCTTTTTCATGCACTTATCTATCTTGGAACTCATTTCTCCCTCACACTTGTTTTATGGTAATTAATCACAAATGGAGGAAATGCCTTCCCAGTATTTTGGTCACAGGAGCACAAATTGATTAATAAAACTCCACAAGGCATAAGCAGTGAAATATTCTGTAGTTTGGATTTAATGTAGTTCAGAGGCACCCTGTGAAATGTTTATATTTGTTAAATATGAGACAGTAACCCGTTTTCTGGTTTTAAACTTTAATTCCGGTTTTATTGAAAACCAGCTGGATGTAAAAAAACAAAAAACTAAAAAAAAAACAGCGGAAAGAGTTGATTTAAAAAAAAAAAAAAAGTTATAACCGAGTTACAAATAATAGTGTTTTCTAGGGATGTGCATTTTGGTAATTTTTTTATGAATGTTTAAACTATATCTGCATACACCCATACTCATTCTGATGTATACTGACAGACCTGCTTAGTATTTTCTGAGCAAAGAAACTGAGCAAATAATGTTTTAACATTGCAACAGGGTTTGTACGCTAGTCTGGAAGTCTGGAAAAAGTGTAGAAAAATGACAAACTGATTTCCAGGGCTTGAAAAACCATGTCTCCGTTATGAAAGACTTGAAAAAGTCTGGAATTTTACTAGTATCACGGGCGAATGAAAATAATTCCGTTTTTATTTATTTATTTTTAATTATTAATATTAATAATCGAAAGCGGGTCAGCAGCTGTAGCGACAACTGTGTAGGCAATTTGCTAGTAGTAGCAACTATATTGCTTGTGACCAAATCGCACAAGGATTGCCCCGTGTATCACCCCTGACAACGTCCTGACAACTCAAGCAACCCTATCCAGTTAGCACACTGGTATATGTCACATGACCCTGTCTGCTCCAGTGAAACGAAGGGCAAAATCGACACGACAGCCAAAATATATCGATTTATATTGAAGGCTATGATTTTTAAACAGTTACAAACTGGAATTACAAGCTACTATACTCTGCTCACCCAGATTCACATTTTGTTATCTTGTTGTTCCCTTTATTAACGTTATTTCCCATCCCAGGGGGGAAAAAAATACGAATACAAAACAAGTTATTATCATCGCTGACTCGGATTAAAAAACAACAAAAACAACGCTTTCTGTAGCCCCTATGGTGTGTATAAACGTAGCATGTTAACATCGCTTTTTCATTTCTTTAATGTGATTAATAATGTACCGGTAATTGTATTTTAAATGTATGGTGCTTGCTTAACTTACAGTCCCGAGTGCAGCAACAGTCTCGGGTCCAAAGAATAAAAACAGTACTAATATTAATAATTTAGCTAATGCCTTTATCCAAGGTGACTTCCTTAACTTACTCCAGCAGCTTGTTCGTTTTGGGTTGTCCTTTTACTACAGCGAACAAAAGGCTTTGGACCCAAACAGGGTTGTTATAGCGAGGGTGTACTGTATTTAGTATTTGACTTGTATGTTTAATATACGACACTTGCACATTTTAATATATAATGCGTGCACATTTGTTATTTCGTTTTTGTTATTTGTCTCCTCCCACAGTGTTCAACATTTAACAGAGGGTATAAAGAAGTTTGGATCAGAATCCAATATCATGCCTTACAAAAAAGTAGTATTCTGCAAGTATACTTGTGCCAAAATTGTCTGGTTTTAGTATACCTTTGGTACCATTATACTGTCCTATTTTGGCACAAGTATACTTGCAGTATACAACTTTTTATATTGTCTTTGTAAATAATGCAACATAGTTCTCAAATATTGGACATTTCTTAGATTGTATCATTTCTCTTTTGCATACCTGCAGTGTCTCTTGCTAGATGTGCACCTCCAGATTCTGACAAATACTTTTAGAAAACCAGGTTCAACTTCTGCACTGGATCAAAAAGATATAATGCTCTGCAGCTGCCCGCCTATGTACAAGTCTGGGAAAAACAAATGGAAGTCTGGAAAATGTATGGAAAAAATATGGAATTTTGATGTTGAAAAAGTGTATGAACCCTGTTGCTTAAATACAAAGTAAAAAAAACAACAAAAAAAAACAAGCACGTACTAACCAAAGTATATATTGACATTTTTATTTAAAATGTCTTCTTCAAACAATGGTTGTAATTTAAAGTTGTCAGAACTATATACATATTCAACAAATGATATAGAACTTAAATACTTTCACTTCTGGAAAAGGGAGTTACCAGGGATAAAGTAGCACAAGATTTTGGAAAGAGCTCTGTGACTGATTTAAAGGTCTGCCTTAGAAATTAAAAAGTTTGCGGTCTTTAACCCATTACTGCATGACTTTTTTGTTTTTTGTAAAACTTTGTTTGCAAGATTCATTTGGCAAATTAGGAGTATGTATATTAATATTTTTTTTAATTACCTTTTGGTTGCTGAGTTATATAGCAAAAACCTCGCGTTTCAATTTTGAAACACTATGCACCACAGGGTACATGTTTTTTTGTGTCTAGTTATGAATGTTCTTACATTTATAGTTTATATTTTAAGTTATTACTTATTGACTTATTGTCATAAAAAAGTAATTTAATGTAATACATGGTTGATTTTGGTCAAAGATCAAAATGCTAAGATTCCTGTAGATTGTAGTGAATATGCATTAATTTTCTTATCACTTACAGTATAGATTTAATTTACAGCAGCAAAAACTTAAATATAGAAATGTATGAACCTCTTTTATTGATTGCTTTTACTTTACAAAACAGCAAAAACTTTGTAAAACTGCAAAAGTATAAACAAACTAAATTGTAAATTTCTTCTCAATTAAAACTAAATAAAATATATACATTAATACAATAAATAAAACACACACATAGGTAAACACTACATTTCAAAATTCTAAATTCAGTGCAACTTATTTTAAAAACAATTATTTGAACAGCTAACCATTCAATAAATAACATTTAATTCAAGTTTAAAACAGATCTGTAGATATTTCATCAAAAAATAGACATATTATAGCTTACTTTAAAACTGTCTTTTGAAGTTTTTATTCTAATCAGTATTCTTTCTATTGTATTTTATATTTCATTACATAACTACAATTGGATTTGAATTCAAATACAATATTAATAACTTGTACTAAAAATGTTGTTGTTTCTAAATATGAATACAAGATCTCAACCAGTTAGTAACAGACTACAAGAACATTTCTGCCAAACCATGTGAAGAAAAAAAAACACTTATTTTCCCATTGTTATCTTTGACATTCTCCAGCCAGTTTAACGGTGAAATAATCTGAAGCAGAATCGTGGGTGAAGCCCAACTTCGCATTTGATGCATTTATACATTGTGTTTTTGTTGCAAGTAGCACATCTTCTTGGCTTCTCAATTCCATCAACAAGGTGTTCCTTTCCATCCCTGCGCACACTCAGTGGTACTCGTTTGTCAAGGAGCTGTGGTTTACCCATTTGACGTCCAATAGCGGGTCGAGAGGCATAGGACAAAATGTAGGTTTTCACTACCTCCCGTCGAAAATCCAAAAGTGACAGTGTTTTGGTCTTGTGAGCAGGTGAATGGCGATAAAGCAGCCAAGCATTCTGCATGGCAACATCAGGCAAAAATGCAAAAAAGGGCCACCACCACTTCTTACTTCTGATGCCAATTCGATAGCTGCCAATATTCTGATCCATGCGATCAGTTCCTCCCATGTACGTGTTGTAGTTGGACACCAATTGTGGCTGAACAATTTCAATATGCTGTTTTTGTGACCGTGACCATCTTCTGGCTGTCTGTAATGTGTTCACTCCAAAGGCTGTACTGGCAATTGTTACAACGCTGTTGTCATTCCATCTACAGATAACAAGATCAGAATCAGACACTTCCCTCCTTAAGTCAAAGCTTCCTCTTTCTTCTTTTTTCATAGCATCAACAGCCTTCAGTGGACACTGTTCAATCCTGTTGGCTCTGATTGTACCTGTGGCAAGAATATGTTGACTGTACAGCACATCAAAAAGATAGAGTGAGGGAAAAAGTTGTCGAAATATAACCGATAATTTAGGTCCTTTGGCAGAGATTTAATCAATGACATCACCACTGATCCCCAAGGCCAAGCTCAGGATGGTATTTTGGTGATGCTCCACAGTAAGGATCAAACTGTAGCAAATAGCCGAGATGCGTGTTTAGGCACCAGATCTTGTATCCCCAGCGGATTGGTTTCCCTCTGAGAAACTGCTTGGCGGAATGTCTGCCATAGTAAGGTAGCATGGCTTCATCGATATCTAAGTTCTGCTCAACTGGCCAGAATTTGAGAAAACGTTTGTTTAACAGGTCGAATACTGGGCGCATCTTTCCCAACTTGTCACCTTGAGGCAGGTTGGTGTTGTCAGCGCAGTGAATGTTAGACATGATTTCTTCGAATCGATTGATGGACATCCCTTGGGTAACAGCTTGATTTATCACATCGCTTTCATTTTCCCAGAACATCCTTCGCCTTGGCAGTGGGACATAACCAGAAATGAACAGAATGGCAAGAAAAACCCGCATCTCTGGTTTTGTGACACTGAAGTTGGCTTTTCCTTTTTGCAATGCATAAAGGTTTGACATCTCCACAATCATCTCAATGACTTCATCGTCAAAGAAAAGTTCAAACAGTTCCACTGGGGAGAGATCTTCAGTCAAATGTTTGGGTGTCTCTCCATTCCATTCAGGAGCTGGTTTAGATTTTGGTCTATCCCTTTTCACCCAAACACGATTTGCCTTCTTTTGAGGCAGGCTGTCATTGTGTACACTGATGCAATCCGTGTTGCTTGTGTCATTACAAGGTAGTCTAATAGTGTCAGGTCCACTTGTGCTAGTGCCTTCTATTCCACCTATGGCGACTATCTCCCCCCCATGATGTGTAACAGTGGCAACTGCTGTGGCAAGAAGCTGATTGCGACTTAAGTTATTAATGGAACCTCCACCATCCTCCTCACCACTGTCTTCTTCTGAGCGGTTGTGATTTTCAGGAGGTGTAATAAAGACATCAGCGTGATTAAAAAAAAAACATCATCTTCCAAAATATTCAATACTTCATGAGCAGTGTAATTTCTATGAAAAAATACAAACATTAGCATACAACACGTGCAATGCATAATATATCCAGCATGCTGGCTCACAGTATTCACTCAAATTTACCAAAATTCATCTCTATGGTAGGGGTGGGAGGTGGGACGAGGAGCAGAGTCAAAAGTACAGAGCCCTGCCATAATAAAATAAGCAGCCTTGACGTAGAGCTAACATGTATTGTACCAAACTGCAACACAACAACCAAGCACAAAACAGAGCAGACACAAACACATCAGTATCTGGTAGCTTAGCCTTTGACTAATTAGCCTAATTAACTCTGACTTCCAAGAGAAAGGCCAATAGATAAAAATGACAATATCATGAAGTTACATGTTTTTTTTACAAGAAAATAAACGTAAAGTAGTGCACCTCATACAGTTTCAGTAAACCTGTACCCTGTGGCGCATAGCGTTTCAAAATTGAAACACATAAACTAAGTTTTCTAACTTTAACAGTTATTATGATAAATATAAAAAATGTAGTATTTTGAGTTCTAGAGAAGTAAAACTAAAATTCTACATCAAATAAATTTTTTTTTTTTTTAATTTATGGAAGAAATCTTACCTTTTTATGGAATTCATGTTTTAGCTGATCCTTCAGACATACACAGTGAAACAGGAAGTATGATGCTGTTGCCATGGTAACCAGCTATGTCATCTGGTAGCAACAGGGGTCAGCTAATATATTAAAGGGGCAATACATATATTTCTTCTGAAATATGAAAGCAAGGTTATAAAATATGCGTGTTTCAATTCTGAAACGCTATGCAGTAATGGGGCTGGATTTTCGAGAAGTATATTGCTTGAGTACTTGAGCATTACAGTTTCCGAGTATCGAGTAGAGTACTCTACATACTAGTGTACATAAACCTCCCAAACATTGCAACAAGTCCTATTTTTAAATGCCAATCTAACACACAATCAAGTATATTAAGTAATTCTATAATGTTTGCCTTTCAGTTCCTTGTATATGGTCAGGTATTAATAAATAACATAACATATTCAAATTCACGTATTCACTCAAGCTTTACATTAAATTGTTAAAAAGAAATGCCTGGCCTACCTGTTTGAAGTGTGTCTCAGAAGTACTTTACTTTAGTACTTCCAATATACAAACAAAATTTGTACTAAACATAAACGGCTGTTCTGTACAAAATCATACAGAACAATTTCGAGTGAAAAAAGCGCCATCCACCTATGGGAAGATTGGGGAATGGAGTCCACGAGTCGGTGGTTATTAAACCTTTGAAAGTTTTGTATGAACACACGGCCACGCTGTTATTGCTTTACGCGTAGGTAAACTTGGTAGAAATACCAAAAATTCAAATTTCAGAGAGGGTTAATGACCAGTGGGGGGGGACTTGAAACCAAAAGTGTTTCACAACATTTGGAATGGTCCCTAAGGTTCTCACAGCAATACTAACATTTTAGGACCTGCATCCCCTACAGGGTAAAGGGTTGGGCTGAAGCTCTAATAAAACTCATCACTTACCCCTTGTCTGGCAACTAGGCGCTTCTGGTATTTGTTTCTCGAAAGACTTATTCATTACGAGTCAAATGAGGTGCTACACACGATGGTAGTGTCTAAGTTGAGCCCAGGGTGATTTTTTTCAGGTCAGGGTCATTTTTTCACTTTAGGTTAACCGTTGCCAGGTCACAGCTCGAAGGAGAAATAAAAAAAAAAAAAAAAGAAAAACTATATATGATTCGCAGTTCTAAACTCAGCGGGCCTGAAAATCCCCAGGTGATTTTATTCTAGCAAAATGCCCCTTTTTCTGGTTGAGATGGCATGGAATGACCCTATAGTAACAATTCAAAAGGCTTGACAAGACCTGATTGATTCTGACATTGCTCAGTAGGCTTAACTGCGGCTTCATACATATTCTGGGTGTTCAGATGTCTTGGGCTGATTTCTGTTTAGTTTCCTTAAATAGTTTGTTGATTAAAGGATTTCTGTCACTACTGTTAAATTACTTTGTGTAGACCAATTGCTCTAATAACATTTTTTACAATGATGCTTCAGAAACTAAAACAGCCAAAGTACTGGAAGAAAATAAAATGTTTGTTGAGGTCCCGAACCATTGTGAAACTGGGCGAAGCTGCAAAACAAGCGAAAGGGATACTGCGGGCATGGACTTGATAGTAATTTGAGGACTGTGCTTACTACCTGGTTCCATAATTAGAAAAATAAGCACCTGGATTCAAAGGGGCAGTAGCCTACTGCTTGTAGTCTTAGTGCAAAATATCTGGAAGCTGCTTTAAATTAGATGCTTCTGTGAGCAGGTCAGTTTATTTTTTAAGATAGCTTCATTTAATGTGTATGCATTGCAATTAGTTTCATTTGTCTGATTACCTTATGGCTGCATTCTCCATATCGATTGAATTCAGGTGTAAGGGCCATGTATGTAACAGCCTATAATATACCAGCATACTAAACTAGAATTTTGTGTCTGTTTTTTGGGGGGCTGAGTTCTAGTTTTAGTTTTTTGCTGACATAAATCTAGATTATATTTTAAATTTGAATCAAACTATTTAAAAATCTCAGCTGCTTTGAAGGCAACATGTTCATTAAATAGTTTCAATTTCGAAAGCCATGAGCTGCAGTTTGTCAGACGTAATTTGTACATGCTTTGCCAATTGCAGATACCAGGAAAATAATAAATGCATTATTTTATTCTTTCTACTTTGTCTAATTGTATAATACGTTAGTATGAGTGATGCAAAAACACTGTGTTCAGCTTATTTGTCACAGTTTATAAACAAACAAACAAAATAATGGTATGTGTAATGTGCCATTCAGTCTGGTTTTCCGGATTTAAACTTGAATTCCGGTTTTATTGAAAAACAGCCAAAAGTGTTGCAACCTTAGTTTTTACTGTGTAATTCATGATCCAGTTTTTTCAGCTTGTAGGTGGCCTAGCGCAGTGGTGTGCAAAGTGTGGGGTGTGGAGAGTCAGTAAGGAGAGCACGACTATGACCAAAGAGGCAGTTATGTAAAAATGTAAATTTTATTTTTTTAAAGGATAGAACATTTTATAGGGCTACTGATTTTCCACGATCGCGGAATTGGCATTTTAGCAATGGAATTCTGCTTTGTAACTGCACATTTTTATTACAAAAAAAACAACAAACGGTGCAAGTTCTTTTACTGCTGTTCTCCTATAAAAAATAATGGATTGCTTTGAAAACTACACTACCTAGAAGTATAAAACGTTTTTGTATGTTTATTTGGATCATTGGATGACGAGAACATAGGTGGTTTTGTGGGCATTACGCTGATGGACTGTCTGTTTCTGTTGCGGCACTGCCTGTGTGCTGTGCGAGTCGAGTTCTATTATGTGGATTAATTTTGTACATACAAAAAAGTGAAAAGTACCTGAAAAAAACAATCAACACCTTTATCTGTTGACTGACCTACAGTACATTGTTACTAGTGGACTCCTTTAAGAAATATTTTTTTCCTGAAAACTACAGTATCACAATAGCGCAAGTTATTACTGTAGAACCGGAGAAATTATGTTTGAAGCGGCGAGTGTCGTGAAACTGCAGTGGACAGAGCCGAAATGGTGGCTTCCATGTATGGGGTGCCAAGTGTAAAAATAAAGCACTAATTTTAAGTGTTTTTTTTCCTAAATTTAACCAAAATGTTTAAGTAAGGGGGACGGCATATAAATAGTTTGCGCACCACTGGTCTAGCGTGTGTGCAGTGTTGGAACCAATCGGATGTTTACATAATCTTGAAGAAGCAGAATGGATTTTATTCTCAATTAATACTGTTCTGTTTATCAAATGTTAACATTTGGATACTGAAATAGGTTACAGCTTTTTAAAGTTTATTTTTTTGTGTGAATCATTCCACTTGAAGAACACTATCAATTCTGTTGCTGTAATTACAGCTAGCATTTTCTTTCAGCTTGTTCAGTCTCTCTGGATGTACATGACCCTTTAATGTGGTGTGCCCCAGGCTAAGTGAATTTACAGATTTCTGTAAGGAGATGAGTTAAAGATATTGGCCTAGTTCGTAACATCATGGTGTGATTTATGCCTTGCTTTTGTTGAGCACCTGACGTACTGAATGTATTTTATTGAACATGCAGTTTGACAAGAAAGAGCCTCCTAATAAAATTTGATCTACTCCGGTGTTTCCAGGAAATACCAGTACCCACTCCGTCATTTTTTTTGTTTTTTACTTTTTTTGTTGATAAAATTGGTCAGGGACTAGACTTTATTGGACCGTCGCAACCGGTTTGGTAAACTGTTTTGCCCTTGTGTATTGAATGATAGAATTGTTAAATACTGTAAGGGAAACTTATTTACCATCAAATAACTTGCTGAATGACTGATCTGTGATTAATAATGTATTTTAGCTTAATTGTCTTAGACTGGAAAATAAAGAAAGAACAATTGAATGAGACTGTATACACATTATATTAGGTTACTGGTCTGCTTGTTTTGAGTAGGCTTACCACTGTAGGATAGCAGTATACTGTGTACAGTTCACCCTGCTAAAACTTAACAAGCTTCAGTAAAAATGTGTGCTGTGGTTTAGAATTGTACTTGTAAATGAGGGAGGACAGTGTTTTTGTTAAATTTATTTGAATGGTTATGCTGGAAAGTGTCATGGATTTGAATCGGATACACTGATATACTATCATTTCAAAAGATGGTGGGTGTCAAAGATCCACTGGCTTGCCAAAAATGAAAATGCAGCAGAGGTCTGATTTTTGGGAAATGATTTCCATGATTAATCTTGGTGAGGTGGTCCTGGAGAGGTTTGCTTGTTAAAGCATTGGCCCTGTGCTGTGCAGAGTGAGTCATAGTCAAGGGAACACAGGTATTCTCTGGAGATCCCAGAGGCAGCATAGCATTGGCTATGGAGCTCCTGCTGGTTAGGGAAAGAAAACAGGGAGGGATTGTTACTCAAGCTCCAGGGTGTAAAGACCTAATATGCTAGGTTGTAGAATTTTGGTGATTTAATAAATTAAATTAAATACTAGTAGGGGTGTGCTGATTCATCGATTTGCACAGTGAACTGTGATATTTTTCTTGACAGATACAATTATTTATACAGTGACCCCTGTATTAATAAACTATACTTTTTTTAAAATGTGGGCTTCATGCAAAAAAAAAGGATATGCAAACAGTATAGATTTAGTTTTAGTGTCTATATTGAGAATACAATGCATTAGTATGTACTCTAGCAGCCTCGCCCCAAGTTTTCAATCACTGTGTAAAGAATATTTTTATTATTATTATTATTTGTTTATTTAGCAGACACCTTTGTCCAAGGTGACATACACAGACTAGGGTGTGTGAACTATGCATCAGCTGCAGAGTCACTTACAACTACATCTCACCCGAAAGACAGAGCGCAAGGAGGTTAAGCGACTTGCTCAAGGTCACACAATGAGTCATTGACTGAGGTGGGAGTTGAACCGGGGACCTCCTGGGTACAAGCCCATTTCTTTAACCACTGGACCACACAGTCTTCTTGCATTGGAGAGGGTGGAGTGGGGGTAGCCTTGTTACAATAAGATAATTGCATTTCAAAGTTGATTTTTTTCAGCCTATAGGGAATAAGGAGGCTGTGTGGTCCAGTGATTAAAGAAAAGGGCTTGTAACCAGGAGGTTGCCGGTTCAAATCCCACCTCAGCCAATGACTCATTGTGTGACCCTGAGCAGGTCGCTTAACCTCCTTGTGCTCCGTCTTTCGGGTGAGACGTAGTTGCAAGTGACTCTGCAGCTGATGTATAGTTCACACACCCTAGTCTCTAAGTCGCCTTGGATAAAGGCGTCTGCTAAATAAACTAATAATAATAATAATAATAATAATAATAATAATAATAATAATAATAATAATAATAATAATAATAATAATAAATACAGTAGTATCAAGGTTCCAGTCAGATGGTTGTGCTGTTAATATTTTGTTGCTGGCAGCCAATCACAACATGTGAGATTTCATTCAAGTACCCTTGAGACTACAGATAAAATCACAATAGAAATGTAAATTCCTCTATGTCTCTTTTGGATTGGTTCGAGCTAGCAGCCAGAATCACAGACGGTTCTATTCAGTCATTCTAAAGCATTCGTTCTAATTACTGGTTTGTGTTTTGTACAGGTTCGACCTGTGGATGAAATGAATCATGACTTTCAAGCTCTTGCACTGGAATCTAGAGGAATGGGAGAGGTATGTTACCACATTATTGTTTTCAGCATTTACTTTAGTTTTATTTCAGATTAGTAAAGATCAGTAGTTCTCATCCTGCAACCCCTGTACTGGTTAGAATATATGCCAAAAATATATATTCTATAGGTTCCCAAATGGATATCAAAAGAATGCACAGTATCAATTTCACAACAAAGCAACAAGAGTTTGTAATGAAATATTTACAATATTACAGAACTTCTTGGTTCTGGCTTTAATGTTCACCGGCTCTTGATAAGATCTAGGAAAAAAAGTACTGGGGGGTAAAACTGTTAACGTAAATAATACTTACTCATTCACAGGGAGATAGTAGGTACAGTCTATCACCTTTTGATAGAAAAGACTTGTTAAAACATGGAAAATGGATACTTATCAAAGAGAAGCACTGAAAACAAATTGGTTTCTTGCTCAGCAGCGCACACAAATCAGATTACAATATACTGCAAGACCTGAACAGAAGGTAGCGATGATAATGAGAATACTGTATTCTCAAAAATGATGAGGGTATGAAGTAGTGTAGAACAGTAATATCTTGTTTTTAGCATTGCATTGACGTAAACGTATATTGTGTGTGTCATTTATTAATTTTTTTTTTTAATGCTCTAAAATTCTCTCACTAGCTCTTGCCTGCTAAAAAGTTCTGGGAATCTGACGAGTCTGCTAAAGAGGGACAAAAAGGGATGTTCTTGGGAGATGAATGGCGAGAGAATGCATGGGGAGCATCACGTAAGTGTGTGTTTTTTGCTTGCTTGTTTTCTTTCTACCCCATATGATTTTTTAAAATGTGAATGAATCAAGATTGCTTGTAACATTTGAGCAATTACTGATAATTAATTCATTAGTATTTGCTGTGATGGGTCTATCCTACTATACAGAAGTTTGTGGTATTGACGACATATCCAGTGTAACCAACATTACATTTTTCATGGAATGGCCCAATAATACACATAAAAGGTGGGGAGCATTTAACAGATTAGAGAAATTAGAAAATATAAGGACGTCTGTAGCAGAGGATGTTATCTGCCAAAACCTCTGTTTATAATCTGTTTTGGAGAAATTTGGAAAAGACCACATTTATGCAGGTATTTGTCTCTTGGAAACAGATCATTCCGTATCACAGCCCATCATGGTGCAGAGGCGGCCGGGCCAGGGATTCCATGTCAACAGTGAAGTGAACTCTGTCCTTTCTCCTCGGTCTGAAAGTGGAGGCCTCGGAATCAGTATGGTGGAATACGTCCTTAGCTCCTCACCAGGGGACAAACTGGATCCCCGCTACAGGAAAGGGCCGTTTGTAAGTCACCAACCAACAACTTTTGTACTGGTACTGAAAAATTTGTAATTTTGACTTAACTCATTCAGCCCGGCAACGTGGATTTAGAATGGTAACGTTGCTGCCAATACCATTTCAATGGGTGTTCCAGTTAAAAATTCTAATGTGTAGTGTAATGCAGAACACATCCTTTTTAAAGTTGTTTTTAAAGAAACATTCCAACTGCATAGTCCTGACTCATGTTAAACCCTTGCCTATTGGTCAGACTCTGTTAGTAAAACATTGTATACCATTATTTTTTATTATTATTATTTTTTAACCCTTTGCGGTCCATTTATTCAGCGCGTCTCAGCCGCGTCATGTCCAATTTATTTTCACAAGCGCAGTTTATTTTAGACGTGCTGTTTTAAAAGTAATTTTTTTCACAATAAAACAGGTTTAAAAGGCACTGCATATCAACAGGACACTCAGTACTGCATTTCCAGCCCCGCCCCACCCCTTGTTCGCTGTATTTTTCACATACCTCTTCATAGTAGTGCATTTTTTTCGGCTTCTCTCGGCTCCTATCGGTCTCACTCGGCGAGTGAATGGTTTTCTCTGCTTTTCCGGAGAAAAATGACTAGAGACCTGTTTTTTACATATTTTTGGTGATGTCGGACAGGGTCCGACATTGGACCGGAAAGGGAAAATAATAATGTCTGACCAGGTCCAACATAGGACCGCAAAGGGTTAATAACGGCACTAGCGTGCAGATGCCTGTAGATGTCATCGGGATGAATGTCACTGTTCACAGGATGCCTCAAAGCGTTATTGAAGAAAAGTGACCTGAATAAAGAGCACCTCCATGCACTTAAGGGGTTGAAAGAATTGACAGATAAATGTGTGTGTTCCTTTTAAGTTGCATTTCTTTTAATTGGTGCTTTTCACAATATGTATCACTACTCACTAAATATTGTTCCTATCAGAATCTAGGGCAATTTGAGTAGCTTGTAGTTAATTTCATTTATTTGCTGTACTGATCATTCTGATATGTAAATTGAGCCTTATATAATTCTATATAAGAAACTTGCTGTATAATTAAGGCCCTGTGTAAATCACGATTTCACGGGCTGTGTGGAAATCGTGAAGTTAGCCCAGTACTGAGATTTTTCAATATTTAAGAAATAAAAATAAATTATTTCATAATTATTTGTATTTCATACAAAAATAAATCACATTAGCAAAACTGTACAGCTCTGCTATGTGCCTGCGTGTACTATTCACACACATAGTGCTGTGCAGTGATTGTCATGTCACTATATGCAATCTAAGCGTGAAATTAAAATACTGCACACTGTAAACAAGAAAATAGATGTCTCTAAAAAGGTGACTGCTGTACATGCAAAGAAACAAAAAACGGTGACTTCCATGTTCCAAAAGTCCACTTAAAACTGTGAAGCACAAAACATATTAAATTTTGACCTGACAGAGGTGTTTGTTTGCGCAAATATCCCTTTTGAAAAATTGGACAACCAAAAGTTAGGTAAATTCTTCAGATTGAGTGTAGCAAATGGTGGAGTGATTCCATCATCAGCCCAGCTGAGACATGAATACTTACCTAAAGTTGCCGAGTATCACAAGCAGGAGATTATGGAATTGGTAAAACAGTCTGGTTGCTTGTCAATGGTCACTGACGAGTCGACTGATGCCCAAGATCAGTATGGGTTACACATTGTATTTGTTTTGCAAGACCTAAATGATGAACATGCATCTGACATACTAGAACTGAAAGCTGTCCTTGGAGATTCACTTTACCTACAGGCTGTTAATTACAACACTGTTTCACAAGCTATTGTAAAGTGCTTGAATAACTTTGCGGTTTATTTCAGTGCATTTATCTGTATATTTGCTGTTTTTAAAAAAAATAATAATGTGTACACAATTTATAACACATTTCCATGCACATTCCGCGAAATATAATACTTAACTGTGACACTGCTGTGAATTTTAAAGAAAATTTCCGCGATTTTCACAGGGCCTTATGTATAATATGTATAGTATGTTTTTAACGTTTAGATCAAAGTGCTTTTTCCACCTTAATGTGTGTTGCCTTATGTAACATATATAATCTTTTTTACCACAGTATGATGTAATTGAAAATATTTTCATCCTTATGGATGACACCTTGTTAATTAGCTATAAAGGCCACTGAAAGTTTGTTTTAAATGTTTGGACCAATTCATTTTAACCCTTTGTGGTCCTATGTCGGACCTGGTCCGACATTGCAATTATTCCTATCCGGTCCAATGTCGGACCCTGTCCGACATCATCAGAAAACATAAAAAACTGTTTTTAGTCGTTTTTCTCGGAAAAAGCGAGAAAACCATTCAATGGCCGAGTGGGAGCAACAGGAGCCGAGACAAGTCGAAAAAAAAAAAAGGGGGCGTATCTCATGAATAGTCATACTTGCCCCTGTCATCAGATAGGGGCGGTCATAAGCAAACAAGCTGGCTGTTACTGAATCAGCGCACAAAGAATATCACGGACATTTGCAGAGCTTTTTTGAGATGTTATAGTAATCAAATAATGACTTGGATCGCATTATTGAGGAGTTTGGTGATAAAACGAGTGATCAGGAGATGATTGATCGGTATGTACGACTATTATTATTATTTATTTCTTAGAATATGTGAAAGTTATAGCGAACGAAAGGGTGGGGTGGGGCTGGAGATGCCTAGTGAGTGCTTTGTTGATATGCAAGGCCTTTTAAACCCGTTTGACTGGGGGGAAAAAAAATACTTTTAAACAGCGCGTCTAAAATTAACTGCGCGTGTGAAAATAAATTACCTGACACGCACTTAATAAATGGACTTCAAAGGGTTAAAACACATGTCATGGCTTTAAGAAAAATAATAAAGTTGTAATGTGATAACTTTCAATATATTGTTTTTTTTTGTATAATTGATTGCATTGACACTGGCTGACGGGTTTGTATCCCACATAATTGCTAGGGAGCTGGAGATGCTGAGACAGATGGCAATGAGAAGGGTGATCAAAAAGGCAATTCATCACATTATGAGGACAAAAGCAGAGAGATGAAACAAGGAGATGAAGATGTTCCTAAAGCAAATGGACGGGGACTGCCAAATGGAATGGATACTGAATTTAAGTAAGTAGGGGGATGTGTCTGTTTTTCATTTAAAGAAACCAGTGAGGAGTGTGTGTGCATGTATATATGTGTGTATATATGTGTATATATATATATATATATATATATATATATATATATATACACACACACACACACACACTGATTAATAGATAGATATAGGTTGCTTTGTAAGTTTAGTAGCAGGTGACGAGCAACAGATGTGCAACTGTTATGATTCTCAAACAATAAATCAACAGTCATAATGGCCTTTTATATAGAACTGAGGAACCACAAACATGATCAATATAAAGAAAGACTTTTTGCTTTTTGCATTCAACTTTATATTTTGTTAGGAAAATATTTTAATAGAGATGGCAACCAGCCATGTAGCGAAATTCAAGCTTCTCTGTTCCACACATTTTGCCTAAACTTTACCTTCTAGCCACCACCGGTAACAAAGATGCAGAAACCTGACACTGCTTTGTGGATATGCAAGTAAGATATCTTTTTCTTCCAGCCGGACTCCTGGTAGCCGCCAAGCATCTCCCACGGAAGTAGCAGAGCGCCTGGGTCCCAACCAGAACAGTTCTGAAGTGATTGGCCACCATCCCAACCCAGCATCCAATAAGCCACCATTGGAGGAGTTCCAGAACCCAGAGACACAAAACATGGACTCCATGGAACAAGTCGGACTTGAGTCTTTACAGTTTGATTACACGGGCAGCCAAGTGCAAATTGACTCCTCTGGAGCTCCTGTAGGGCTTTTTGACTACAATTCTCAGCAACAGGTTTGTTCTTGAAATAGTTTCAAAGTTGTATTGGCAGCAGTCTGTATTGACAGCTTGTAATGATATAACCATACGTGGTGTATAAAATGTATCGATGCTAAACTATGGATGACGATTGTTAAGACACTAAATTATGTACAACTTAACATGATTGTGGAGCACTGCAGCCGTAAGGACTTTGCTTTAAATTATCCAGCAGCTTATCTGAATTGCACAACTCTGCAGCAAACCCATGAAAATGTGTTGAGCAAAAGAGTTTAATATGTTTATGGTTGATATGGGTTTAATTTTTTTCCAGCTTTTCCAACGGCCCAATGCACTGACGGTTCAGCAGTTGACTGCAGCACAACAGCAGCAGTATGCACTGGCAGCAGCTCAGCAGCAACATCTAGGTGAGATGTTACAGTGTGGAAGTGAAGCAGAGGCAGATTTCTCATGTCGGATCATTAACTTGTAAAAATGTACTTACTCTAAAAGTAAGGTTTTACAGTAACACATTCGCAATGGAGAGCACATCTTCATAATATTCAACTCCCATATACAAGTTGGAGACATACCTTTCATTAAATAAATACCAGATTTAAGGATGACTTTATTCTAGTGATAACATCGAGAACATGGAATAAAGTACAGCTTTATCCACTAGTTTAAATGTTGACCTGGAATTCGCAGTTCTGTTTACATTAAGGTTTTGTGGCAGCCCTGTAGCAGGGTAGCGTAGTGGTCATGGATGGTTAGCGTCAGGAAAGCAAACCCAGAGTCAGAAGTTGCAGTTTAAAGGCGCTGTTGCGCACGTTTATTTTGAGCAATACAAAGTAATCAAAGAAACAAGGGCCAAAAAAAAAGGTTTAAACAAACACTTTTCAACAAAACGCTGTAAATAAACACCTTGTTTGAGGCTTAGCAGCTGCCTTCACTGAAACACATACAGTGCCGAGAAAAAGTTTGTGAACCCCTTAGGATTTTCACATATTTCACATATTTCAAACCTAAAATGTTATTAGATCTTAATCTAAGTCCTAATAATAAAGATAACCTGATTAAACAAATGACACAACATGATACTTTTTCAACATTTATTTATCCACAAATGAGTCAACATTCAATATCCATGTGTGAAAAAGTAGGTGAACCTTTAGATTCAGTAACTGGTGGTACCGCCTTGAGCAACAATGACTTCAACTAAGC
The DNA here is from genome assembly GCA_030684275.1 of Acipenser oxyrinchus oxyrinchus. Taxonomy (NCBI): domain Eukaryota; kingdom Metazoa; phylum Chordata; class Actinopteri; order Acipenseriformes; family Acipenseridae; genus Acipenser; species Acipenser oxyrinchus. The sequence continues at coordinate 14,760,947 of CM060252.1, read as the reverse complement.
GTTTCCTATAACTGTTGGTCAGTCTCTCACATTGGTTTTTGGGGAATTTTGGCCCATTCCTCCTTACAGAACTAATTCAACTCGGTGACATTTGAGGGCTTCCTTGCATGGACAGCTCGCTTCAGGTCCTGCCACAACATTTCGATGGGGTTTAGGTCCGGACTTTGACTAGACCATTCTAAAATGCAGAACAACTTCTTCTGCAGCCATTCTTTTGTAGATCTGCTTGTATGTTTAGGATCATTGTCTTGCTGCATGACCCACTTTCGGTTCAGCTTCAGCTCACGGACGGATGGCCTGACATTCTCCTCTAGAATCTTCTGATACAATTTAGAATTCATGGTTGTGTCAATGATGGCAAGCCGTCCAGGTCCTTAGGCAGCAAAGCAGCCCCAAACCATCACGCTCCCACCACCATGCTTGACAGTTGGGATGAGGTTCTTCTGTTCGAATGCAGTGTTTGGTTTTCGCCAAACATAACGTTTCTCATTGAGGCCAAAAAATTCTACCTTTGACTCGTCTGTCCAGAGAACATTGTTCCAGAAGTCTTGTGGATCATCTATGTGCTATTTGGCGAACTTCAGACAGGCAGCAATGTTCTTTTTAGAGAGCAGTGGTTTCCTCCTGGCTATCCTTCCATGAACATCATTCTTGTTCAGTCTTTTTCTGATAGTTGAGTCATGAAACCTCGCATTAGCCAAGGCGAAAGCGGCCTGCAGATCCTTGGATGTTACTCTGGGATTCTTTGTGACTTCCTTGATGGTTTTCTGGTTTGTTCTTGGAGAGATTTTGGTAGGATGACCGTTCCTGGGTAGAGTGACTGTGGTCTTGAACTTTCTCCATTTATAGACTATCTGTGACAGTGGATTGGTGGAGCCCCAAATCCTTAGAAATGGTTTTGTAACCCTTTCTAGACTGATGAGCATCAGTAACTGTTTTTCTGAGGTCCTCGGAGATTTCTTTTGATCGTGGCATGACATGTTTCCACACACCTGTATGGTGAAGACCAAACTCACAAAGTTTCTGATCTTTTATATAGGGTGGGGCCTCCCAAACTCGCCCCTGAAGATCTACCTAATTATTTAAACACCTGATTCTAATTATCCCCTTAATTGAGCTGATAAAACCTTAATTACTCATTGTTTGTCTAATTCATACATCATTTTGTTTCAAAAGACATGGAATTAGTTAATATAAACCCTATTGGATATTTAAGAAAAGGCTGGTTTTGATTTAAGAAGGCTATCATGGTAAAACTATGGAATTTCCATAATTATTGGGGTTCACAAACTTTTTCTCGGCACTGTATAACCATTCTCCCAAACTCCTATTCCCAAACAAAGATTTTATCCCTGCTTTTATAGCATGTGGCTGGGCGTAATTGATCCTCAATTAAGCTCCAGCCTCATTATGCATAAGGATTTGGCAGGGATGGAATTAACCCTATCCCTGCCAAACACGCAAACAACACACCACCCACACTATTTACACCAGCAGGGCTTCCACCCTGCCACAGCCCTATTGAAAGTGATCAGATAATGTTGTAATCCAAAACATTAACTGCACAGTTAAAACTACTGCACTGTTTGTTTTTTTTTTAACTTGAAATTAATAAAACAAATGTACCCAGTTGTCAATTGGTTAGAAACATGTCCTGAGAATTCATTAATCCTTATTGTAAGCCAGAATCAAGCAACCTGTGGTGGCTAACGTATGGCACCAGAATGTTGCTTAGTTAACGATAACCAGTGCAAATTAATTACGGTATTGTCTGCAGTGATTGTAAATATTGTAAAACCTTTGCTTTTTGTTGACAGCTGGTGTATTTTCAGCAGGCCTTGCTCCAGCTGCCTTTATGCCAAACCCATATATAATCAGTGCAGCTCCTCCAGGCACTGACCCCTACACCGCAGCAGGACTTGCAGCAGCCGCCACTCTTGCAGGTATGCTCTACGTTATGCATTGCAGCTGCCAAAGATAACCAACCCAGGAACTACAAAGCTTCTTCGTCTACATTACTAATCTCTCCTCGTTGTGATTTTCATGCATCTTGACTGTGTTTTTTGTTTTGTTTTGTTTTTTTGTTATATAATTCAAGAACAATCACTCCACTTTCTGTGTATTTTCTATGTATACAAAAAATGACTTCTTAAATATTTATATGACTACCACTTGTGTATGATCAGTTTGTAAGATATTTGATGCTAAAACAAATCCCTGTATCCCAATGGTTGCTAGTGGGGGGGAATACAATGCTGACAAAGAATAACACTGCTGCATACATGGAACCTGCAAATAAAGAAAAGGTATGAAAGCCAAGCGTTATTATAAATACTACTTCTTAATTTCAGGTCCTACTGTTGTCCCCCCTCAGTATTATGGTGTTCCGTGGGGGGTGTATCCTGCCAATTTGTTCCAGCAGCAAGCAGCAGCCGCAGCAGCTGCTAATAACTCTGCTAACCAGCAGACCGCTAACCAGGGGCAGGGTCAACAGGTAAAATAAAACTAGTTGAAAATGTTTATTTTAAACACACAAACCTGTAGTACTGTTCTTATTAGTTTGCTTGGCAGACGCCTTTATCCAAGGCGACCTTACAGGTGTTGCACGGCAATACAAGGTTTAAATAGTGTAGTTTTATAGTAAGTGCAAATACTACTAGAATATAATGAAATAAGAAGTAACAATTTAAGATTAAGACAGTGTATATTTACAGTGACATAATAGTGGTACAGTAATGCAAGAATAGTGCATCAGTTGAGCATCCAGGAACATGGTGCTTAGGTCAGACAAGTTCAGTGCATTGTAGCAGTCTAAACAGGTGGGACTTGAGGCGACAGGCAGTGAGAGATGGAGCAGTCTTGAAGTTCTCCGGTAGCTGGCTCCACCACAGAGGGGTTAGGGAAGAGAAGCAGTGGGCATGGGAGTATATAAACAATATAGCTATATTCATAAAATGCAGTTTAAATTGATGTAATATATTATTTAAATGTCTCTCTATTGTCTGCTGTCTACCGGGACCAAAGTGAAATATATTATTGGGAATCTCGTTAGGCTACCACCATGACTGTAATACTTGAATGACATGTGCTGTATTGTTTTATTGTTTGCCTTGTGGATTCATGTTCCCTGTTTTTTTTTTCTTTTTTTTTTTTTTTTTTAAAGATGATGCGTGCAGGAAACAATCAGCGACCTCTGACTCCAAACCAGGGTCAGCAGAACCAGCAGGCAGAATCAATGGCGGCAGCAGCAGCAAACCCAGCGCTAGCCTTCAGCCAAGGACTGGCCACAGGGATACCAGGTTTGTTGTCCAGAGTATTTAGGAGAGTTGATACAGATTAGCTTTTTCATGAATGTTGGGGTTGTCAGGTATGATGAAAGCGTAGCTATTCAGAAAACTGTTTTTGGTACTGTTTTTTATTTTTATTTATTTTTACTGCAGCAATATGAAAAGATGTACTATCTAAATACCATTTACTGTATAAGCTGTTTTAAAAAGGTTGGCATTCATGGATTGCAAAAACATATCTTGCACTAATATAAACTGTAATGGCAGCATTGTAGACCAGCACATGGGAGGGGGGGGGTTATTAGTGAAAAATGTGGTACACTTTGCTGTAGTTTATGGTCTACTTGTGAATTCTACTTCAGATATCTTTGCAAACAAAAAGGGTATACAAAGTGAGTGTCTTGGCATATTTAGTTTTTTAGTCTTTGCAAAAGTGAGAGATCCACTTCTGTCTTCACTGTGCATAATCGGCATTCATGTTCTTATGGTAGGAGAGCAGGAAGTCCTTAAACAGATCAATCTATGCAATGCTTTCATAGCAAAGGGTTAATTCAAGCACGCATAAAGATTCACCTGCAAGTTCTAGTATGAACAATATTAAAATCCACTAGGGGAAATCCTAGGGTAAAACCCACTTGTTCCCCACCTGTATAATGAAGGCACTTTGACTTTCTATTCCTTTGGCACAGACCAAGCCTTGATGCCACAGATGTTGCAACAAAATGTATATGGCTATCAAATAGCAGGTTGGAATCTAAGAAAACAACAAGGTATTTAAAAACTAAAACATTTACTAATTTAGGAGCCATTTGCAACCAAATTTCTAAGATGCCATGCATATCACACCAAATCTCACATGGACTGATTTTATTTAGTTTTTATTTTTTCCTTAATATTCAGTTATATTTTTCCAGATATGTACTTTAACTTGTAAGAACTACAGCAATATCTACATATTATAAGTAGAACTTCATAGGCCAAGAACGTACTGAAAATCATTGCTCGATTTATGGGCTTGGTCCGGGTGCCTGTTGCCCGAAAATAATGGAAGCCATTTTAAAACCTGATTTTGCCCAGGAATAAAAGCTTTGTGAACAGAACCCACTGCCAGACATTACCCACCATCATGCCTACCAAACCAAGTAACGCATTTAATGGGAACTGTCTTGGATGAATACATTTGACATGTTTGCTATTTGTCAAATGAATAACAATAAGAACTGTTATTTTCTCAGGAGAAGTGTGTATCAAGACCTCTTGTTACTCCACTTCAAGAGAACATATTTAAGTATGCCCCTAGTTTCACAGTGAATTAATAAGACTTGGCCAAACCAATTGGATGATTTGTGGAATTCATAGTTTTTTATGCTTTACATTGATATATTTGACCTTTTTCAAAGCTTAAATAAAGTTGAGCTGCCTAATTCAGACATCTTTAATACATTTAAAAATATTTTGTGGACAAAAGTAGCATCAATATAGACAGCCACCATAGGCAGTGTATTTGTAAGCATTGTGTGGTTATCTGCATTTTCTTTCATTGTCAGGGAGGGCCTGCCTAGTAAACATTACACATCTGTGGTAACAGAAGAGTACAGTCTCTGTGATTGAGAGTGCTGTATTTAGGATTTGGGGAAGGCAAACTTACTCGTTTAGGCACAGTGTTTGTATTAGTAAAATACTACAACTAATTTAACTAGATCTGGAAAGGACGGTTGGTCAAATAGATGTTTCTGTGGTTGCACACACTCAAATGGGTGTCTGTTACTGCAGCGATGGAAATAAGACTCCCATTCCATAGTAGTTTAATCATTTCCTGGTCTTACTGTGAGTTTAATAAGACACACCTGGACTTGTTACCTACACACTGGGGATAATCAAGCTCATAGTAAAACCTGGAATTGGTGAAACTGCTATACAATAGAAGTCTTATCATCCCTGTACAGTATCATTTACCATAAAAACCCTTTATTTGTTGTTCAAAGTGTTACTGCTTGTCAGTTATTATACCAGCAGTTGTTCATTGCAAAAAAATATATTTCTGTGGTGTCACTTGCTCATTAGCGACATTTTTTAAATAACTTAATTTTTTTTTACAGCTTGTTTCAATAAAACTGATGTAAATAACAATTATTTGTCAATCTTTGTAAATGCATCCCTATCTTGAATGACAAACAAAAATATCGCCTTTTTAAAAAAAAAAGACTTTTTTTTTCAATTTAGAAGTATTCAGTACAAAAGCATGTAACAGTATGAGATTGTAATAATTGAATAAAATAGAACTCAAGCACACATTAAATAAGTGATCTTTCTGCACCATTTAGGCCATGTCTAGTCAGTAACTTAATGCTGTATATTAAAAGCTGACATTTGCAACTTCTTTTTAAAGAAGCACTTTTTTTTTTTTTTAAGGGAACTTCTAGACATCAAATTTGAATTGAATCATTTATGTTTGAAAGAATATTCCTTAATAAAGAATACAATACATTGTGCTGGCACTTAACTTTTAATATTTTTTTCGTAGGCTATCAGGTGTTAGCCCCAGCTGCCTATTACGATCAGACGGGTGCCTTGGTGGTTGGCCCTGGAGCACGGCCTGGGTTAAGTGGACCTGTTAGACTGATGGCTTCCACACCTGTATTAATCAGCCCAGCAGCTGCTCAAGCGGGTCAGTCATAGACAACTTGGACAATGTAGTTTTGAAACGTTTAATATATGTGCAGGTTAAAGTAAAACCACACTACTTCAAGCTATTAAGGGATATTCTGAGATGTGTTTTATTAAGCATGTGTATTGTACACAGGCACTCATTGACACATTTATTTGCAGTATGGCCTATGTTAGTGTCCTTGGATCACACACCACAACGGTATGTTGAGGATGGACGATTAGGATCCCTTTCCCAGTATAGACTGTAATGTTTTGATGTTTCCTGCACTTGACAACTCACACTTTCCATATAAATGTCACAAGAGGGATGTTGGGCATTGTTTCAACACATTATTTTGTTAACGCTTAAAATATACAGTACTGTGCAAAAGTTTTAGGCAGGTGTGAAAAAATGCTGTAAAGTAAGAATGCTTTCAAAAATATACATGTTAATAGATTATATTTATCAATTAACTAAATGCAAAGTGAGTGAACAGAAGAAAAATCTAAATCAAATCCATATTTGGTGTGACCACCCTTTGCCTTCAAAACAGCATCAAGCATCAATTCTTCTAGGTACACTTGCACACAGTTTTTGAAGGAACTCGGCAGGTAGGTTGGCCCAGACATCTTGGAGAACTAACCACAGTTCTTCTGTGGATTTAGGCAGCCTCAGTTGCTTCTCTCTCTTCATGTAATCCCAGACAGACTCGATGATGTTGAGATCAGGGCTCTGTGGGGGCCATACCATCACTTCAGGACTCCTTGTTCTTCTTTACGCTGAAGATAGTTCTTAATGACTTTCGCTGTATGTTTGGGGTCGTTGTCATGCTGCAGAATAAATTTGGGGCCAATCAGATGCCTCCCTGATGGTATTGCATGATGGATAAGTGTCTGCCTGTACTTCTCAGCATTGAGGAGATCATTAATTCTGACCAAATCCCCAACTCCATTTGCAGAAATGCAGCCCCAAACTTGCAAGCAACCTCCACCATGCTTCACTGTTGCCTGCAGACACTCATTCGTATGCAGCTCTCCTGCCCTTCGGTGAACAAACTGCCTTCTGCTACAGCCAAATATTTCAAATTTTGACTCATCAGTCCAGAGCACCTGCTGCCATTTTTGTGCACCCCAGTTCCTGTGTTTTCGTGCATAGTTGAGTCGCTTGGCCATGTTTCCACGTCGGAGGTATGGCTTTTTGGCATAAGTCTTCCATGAAGGCCACTTCTGACCAGACTTCTCCGGACAGTAGATGGGTGTACCAGGGTCCCTCTGTTTTCTGCCAGTTCTGAGCTGATGGCACTGCTGGACATCTTCCGATTGCGAAGGGAAGTAAGCATGATGTGTCTTTCATCTGCTGCAGTAAGTTTCCTTGGCCGACCACTGCGTCTCACGGTCCTCAACGTTGCCCGTTTCTTTGTGCTTCTTCAAAGAGCTTGGACAGCACATCTGGAAACCCCTGTCTGCCTTGAAATTTCTGCCTGGGAGAGACCTTGCTGATGCAGTATAACTACCTTGTGTCTTGTTGCTGTGCTCAGTCTTGCCATGGTGTATGACTTTTGACAGTAAACTGTCTTCAGCAACCTCACCTTGTTAGCTGAGTTTGGCTGTTCCTCACCCAGTTTTATTCCTCCTACACAGCTGTTTCTGTTTCAGTTAATGATTGTGTTTCAACCTACATATTGAATTGATGATCATTAGCACCTGTTTGGTATAATTGTTTAATCATACACCTGACTATATGCCTACAAAATCCCTGACTTGTGCAAGTGTACCTAGAAGAATTGATGCTGTTTTGAAGGCAAAGGGTGGTCACACCAAATATAGATTTGATTTTGATTTTTCTTCTGTTCACTCACTTTGCATTTAGTTAATTGATAAATATAATCTATTAACATGTCTATTTTTGAAAGCATTCTTACTTTACAGCATTTTTTCACACCTGCCTAAAACTTTTGCACAGTACTGTACATCTCAATATCTCTTCATTGTTTGAAGACTTGGTATTCAATTTTGTGATGAAAAACAGACTTTTTTTTTCTTGAAAAACACAAGTTGATCTATTTATGATAAAACTTGTCAAGGTGTTTCTAAGTATTTTTGCTATACTCTTGTAATTGTGATTTAAAAAAAAAAAAGTACCCAATGGAGGGCTTCTTATGATGGTTACAAACGTTCCCAATGTGTTACAGCTTAAACATGTTCAGTAATAAAGTTTAAACCTTTTAAGAAATGTACAGAAACGCTTGCCTCAATATGATGAAACTATGCATGAGTAATTGTTTTAAGATCCTGTCCTATAGGTTTTAATCCTATTTTTGTAATTTCTGACTTAATATATTTCTCCTCTTGCAGCCGCTGCAGCCTCAGCATCTGGAACCACAAACAATCTTGGAGGAGCTGCCAATGGTCTCTTCCGCCCCATCAACTCTCAGCAGCAGCAGCAGCACCACCAACAACAACAACAACAACAACAACAGCAACACCACCACCAACAACAACAACAACAACAGCAGCAGCAACAGCCCAACAGTAACATGCAGTCCAACTCATTCTATGGCAACAACTCTCTATCCAACATCTCCCAGAGCAGCTCCCTCTTCTCCCATGGCCCCGGCCAGCCTGGAAACACCTCACTTGGCTTTGGAAGTAGCAATTCCCTTGGAGCAGCTATTGGCTCAGCGTTGGGTGGCTTTGGATCATCAGGTGTGCTAAAATTCCTAAATCCACTACAATGTTGATTTTAATAAGCATCCCTGCAAGTGGAGCTTAGAGTTGCAGACAAAATTATCAGTACCCTACACTTAATATAAGATCATTCAAGAAAAAGTGTTAACCCTTTGCAGTCCATTTATTAAGTGTGTGTCAGGCACATCAGGTCCAATTTATTTTCAGCAGTTAATTTTAGACGCGATGTTTAAAAGTATTTTTTTTCCAGTCAAACAGATTTAAAAGGCCCTGCATATCAACAAAGCACTCACTAGGCATCTCCAGCCCTGCCCCACCCTTTCGTTCGCTGTAACTTTCACATATGCTAATAAAAAAAAAATAATAATAATAATAATAATAGTCGTCCATACCTATCAATCATCTCCTGATCACTCGTTTTATCACCAACTGCCTCAATAATGCGATCCAAGTCATTATTTTATTACTATAACATCTCAATAAAGCTCTGCAAATGTCCGTGATATTCTCTGAGCGCTGATTCAGCAGCAGCCAGCTTGTTTCCTTATGGCCGCCGTTATCTGATGCCAGGGGCAAGTATGACTATTTATGAGATATGCCCTTTTTTTTTTTTTTCGGCTTGTCTCGGCCATTGAATGGTTTTCTTGGCTTTTTCCGGAGAAAAAAACACTAAAACCTGTTTTTGCGTGTTTTGATGATGTCGGACAGGGTCCGACATTGGACCGGATAGGAATAATTGCAATGTCCGACCAGGTCCGACATTGGGACCTCAAAGGGTTAAATAAAAGCATTTAGTGAACGTTAGCCACTAATTCATATGGCAGACCAACATACAACATTTCTGGTAGTTTAACAATCTTTTATATTTTTTTTATACATTTAGTTCACTTTTATATCGTGTTGCAGAAGGAGCATATTCATGCTAAACAGTGCATTGTCATTATTTTTTCTTGCCTTTCTGCCAGTGAAACCTCTTTGAACGCAGCCGACTACTACTGTTCATGTGAGGACTTGTCAATATCAACTCCCGATCTTTCACAGTGTTGATGCGCAGAGAAAATTAAACCATCAGCCAACATTTTGTTTCATGCAATTTATTAGAACAATTATTGGTAAAGTTTTGGCCAATACTAATATTTCTAAAAAAACAATATTGGCTAATATCTGTTGCATATTTTTTATATTGTTCTGTATCTATTCTCTTTTGTAGTAGTTTGCTACAAGTGCTTTTCTCAAATGTGAATCCAACACCTTTGTCTTGACCATCATCTGCTGTGTTGCTAAAATGTTCAACAGAAATTTTGTTTTTTATTAAGATTGTTTGGAACACTACAAGAAATGGTGTATTTTTGTCTGTCATATTAATTAGTGGTTAATGTTCACCAACTGCTTGTATTTAACATGTTTTCTTGAATTATCTTAAATGTAATGTCTATACTAGCTACAACTATTTTACCTGCTTATATCGCATCAATCTCCTGCGACCTAACATGACTGCAATCATGTGATGTTACTTTTTAGGTTCTGGGTGATCAACACTTAACACTGAGATATTGTCTTCATTGGTACACTGCTTTACACTCCTTTTTTGGCAGAAATTTTACAAAGCTCTTAGTTTTTGGTATACATCTATTTTCTATGATTCTTGGGTTGATTCATCTATGGGTTGTCCAATAAACATTAACCGTTTCACTGACCACCACTTTGTTTTAATCACTGAACGTATCAGTGATAATTATTTTTTACACATTGTTTTTCTTCTCAAAACCCCTTGCTTCTAGTTATTAAAGTGTCTTTGCTACTTGTAACATTATTTTTATTTTTTTGAAAGTCGGCAGTTCTGCCAATAACAGTGCCTCCAGGAGAGATTCCTTGTCTACCAGTTCTGATTTGTACAAGAGATCCAACAGCAGTCTAGCTCCGATAGGGCAGCCGTTTTACAACAGCTTGGGATTCTCGTCCTCTCCAAGTCCGATTGGCATGCCTCTGCCCACTCAGACTCCAGCACACTCCTTGACACCACCACCATCTCTCTCATCTCACGGGTCTTCATCTAGCTTGCATCTAGGTAAGATTTTTGTTATTGATGTTTGGCCAATTTGTTTTTACTAGACCAAATGTCAAATAGAATTAGTCATCTGTGTTCTCTATGTGTATATATATATATATATATATATATATATATATATATATATATATATATATATATATATATATGTATATATATGTATATGTAAGTAGGTATGTAGGTGTATGTGTGTGTGTATATATATATATATATATATATATATTTATACCTACCTACCTACAGTAGAGAGTCAATTATCTGATATTTGATGAACTGTACTGTCGAATCAACCGAACGCACCTGTAATCACTTGATGAATTATGTGTGCTGTATTACGCACACAGCTTCTGCTGCTAAAACGGAGATTTAGGTACCAAATAAATGACCAGCAGACTGAGGCAAATGAAAGTTACAGACCACCAAAACCTTTAGATGGAGCATTGTCTGCTTTTAAATGGTTGCCATTAAGCAAAGTAAAACAGTCACCTCATTCTTGATTTTTCTTCTATTTCGTCAATAAGGGCTGAAGATCCTGTCTGTTATTGAGCAGCTAGAACATTTATTTTATTCATTTCAATTGCACGTTATTACAATACAGCAAATGTCAAAGTATAGAAACATTTTACTGAATTTTTTTTTAAGTTTAATGATTCCGAAAGTTCTGTAATGTGTCAGTTGTACTAAATTGTATTCTTTGATTTTCAAAGTTTGGTATATGGTATGTATTTCATTACCTTAAGTGTAGGTGTTAAACTATTACTGAATTGCATTTATTTAATGCTTTGTAATTTTGTATGGTTAATGTGATAGAATAGGTTACTAGCAATATATCATCAATAGGTACTTATGTACTACCGTAAGTACTCCTGTGTGTTAACTTTATTCTATACATTATTAAAGGTACAGTAATTGTTAATACCTGTTAGATTATCCATACAAATCGATTATGCGAATTAGTATTGATCCAATTTAGTTTGGATAATTGACTCTACTGTTTGTTGTGTGTGTGTGTGTATATGTATATGTGTGTGTGTGTGTATATATATATATATATATATATATATATATATATATATATATATATATATATATATCAGTACTGTGCAAAAGTTTTAGGCAGGTGTGAAAAAATGCTGTAAAGTAACTAAATGCAAAGTGAGTGAACAGAAGAAAAATCTAAATCAAATCCTTATTTGGTGTGACCACCCTTTGCCTTCAAAACAGCATCAAGCATCAATTCTTCTAGGTACACTTGCACACAGTTTTTGAAAGAACTCGGCAGGTAGGTTGGCCCAAACATCTTGGAGAACTAACCACAGTTCTTCTGTGGATTTAGGCAGCCTCAATTGCTTCTCTCTCTTCATGTAATCCCAGACAGACTCGATGATGTTGAGATCCGGGCTCTGTGGGGGCCATACCATCACTTCCAGGACTCCTTGTTCTTCTTTACGCTGAAGATAGTTCTTAATGACTTTCGCTGTATGTTTGGGGTCGTTGTCATGCTGCAGAATAAATTTGGGGCCAATCAGATGCCTCCCTGATGGTATTGCATGATGGATAAGTATCTGCCTGTACTTCTCAGCATTGAGGAGACCATTAATTACCTGTACTGTAACACTTGAAATGTATTTGCTTACGATTGTAAGTCGCCCTGGATAAGGGTGTCTGCTAAGAAATAAATAATAATAATAATAATTAATTCTGACCAAATCCCCAACTCCATTTGCAGAAATGCAGCCCCAAACTTGCAAGGAACCTCCACCATGCTTCACTGTTGCCTGCAGACACTCATTCGTGTATGCTTTCCAGCTCTTCGGCGAACAAACTGCCTTCTGCTACAGCCAAATATTTCAAATTTTGACTCATCAGTCCAGAGCACCTGCTGCCATTTTTCTGCACCCCAGTTCCTGTGTTTCGTGCATAGTTGAGTCGCTTGGCCTTGTTTCCACGTCGGAGGTATGGCTTTTTGGCCGCCAAGTCTTCCATGAAGGCCACTTCTGACCAGACTTCTCCGGACAGTAGATGGGTGTACCAGGGTCCCACTGTTTTCTGCCAGTTCTGAGCTGATGGCACTGCTGGACATCTTCCGATTGCGAAGGGAAGTAAGCATGATGTGTCTTTCATCTGTTGCAGTAAGTTTCCTTGGCCGACCACTGCGTCTCGGTCCTCAACGTTGCCCGTTTCTTTGTGCTTCTTCAAAGAGCTTGGACAGCACATCTGGAAACCCCTGTCTGCCTTGAAATTTCTGCCTGGGAGAGACCTTGCTGATGCAGTATAACTACCTTGTGTCTTGTTGCTGTGCTCAGTCTTGCCATGGTGTATGACTTTTGACAGTAAACTGTCTTCAGCAACCTCACCTTGTTAGCTGAGTTTGGCTGTTCCTCACCCAGTTTTATTCCTCCTAAACAGCTGTTTCTGTTTCAGTTAATGATTGTGTTTCAACCTACATATTGAATTGATGATCATTAGCACCTGTTTGGTATAATTGTTTAATCATACACCTGACTATATGCCTGCAAAATCCCTGACTTTGTGCAAGTGTACCTAGAAGAATTGATGCTGTTTTGAAGGCAAAGGGTGGTCACACCAAATATGGATTTGATTTAGATTTTTCTTCTGTTCACTCACTTTGCATTTAGTTAATTGATAAATATAATCTATTAACATGTCTATTTTTGAAAGCATTCTTACTTTACAGCATTTTTCCACACCTGCCTAAAACTTTTGCACAGTACTGTATATAGTGCCTTGCAAAAGTATTCAGACCTCTGACCAATTCTCTCATATTACTGAATTACAAATGGTACATTGAAATTTCGTTCTGTTTGATATTTTATTTTAAAACACAAACTCAAAATCAATTATTGTAAGGGAAATATTTTTAAGAAAAATGAAAAACTGAAATATCTTGCTTGCATAAGTATTCAACCCCCCCCCACACATTAATATTTGGTATAGCCACCTTTCGCTGCAATAACAGCTTTAAGTCTTGGGGTAAGTATGTACCAGCTTTGCACACAGTGTCGGAGTGATTTTGGCCCATTCTTCTTGGCAGATTTGCTCCAGGTTGTTCAGGTTGGTTGGATGATGCTTGTGGACCGCAATTTTCAAATAGTGCCACAGATTCTCAATGGGATTGAGATCAGGACTTTGACTGGGCCACTGTAGGACATTCACCTTTTTGTTCTTGAGCCACTCCAATGTTGCTTTGGCCTTGTACTTGGGATCATTGTCCTGCAGAAAGGTGAATTTCCTCCAAGCTTCAGTTTTTTAGCGGACTGAAGCAGGTTCTCTTGCAGTATTTCCCTGTATTTTGCTCCATCCATTCTTCCTTCAATTTTAACAAGATGCCCAGTCCCTGCTGAAGAGAAGCATCCCCACAGCATGATGCTGCCACCACCATACTTCACTGTAGGGATGGTGTGTCTTGAGGCATGGGCAGTGTTAGGTTTGCGCCACAAATAGAGCTTTGAGTTTTGGCCAAAAAGCTCTATCTTGGTCTCATCTGACCACAAAACCTTTTCCCACATCGCAGCTGGGTCACTCTCATGCTTTCTGGCAAACTCCAGACGTGCTTTCAGATGGTACTTTTTGAGTAACGGCTTCTTTCTTACCACTCTCCCATACAGGCTAGTGTTATGCAGAGCTCTTGATATGGTTGACTGGTGCACCATTACTCCACTCCCAGCCACTGAACTCTGTAGCTCCTTCAAAGTGATTGTTGGCCTCTCTGTGGCTTCTCTCACAAGTCTTCTTGTTTGAGCGCTGAGTTTTGAGGGACGGCCTTTTCTTGGCAGTGCCTGGGTGGTGTGATGCAGCTTCCACTTCCTGATTATTGATCCAACTGTGCTCACTGGGATATCCAAACACTTGAATATAATTTTGTACCCTTTCCCTAATCTATGCATTTGTATTACTTTATCTCTAACTTCTGTAGAATGCTCTTTGGTCTTCATTTTCCTTCAGATTTACAGCTTGACCAATGATCCTTCAACAGTGGGGTTTTTATCCAGAAAATGTGACAGCAACTTTAATGGTTCACAGGTGGAGCCCAATGGTAAGGTAATTGTGTCCTCGTTACGGCAATTTCTTTCATCGGTGTAAACTGGGAGCTTCCACAGCACAGGGGTTGAATACTTATGCAAGCAAGATATTTCAGTTTTTTATTTTTCTTAAACACATTTCCCAACATAAAACCAATGTCACCTTACAATAATTGATTTTGAGTTTCAGGGTTTTAAAATAAAATATCAAACAGAACGAAATTTCAATGTACCATTTGTAATTCAGTAATATATATATATGCATGCTGCCACTTGTTTTTTTGTATCCTTATTGCAATGTGTGCCATTCTTATTGCTTATTTTGTACTTTTAAAACATTACATTGAATTTAACTGTTGCTATCCTCTTCAACTTTACTTAGTTGTATCCAGAGTCTCCAGAATAATGCTTGTAGTTTGTAACAGTGAGCGAGGTCTTAATGTGATCTTAATCATTTGTTATAGGACACTCAAGACCAATAAAAAAGTGAAGTAACTAGATTTTCACACTGCGATTATTATTATTATATTTTTTTTGTGAACACTGTTCTTATTAACTGCAAAGCCTTGTTTTGATTAACAACTGACCATGGTAATATCAGTTATTTCTAGGTTAATAGGTTTTATCCACAGGGCAGTTTTGCTATAGTTTAACACAAGTCCATTAGCTCTACTTATAGATATTGTTAATCAGTCTCTGTTTACTTTCAACCCATAGTTTTCAGCAACTCCAGCTCAGGTAATGTATCCAATGACATCCAGTTGCATTCCATCCACTAAGCATCCTTTGTTTTTTTGTTTTAACACAAAATGCACACATTGTCTTATTTGAGGACTGGGCTACTTTTTGTAGTTTTACAGAGCATATTTAACTGGCATCTACTTGTTAATTTTAATTGTCTTTAACTATATTATGATAACTTACTCTTTGTAAACTGCAAAAGTTGTTTAAATGTAATGAATCAAAGTACTGTAAAAATCGTTGTCTAGGTTAGCACTAAGCGTAAAAGTCGCTCCCCCCTTTTTGAGACTTCAGTTTTAGGAAAACTTTTTTGTTTCAAATACTTTTTACAATTGATTTTTCCTACATGCTTAACAACGATAAATAGATACACAGGTTTAGTTTCGAAATAACCCTTTACAACATTTAATTACATTAATAAAGTTACCGTATTTTTCATTTTTAAACTGCTAGTTTTTCAAAATTTCTAAATTGTTTCAAGTACATTTTTAAATTTAATGTAAAAATACATCAAAATATAGATAGAATACTAATAAAGTACTGAATTCCAGTAGTAAGTGTAAACCACTGACAAATGGTACTGAATGGATTTAAAAAGTAATAATTAAGTGTAAAATCTAGTTCTACATCGCATCTGTATTAAAGGGCACATAAGGACCTCTTTATTGTGTTACATGTTCCCATGTGTTGCTACAAGTGTTTATGTAAGGTGTGTGTATTTTAATTTTTTTGACATTCACCACTTTTAAATTGCATTTCCTGCTTCAAGCTTCCCATGTACCTGCATGGACCTCTCAGAACTATATTTCCCATCATCCTCCTGCTCACATGTAACTGAGATGGATTTAACTGTGACCAGGAGGATGATGGGAAATGTAGTTCGGAGTTCCATGCGGGTACATGGGAAGTCATCTTCAGACAGGGAATGTAATTTAAAAGTTTAAAAAAAGTGATCAAAATGTAAAAAAATTAATTAAAACAATACACACACCTTACGTAAACAGTTGTAGCAACACATGGGAACATATAACACAATAAAATAAAAAGGTCCTTATGTACCCTTTAACCTATTTTATTTCATCTTAAGTTCAAGAACATATCATCTTTGCTTTATTGAAGATTTCTTTCCAAAACCATACTTGGACAATAGTTCCAGCTGCATTGGCTTTTACATATTCGTTGTATTCAGATTTAAGAAGTATTAAACAGTACTGCTTGCATAAATTAAAAAAAAAGCTAAAATAAATCAACTAAACCGTGCACCATCTAATAACCAGTAAACATCTTAGTGTTGCATACGGTGCAGTACAATTGCATTACATTTCCAGCTGTACACATACGTTCATTTTGTTTTGTTAATCAGAACCATAACCATACACATACTTTACAAATCTACCACTGTAATGCAGTGACATGTAGAACAAGTTACAGAATGTACTGAAGTCATTCAAAGTATTCCATTCAAACAATGTTTTCTACATCGGGCCATAAACACGTTCTTCCTCCAATCAGCTCGTTTTGCTTTCGCTATATTTCAGTTTGGCTTTGCTTTGTCTCCAGTCATACTGTGTTTTCAACATTGCGATTTGCCATGCATTTCAGTAAATTCACCAACGCACATTGTATTGCATTTTTGTTTTTTGTCTGATTGTCCTACTTTATCCAGTCTCGCAGACAGACAAGTGCATTATTATAGCATTGCAGTTGCAACGAACAGAAGACTTGATAAGTTTACTCAGCTTTCAAACCTATAGGTATTTGCTATGGATCCCAGGGGCGGGTTCAGTCTGAATGTGTTGACAAATGGGAATAAGGAAATTCAGAGATTTGATAGCTATTGTGTTAACAGTGAAGAAGTATAGCTATGACGTTTCCATATTGGTAACTTTAACCACTGTTTTTTTTTCCTCCACGTAAACGTGTCTGGGTTGAGAGTAACAATTAAAACTTTTAATTAGAACAGTGGTTTTGTGTTTCTATCTAGCAACGTGACCGGAATGCTGTAGATCCAGAAAAGATAATCAGGTTGTTGACAGTTAAGTTTGTGTGAGCCATAATAACCGTGGCTGTAGTAATCCCATTGTGGCACCGGTATAGTAGTTTAATATTACACACCGGTGCTTACGTCGCTCCCCCTTTCAATGGGCCCTGCAAAAATGAAAAAGAAATGAATCGATATTATTATTTATTTCTTAGCAGACGCCCTTATCCAGCCCTATATCCTTATACAACGGTATTTACGGTACATAAATAAAAGCTTGTGTTCAGATTTTGTTTTTTGAAATAGATTATTTGGTACTTAATGGGTTAATCCATGTCTGTTTGCGTATTTGTTTGGTTCAAAGTCTGGCTACCATACACAGATTGCTGTAACAAGTGTTCTCGCAATACCTTGAAGCTCCACAGAGCTAGGTATTACATTGCCCAATTGTGAATTCATTGAACCCTTGAACAGAGTTAGAAACTAATGCTCGCCCGTTCGCCTGAGGCTAATTAAAACTGATGAGGACTAGTTGATGTCTGTGTCTTAGCACTCCTGTGGACGAGTGCTTTCAAAAAGTATACAGATATACTCACGTTCACGGGCTTGTGTTGTACTTTTTAGACATCAAAACAGTATAAAAATGGCCATATCCTCACATTACGTTTTCATTTTTCAATTATGTATTTTTTGAAAGCCCAATTGTTTGATCACAACAGCTTATTTGGTATGTCAATCTTTAATCTGTGTAAAATATTAAAGTATTTAAAATAGGGCTGGGACGATAGTCGTTTTTTACTATCGAGGCATCGTTTTCATAAAGACCCGATGCATTGTTTTTAAAAGCATAAAAGCGTGTAAATAAGAAGTACATATATTTTAATCAAATCTAATCCCGAAAAGTAAACGTTGCTCCAGTTGAACTTAAAACTACACATTTCTAATTATTTGTGTCTAGTCACACTTTCGACGAGGTTCCCCACAAAGTTAATAAAACATTATAAATATTGTCTTACCTTAAGATGTCTTGACAGCAACCGGATTAGTTTTTTTTATTATTATTTAAAGGAACAAAAGGAATGGCAAGGAAGAGTGTAGATTTAAATTTTTCCGGTCCTAATAAAAAACGTTAATGAACTGTTAAATGCGTTGTTTTGTCCCCCCACCATTGATGGTTATTTTATCCATCGATGGTTATTCCAACGATTCGATGCATTGTCCCAGCCCTAATTTAAAACTATATAGATTTAAGGGATGATTGCTCAACTATGTATTATTACTAACATATTCGTATTACAAGATTGTGTAAAATATTATAACAATTTCATATGGCTTGTTTCAAAGAAACCTAATGTGAGGAAATGGCTATTCAGCCATTTGAGCTATTTGGTGTTTGGATGTTTTTTATACTGTTTTGATGTCTAAAAAGTAGACTTAGTTTATAATACTACAAGTTTACATTTAAACCACAGTGATGAATAAATTAATAGCGTATTAGATCTTTTACAAAAATGTGGAGATTTATACCGGGTTGCAACCCCCACAAAAGAAAAAAAAGGCGATGATTCGCAATCACAAGGAATATGACAGGGAAAAGAGGCAGCGCTCTTTTCAAGTAACCTGGCTTTCACAATTTGAATGGCTGCAGTAAGTCTACACCTTCAGAAAATAAAATGTACTGCAAGGTTTGTGTCCACTATGACAAATGCCAGCGTGGCACATTTGTGATCAGGTAGTCTACCTTTTAAGATAGTTTGATTTTAAAACACATGAAAAATCAAGTAATCATTGTAATTGTGTGAAACTGATGAAGGCAAAGACTGCCAAACGAGGCACATCAAAGCGTAACAATTACTACACACCATAAACACCTCTGTGATTTTAAAGCTAAAAGTGCTTTTTAGATCAGCTCACGCCCTTGCAAAGACCGTATTCTGATGGTTTTACAGATAGTTCCATTACTAAGGCAGATGCTTTATTGGGATTTGGAATGTGGGGAAGGCAGATGCAAAAACCCAATCAATCTATCTGGGGATTAGCATTAGTGTTAATTGTATCTGTTTTTAATACAATAAAAAAAAAAACGAAATGTATGTGTTTTTTTTTTTTTTTAGTAAAAATAAATATCTAAGCCAAATATTTTAGGGACCCCAACAGCTGTTGTTGATTTCAACTCAGTCACTTCACACAAGGACTAGCAAGTTTCCTTAGGACTAGTACCACAATTGTTAATTTCTAACCCTGCTTTAAGGAGCAGCATAGCTGGTATTAGATCATACATATGAATATAATCAAAGTTATATATTTGAAATCTACTGCTGCTTTGACTTTATAATTCCTATCGCTTTGGCTCTACTTGTGCATATTAAATACCGTACATTAATAAAACCAACTTCTTTCTTGATATTCTTTAGGGGGACTGACAAACGGCAGTGGCCGATACATCTCGGCAGCGCCTGGGGCAGAAGCAAAGTACCGCAGTGCCACCAGTACATCTAGTCTGTTCAGCTCCAGCAGCCAGCTCTTCCCTCCATCACGGCTTCGCTACAGCAGATCTGACATCATGCCTTCTGGTCGTAGCAGGCTCTTGGAAGATTTCAGAAACAATCGCTTCCCGAACCTTCAACTGAGAGATCTAATCGGCCATATAGTGGAGTTTTCTCAAGACCAGCATGGTTCAAGGTAAAATTGGAGTATATAGGCAATCTGTTCTTGTACAATCGAGAAAACCTGAGAATTTCCATATATGTCAGTAATTGAACGGAACTTATCCCTGTTTGCCCTCTGCTGATTGTTTGTATATTTTTGTATTGTATTACACCAAACCCTTTGTTGTTTTGTATAGTACAACTGATGAAAGCATTCCACTTTATAAACTAGTAGCATTACATTAGATGGTGTTACCATCACAAACTGCTTTTTTTTAATCACAAGAAAAGCTACAAGTTGGTGGTTCTTTCTTGTAGTCGGTTGCTCCTGTTTCATTCTGGTTAGTTTATAAAAAGGAGTTTCTAACTGTGTCTCCTTTCCTATTTGGTTGTGTGAGGTTTATCCAGCAGAAGTTGGAGCGAGCCACCCCTGCAGAACGTCAGATGGTCTTTAGTGAAATCCTTCAAGCCGCATACCAGTTGATGACTGATGTATTTGGAAACTATGTAATACAGAAGTTCTTTGAGGTAATTTTGTATATATATTTTATATATATATATACATATGTATATGTATGTATAATTTTATAACTGTCATTGATGTTAGTCTAGATTTGGTTTCCTCCAGCCACTGAAGACATAAGCAAAGTGCTTACACTGATCAAACACATTCACATCCACTTTCTTAATAGACCTTTAAGACATGTGGTCCTATATTTTCCACTGTCGACAGATTGCAGAAACTATGGAGGGAGATCACTGTCAAAAATATTCGTATGCCTAAAAATAATTTGTACCTGTAATGGAATTTTCAAAGCGGGAATATGGCACAAAGATGCCCAACAGATGGACAGTCTCAGTCTCAGCAAAGATCTATATACACAAGATAGTCATCTCCCCCTTTTTTCCATCCCCGCCAATGCGGTGCGTCATGGGAATCCAAAGAGTTCCGGTGGTGACTTTTCTCCTATCTCTTATGTAAAGTCTGCTTCATTTCCTATTCAAAGCTTTCTCTTTTGAAAATGATTGCATTTTTTAGCAAGATTCACCTAGAATTGTTTAGAGACACCCCTCCTTAACACATATGTGTTATTATTTCTACGATCGATGTTTTCACTTGACCTGGTAAGGGCTCTTCCCTGAAGTACTGTCCGATTTTTGTCCGGAAATGAAGCAGACTTTACATTATAGAGATAGGAGAAAAGTCGTATGTTAAAAAGGGGGAGTTGACTATTTTGTGTGTGTATATAGAAGATCTTTGCTGAGACTGTCCATCTGTTGGGCGACTTTGTGGCATATTCCTGCTTTGAAAATATCACCTACACATTTCACCAACATGCAGCCACTCCCCTGCTATCAGCAATGCAAGCTGCTGGACGCATGCACTGTTAAATGCTCATAGATTGTTCCCCCAATCAACAGCCTGTCCTGTGATCTCTGTGACATATTTTTGACAGTTCTTTCACGCTCTATCCAACTCGTAATTTTGTGAGTTGTACTCGTAACTTTTTGAGTCGTAGTCGTAACTTTGTGATTTGTACCCGTAGCTTTTCTTGGGTCTTACTCATATTTTTGATGTGTACTGTAATTTTCTGATTATTTTTACGCATACGAATATTTTTGACAGTGATCTCCCTCCATAAGAAACAATTCCTTCCTTAATAGTAAATGTATTACATGGAACATTTTTTCATAATACATGTAGCTCAAATGATAAATCTGTAGCCATTCCAAGGATAGGTATGTTACTATATTGACATACTAATCTTGTGATTTATTGTATCTGCTGTAGTTTGGAAGCATGGATCAAAAACTAGCCCTGGCTACTAGAATCAGAGGCCACGTCCTCCCATTGGCCCTACAGATGTATGGCTGCCGCGTCATTCAGAAAGCTCTGGAATCCATTTCGTCAGACCATCAGGTAATTGTAAGTTAGAGCAACTTTTTATATTTTTTAATTTTACTGATCATGCCATTCATATTGCAATAACTGGTCATTTAGAGTATCATCAATCGGCACCATCATGGGCATCTAAAGTCCTTTATTACCAAACATTTTTGTTGGGCTGATTTATGACATTTGTAAAGGGGTGTGCAGTTTAAAAAAAAAAAAAAAAAAAAAGGTGTGTCCGAGGTACAAAATGCTAGAAAAATCTACTTGTCCTTCTTAATCTACTTGCCCCCTCCCCGTCATGCAAAACACACACAAAAAAGTAGAATATAACTTGTAGGGTTTTGGTTTGGTTTGGTTTTACAATCTGAAGTGATAGGGGTGGAACGTAAACATTTTAATGTGTGTGCTTTGGTGCTAGAATTCCGCATTTCAGTTTTCAGAAGCTTGCATGGCTCTCTATGTACCCGTAGTGTCTTTCTAGCAACAGAACGAACATAAGACAAATAAATAAATAAAAACTACTTGTCCAATGGACAAAGTATAACGGCAAAACTTCGGGCGATATGAATTGCACATCCCTGCATTTGTATAATACACCTGTGATTTACACTGAGATTGTATTGCAAGTACAGTGTCATGTCTTTTTACTTTAAACACCCCTTTCTCAAAGGAAAATAACTAGTTATATATTGCAAAACAATGATAATCTTTGTATGGTGCTTTGAGACGTGTTTCTCTCACTGTTTGTCTGAGAAACTGATCAAAGTGCATATATCTGCTAAGTCTGTTTGAAGGCTTCTGTGTTTTGTTTAGTGCAGTGAGGTAGTAAGGAATTAATCACAGCTACTGCTGGTTATAAAGGAGCCAAATTAATACTTAAGTATAAAATCTTCTGTTTTTACGATGGTCACATTTTGAATCCTACACAAATTGTAATATCTGTCTACTTGTCATTAATTCCCTGTGGCTTTCTTGTTCCCCTCCAGAGTGATATGGTCAGGGAGCTGGATGGACATGTCCTAAAGTGTGTAAAAGACCAGAATGGAAACCACGTGGTACAGAAGTGTATTGAATGTGTGCAGCCTCAGGCGCTACAGTTCATCATTGATGCTTTTAAGAGCCAGGTACAGAAGTGATTTATTTAATGGGTTTCATGTGGGGAGGCAGAGTACTAAGAGTGCATTTTTGTAATGTTTGTAATTCACATATATTGATGGCTATATATATATATATATATATATATATATATATATATATATAAAATAAATTAATTAGTGCTGGGACTTTATTCTAACACTGGATTTTCATGTTTGGATATTCGCTCAGGCAGAGATAGCAGCAGGGGACATGGCTGTGGGTGCATTTATTTTACAACAAGACCTTACAATATGTAACACGTTAAAATAGAAAAATACCCCAGGAGTAAAGTTTTGTGTAGGACTTACTCTACCCCAGTGAATTAACTACAAGCCAAAGGATGCCAAATAGCAGTTCAAGTTAAATGTTTGTTTATTCCCAAAATAAATAGTACATAAAGTTGACATTGAATTTTATTTTTTATTTCTTTTTTCATTCCTTGCCATTGTCGCTTCTTCACAGTAAGCAGTGGCCATCGACACGTTTTCATAAAGTAATAACATGAGGTTTACGTGTGCCTTTTTGAAGCTGAACAAGCAAACGAAAACTGAAATGTAACTTTAACCGTTTGCGGTCCTATGTCGGACCTGGACCAAACATTACAATTTTCCCGTTCCGGTCCAATGTTGGAGATCTTCAAAAAGACGTAAAACACAGGTCTCTAGTCGTTTTTTCTCAGGAAAAACTCGAGAAAACCATTCAATGGCCTAGTGAGACCGACAGGAGCCGAGAGAAGCCGAAAAAAAAAAGGGGCGGATCTGAGCAATACACATAGCCCCGGCACCACAGAGATAACACAGACTTAAACAAACAAGATAGCTGCTTCTGCATCCAGCGCTCAAAGAATATCACTGACATTTGCAGAGCTTTTTGAGATTAGTAATAAAATAATGACTTGGATCGCATTATTGAGGAGTTTGGTGATAAAACAAGTGATCAGGAGATCACGACTCTGAAGAGGTATATGAAAAATACAGCGAACAAGGACCTGATGCGCCTGAGACGCTCTGAAATAAATGGACCGCAAAGGGTTAAACACTTCATATAAAATGTGGAAATGGCGTTGTAAAGTGAAGGGGAAAAAACCTTGCAGTTTTGGTTCACGTTTATTACATTCCACATGACAAATTCGCAACAAAATATATAATATGTACAGTCTATATAAAAATTAAAAAACACTTTTTTGTCCCAGATGGCTTTCCATAGAGATCACTAGCGTGCATGCGCATAATCTAGTTTGTCTACTGTTTGCTGTATGAAACTTTTAAATAGAGGTTCAAGAGCTGTTTAATATTTTAAAAATATTAATCTCACACAGCTCTCATTTGCCATTATTTGAAACTGTCTCGCAAATTCTGGTGAGACGGTAAATAAGTGCAAGGTATTTTTGTCATTTGTAGCAAATACAAACATTTGATTTTTGTATCCGAAAACATGCCAAAAAATATTGATTCCAATATTTGTCCCAGTGTGTGTGTGTGTGTGTGTGTGTGTGTGTATATATATATATATATATATATATATATATATATATATATATATATATATATATATATATAATACAATACACACAGTACACCCTCGCTATAACAAACCTGTTGGGGTCCAACCCTTTTGTTTGATATATCGAGGGGTTTGTTGGAAGGAACTTATTGAGTAAATTAGACAAGAAACCATTAGAATACATAAGATATGTAGATGACATATTTGGAATATGGACACATGGAGAAAAATCTCTGTACAGTTTAATAAATTTAACAAATTATATCCACCGTAACATTTCGGTGGATTTAAGGTGGACAAAATCTGAAATTGAATTCTTAGACACCTTGGTTAAACTTGATCAAGGATCTGTTAAAACAGATCTTTACTTGAAATCTTACAAGTGTTTTGCTTGCTCTGCCCTTTTAAGGTGTTTGTGCTTTCGACTCACCCTTATGGCTGCCGAGTGATTCAGCGCATCCTGGAACACTGTACCCCAGAGCAGACCATGCCCATCCTGGAGGAGCTCCATCATCACACTGAGCAGCTTGTGCAGGTGCGCCCAAACCACTGACTGACTAACCCTCAAATGCAAGTGTCAGGTCACTTACCACTTATGTCTTCCAGATTGGCTACCTGATACCACTGTCATAAATCAACTAAAATAAAACCAAAAACTTTTTACAATATGTTTTCTCAAGTTCAGTAGGGCACAATTTAGCACAGCGTCATGTATCCTGTGTACAAACTAAAGATCCCTCCTACGTCGACACAGTTGCTGAATTTGTTCCTTCAGCATTAGGAGGGAGCTTTATGCTGAAGATTTTCCTTCACTAGCTTAACTCTTATGGAAACGTATTGTAAACTTAATTTGGTTGTATTCCCTGAGGCATTTGATAAATGTATTGTGGTTAAGTTTAAATGTTGTTTTCATGTATGTATGTATGTATGTATGTATGTATGTATTTCCTTTACATTGTTGTTTGCATGAATGTAGATCTATAAATGTATAATATAGGCAAAGTATACAGTTACTTGTTGTCTTTTTGTCCCTATAATGTTGATTTATTATGGAATATAATTAGGCTTGCTACTTTGATTTGTAATTGGTAAAGTTTGTTAAATGTCGAATTCCCCAAAAATATGAGTTTGACTGAAATAAATTTATATAGGATAAACGTCGGTAAAACCACTCGCTATTTTTTTCTTACAAAAATAATTATTTAAGAAATCATCTTGTCTCTGTAGTTTTTATACTTGCTGTCTGTCCCGTCTCCGTTCCACTCTAAATGGCTAGGGGTCGCTGTCAGTCAAATCAGCGATTCCTTAATAGGCTAGTGTAGTTTCACTGTCAGTCATTTCATCCTGTCCTGACAGATTTCTTTGGCTGAAGCAGCGATGCTGTCATTAGTTTAAATGACATTCAATCATCAGACCGACTATGCACTTTCATTTGCTAGCTACAGCGCCTGTAGGTAAGCTTTTACTATTATAGGTATATACGGTGACAGTTGTTTGATTTGAAAATGGGGCACAAGAGGAAAACACTTAGAGTATTGGGCACAATACCCTGATTGACGAGTAAAGTCTCCGTGGAAGGACGAAGCGGGCCAGTCTGCCTTGCCTCCAGTGAGTCCAGCTGTGCTTAAGGAGAGGGGCGGAGCTTGGAATTAGTGCAAGTTAGTTGCACTAACTCTCTAATGTTTTGTTCTGTGCATATTGTGTTTACTTGTAAATGTATGCTATAAAAGTCTGTGTAATACACTTTATGTGCTGTGTTTTCTACGGTTTATTTGAGACATTGTTTTAATTTGTGTAGGAACTTTAGCTTTACAAGGTATAGCTTCGCTGTGACCAAACGTTATTTCAATTAGCATGTTGGTAACCATGGTTTTGTTGCATGTTGAATATGATAAAGGGGTTTCTCTAAATGAGATGTTTCTCAATGGCATACAAAGTCTTTTTTTTTTTAAAGCATAAAGGTCGATTTCACCCATGCCTCTGCTTGAATTGAAAAATAAAGATCGAAAAAAAATGGTAAATTCTTTCAAAAATAAACGTTGATATTAATCGTCGATTTGGCAAAAAAAAATAAAAATCAAATAGTAGCAAGCCTAAATATAATGCCGGAACGTTCATGTGTTTTAATGAAGAGGCAAATACATTTGTTTTAAAAAACACACCTTATATCTTATTTAGAAATATCAAAGAGATTCATTGGAGACGACATCCAAACCTTTTTATACAATGTCAAGTGATGCCCTTTACGAGGTCAGAACAAGTATATTCTCTAAACATATGGAGGATTAGTTCTCCAACTTTTCTCTAAATGAATCTAATCCTTGGCTGAGAGGTAGAACTATTAACCCGCTGTTTTCTGTAAAGAGCATCACATACAGTATTGTAATACCCTTGTTTTTATAACTGGATTGTGTAGTTTATTTTTAATGTTGCAGGATTTGCTTTCATTACCCAAAGGTAGTTTAATATATTTTATAGGGACACAAACTTCTTGCTGTGTCATTCTGATCTAATAAGGCATGCTCCTGCTACTGCTTTCCAAGCTATATCAAAGGAAACAACACAATTTACCTTTTTTGTTAAAATTGATGTTTGTTATCCTGCTAACGTTTTACAGGAATCTCCTACATTACTGATACTTAAACTCACAAGGCAAAGGTGTTCTTAAATGTGTCATTTTAAACAGTGGGGTCTATTCTAAACTGCAATGGATTGAAATAGTACCACTGTTTTAAAACCTGAAATAAAGATCACAAGTTTATCAAAATCAAACATCCAACAGTTTATTTCCAACTGTAAAAATAATATATATCTCCTATCTATCTATCTATCTATCTATCTATCTATCTATCTATCTATCTATCTATCTCTATATATATATATATATATATATATATAATCTCTCTCTCTATATCTATATATATATATATATATATATATATATACAGTACTGTGCAAAAGTTTTAGGCAGGTGTGAAAAAATGCTGTAAAGTAAGAATGCTTTCAAAAATAGACATGTTAATAGATTATATTTATCAATTAACTAAATGCAAAGTGAGTGAACAGAAGAAAAATCTAAATCAAATCCATATTTGGTGTGACAACCCTTTGCCTTCAAAACAGCATCAATTCTTCTAGGTACACTTGCACAAAGTCAGGGATTTTGTAGGCATATAGTCAGGTGTATGATTAAACAATTATACCAAACAGGTGCTAATGATCATCAATTCAATATGTAGGTTGAAACACAATCATTAACTGAAACAGAAACAGCTGTGTAGGAGGAATAAAACTGGGTGAGGAACAGCCAAACTCAGCTAACAAGGTGAGGTTGCTGAAGACAGTTTACTGTCAAAAGTCATACACCATGGCAAGACTGAGCACAGCAACAAGACACAAGGTAGTTATACTGCATCAGCAAGGTCTCTCCCAGGCAGAAATTTCAAGGCAGACAGGGGTTTCCAGATGTGCTGTCCAAGCTCTTTGAAGAAGCACAAAGAAACGGGCAACGTTGAGGACCGTAGACGCAGTGGTCGGCCAAGGAAACTTACTGCAGCAGATGAAAGACACATCATGCTTACTTCCCTTCGCAATCGGAAGATGTCCAGCAGTGCCATCAGCTCAGAACTGGCAGAAAACAGTGGGACCCTGGTACACCCATCTACTGTCTGGAGAAGTCTGATCAGAAGTGGCCTTCATGGAAGACTTGAGGCCAAAAAGCCATACCTCCGACGTGGAAACAAGGCCAAGCGACTCAACTATGCACGAAAACACAGGAACTGGGGTGCAGAAAAATGGCAGCAGGTGCTCTGGACTGATGAGTCAAAATTTGAAATATTTGGCTGTAGCAGAAGGCAGTTTGTTCGTCGAAGGGCTGGAGAACGTACACGAATGAGTGTCTGCAGGCAACAGTGAAGCATGGTGGAGGTTCCTTGCAAGTTTGGGGCTGCATTTCTGCAAATGGAGTTGGGGATTTGGTCAGAATTAATGGTCTCCTCAATGCTGAGAAGTACAGGCAGATACTTATCCATCATGCAATACCATCAGGGAGGCATCTGATTGGCCCCAAATTTATTCTGCAGCATGACAACGACCCCAAACATACAGCGAAAGTCATTAAGAGCGATCTTCAGCGTAAAGAAGAACAAGGAGTCCTGGAAGTGATGGTATGGCCCCAACAGAGCCCTGATCTCAACATCATCGAGTCTGTCTGGGATTACATGAAGAGAGAGAAGCAACTGAGGCTGCCTAAATCCACAGAAGAACTGTGGTTAGTTCTCCAAGATGTTTGGGCCAACCTACCTGCCGAAGTTCCTTCAAAAACTGTGTGCAAGTGTACCTAGAAGAATTGATGCTTGATGCTGTTTTGAAGGCAAAGGGTGGTCACACCAAATATGGATTTGATTTAGATTTTTCTTCTGTTCACTCACTTTGCATTTAGTTAATTGATAAATATAATCTATTAACATGTCTGTTTTTGAAAGCATTCTTACTTTACAGCATTTTTTCACACCTGCCTAAAACTTTTGCACAGTACTGTATATATATATATATATATATATAGATATATATATATATATAGATATATATATATATAGATGTGTAGATAATATATATATATACAGTATATATATTATTTGTTTATTTAGCAGACGCCTTTATCCAAGCGACTTACAGAGACTAGGGTGTGTGAACTATGCATCAGCTGCAGAGTCACTTGCAATTATGTCCCACCAGAAACACAGAGCACAAGGAGGTTAAGTGACTTGCTCAGGGTCACACAATGAGTCAGTGGCTGAGGTGGGATTTGAACCGGGGACCTCCTGGTTACAAGCCCTTTTCGAGAGAGACAGAGAGACAGACAGACTCACAGCCAGCTGCCCTGGTAGTGGTTGAAATGATAGTGGTATTTAGCTCTGTTGCTGTTAATATCAATTAAATAGACCCCACAGTAATTTGATTATCCATTTCTTATGCCTAAAATCTTAGGATTGTGTTTTTTTTATGTATCTTGTGTGCATGCATTTTTTGTGTGAAACAGAATTTCAATTTAGGTATAGCATGTTCTTTTTGCTACTTGTTGATTTTCATAAAGCTCTTGTACTCAACAGGATCAATATGGCAATTATGTCATTCAACATGTTCTTGAGCATGGGCGCCCAGAAGATAAAAGTAAAATAGTTGCTGAGATCAGAGGGAAAGTTTTGGCCTTGAGCCAACACAAGTTTGCCAGGTAAACAAAAATGTATTTCTTGCATCCTACATGTATGTATTCTGTTCCATTATGCATACTTAGTAAGGTGTTATTTGAATAAATATATGTAATATTTATGGAAATGACGTAGCTACAGTTCATAACTACTGTAATTCATTTTCCCAGATATTTTGATCGCCTTACAGTAAATTTCACCTTGTAAGTGTGGGGGGTGTCAGTGAAATTATGAATCTAGAATATAAAAATCATAGCAACACCATCTTGTTTTTTTTTATTTATTTAGTGAATTAACATAGCAAAAAATGAAATGTTGGTTGTTGCCTACCTGCTGATTGGAAAATCCTAAAGATGCCAAACTGGCATTCCAATAACTGAATACAATTTAAATAAATAAATAAATAAATAAATAAATAAATAAAAGCAATTCATTTAGAAGTTTTGTTTTTTCACTGCTCTAACGGTTGGGAATTCTTTGGTCAGCAATGTGGTGGAGAAGTGTGTGACCCACTCGTCCCGCTCAGAGAGGGCTCTGCTGATCGACGAGGTTTGCTGTCAGAACGATGGCCCCCACAGTGCCTTGTACACCATGATGAAGGACCAATACGCCAACTACGTAGTGCAGAAAATGATTGACATGGCAGAGCCGGCCCAGCGCAAGATAATCATGCACAAGGTAGGGATTAATTATGTATGTACTTTTTATTTATTCTTTATTTTTTATTTTTTTTACAATGATTAATACAATATACTATTAATTTGCAGGTTGACCATTCATTAACCACTGGCTGGGAGCAAGAACATTGTAACTAAATCAGAGTTTGGAGATGTTACAATGTTCTTGGTAACCATTATGTTGTCTAAAATACAATTTGAGTCTGCACATTTTCAATTTTATTGTGTTTTCTGAATACAACACATTCTTTTTTATATTTCCATGTGTTTGTGATGAGAAACATTACAAATTAATTTAAAAATAAAACATTTTAAAACAATTTTGTTATGGGAACCACCTACAATTTTTTACTTTGATGGATGTAATATATTATCACAACTATTAGACACTGGCATAGATTTCATAAAGTGCTGGAAAATACCTTAATAAGGTCCTTTTCATTTTTTGATTTTACCAAAAAAAATCTTGTTAAGCTGTAGGTTGCATTTTTTTTCACTCTGAATTTGACCCACTCAAGTTGCTGCTGTTTAACATACTGTATACCTAGATCAAGATAACTATCAGTTCGCATAAACACAGATTAGAAGCATTTTAGCTGCTTTTCTGTCTCTCTGGTTTTACGCCCAATATGTATTTGTAAAACTGTGAAATGCGATTTCCACCCAAATTTTAGTTTTTTTTTTTTTGTTACTATGAACATCATAAATAAAGGGTCATTCATTAAAAGTAGTAATTACAAAGCAGGGTTTTAAATGCTGCAGACATCCCAAATAAAGCAATGAACAATTCATGTTTTTAAATTTCATTTGGGAATAAACAGTTAAACCTTTTCTTTCATAATTAATATTAAGTATTTTCATGCTTGATTTCTTGCTGTGCTGTAAATGTTTTTAGTTTTTTTTAATTTCTTGGGACTAATATATGTTGTAGCTGAAGAAATATTTACAGCAGTTTTTACAGTTTACATTGTAGGTTAGCAGGGCACTGTTACAGATGTAATTATTTTCTTTTTGATATTTGATATACCGTTCTGATTTTCTCATTCAAGAGCACTTTTTGTACCGATGTAATACTATATGCTATTTTGATTTGTGGTTAAATATTTGATTATGGGGAAAAAACTAACCATGCCCCTTATTTTCAGATACGTCCTCACATTGCAACATTGCGCAAGTACACCTATGGAAAACACATCTTGGCCAAACTGGAGAAGTATTACATGAAAAACAGCACTGACTTAGGGCCAATTGGAGGACCAACTAATGGAATGATGTAGGATATGCACAAGAAATTGATACAGCCCCTTCAGATGTTTGATGCTTTCAACAAATTAAGTTGAATTACCAAAAAGCCAACTTAACCTAAGAATGCTTTGACTTCCTATTGTAAGCTTGTCATGTTCCAGTATATATAGCTACACTTCCAGCGATTTATCAGATTGCTATGCTGGGTAAAGCACAGAATGTGTGTATATGATGTAATTGTATCAAACTAGTTGTCACATATTTTGTAAATTTTTACCTTGTAAATTAACTGTAAAAATGTGGGTAGTTTTTAAGAAAAAATAAATGTAGTATTCGTACAGTACACCAGCACGTGACTTGATAAGTCTGCCGGCATTACAGCACAACAAAAAAGGACTTAATTTATATTCATCTCTATTGCAAATACCGTTAGAGATTACCGGTGGGTAAAATGAAAATGGAAATTGTGTATACAGAAGAAAAGGTTAAGTTGTATTTTGGTAGTTCACATTTTGTAACTTTTTACAAAAAAAAACAAAACTAATGAAACTTAGTGCAAGTTTTTAAAAATGTAACTTCCATCGCTTAATATGAAATTTCAATCGTCAATGTTTTGAGATTACCACTGCCCTGCATTTCTTCCTCAAACAAATCCAGTGATGTATAGAAGCATTGTATATATTTAACCGTTGCACAAGGTGGAGGTGGGTGGAGAGGAGGAGGGGGAGGGGGGGAGATCATGATGGTACTTCCATACATAAAGTAAGTCTGAAAAGTATGGAGGGTATTTTTATTTTTAAAGCAACTTTCCAGTATGTTTAGCAGTGAAAAAGAGCTGACGATTTCTTTCTTCCTTTATTGATTTGTAAGCAAGTTTGTGACGGTGTTGATGGTTTATTTTTTGGCTTTAAAACATGAACTGTAGTGTTGGGCAGAGTTGATAATTTAACAGGGGGCCTTCAAAGGGTAAACTTGATAACTCATTATAAGGCATGCATGAATATTGTTTTTTGCTTCATATAAATACGTAGTGTATAAGTCTAGTTAACTATATGGGTGTTAGTTTACAGTTTGAATTTTATAATAATAATAAATCTTTTTTCAATGTTAATCACAAGCCTTGCTAACTCAGTAGTGACACTTTGGTTGTACAGTTGTATATTTGTAAACCTTGATGCTGTAAATGTAATGTCTTTTACCCTTTTGAAAAAAAAAAAAAAAGCAAAACTTTGCATTTTTGTGTATATTGACAACCCTACACCTTGCCCTGGCATATAGTGCTGTATAATTTACATTTATTTCTTTGGATCAAGATTGATTTCTTTTTTTAATTCTATCTTTATATGACTTTAAAAATACAAAATGACATTCTTTTTATCTATTGTTAGAAACAGTAGTTTTTGTTTATACCTGTAGCTGTTGAAATATACTGTCAATATGGTCATTTTGACAAAGTATTTACGTCTTTCAGTACATTGCGCTTAGAATTGAAAGGACTAGACAGGCATTTAGTTACCACGGAAACCAATACTCTCCATCTTGTGCGACAGGATTTTATCTTTGTACAGAATAGAACTGTATTTTGGAAATGTCTGCTAACTTGCAAGTGAAAGTATGTATGATAGTCAGTTATATTCATATGAACATATGAGGTTATAACACTAACAAAGATGATGTACATTTATAGGCGGCCTTATGTACATTTACAGACAGCATTGTTTTGTTGTTTTTTGCAGGCAGAATTGTGACCAGATATGTATAATTAAACAATCCTTTGTAATCTATGCCTCCTGGATATATTTTGAAAACATTCTTTGTATATTCAGTTTCTGAGAGATGTAAGAGTGTTTTGTATTTTGCTGACTTTTGGTAGTTAGCTTTTTTTTTTTTTTTTTGTATAGATGACAAACTTGCAAACTTTTGAATGTGATCAGTCTTTTGCTCTGTAAGCCCTTGGATGTGATGTCCTTGGCATTGACAAGGTAAAAAGTTGTTTTATTAGTGCTGTGCAGAAAAAAATAATATTCATTTAGTTTATGAATGTAAAAAAAAAAGTTTTTTGAAAATAGTAAAAATGTAGTTATTAATCCTTTTGCCTTAAATGTAATTTTAGAACCTCATTCAGCTTTAACCCGTTCGTCCTGGATATACTGCAGGTGTGGCTGATCATGCAGCTTCCCGTAGCAAACGGGATATTGTTTTCATAGTTCTGACTTTATTTTTTGTGAGTATTCCCCTTCCTAGAACACAAGATGCAGTAAATACAGTTTTTTGCAATTTCTTGGCTATTTTGTACTCAGCATTGTTTCTTGTTTTGTGAAGCAGCACAGCCCTAGTTTCCATGGCAACTATTTGCTCTTAAAGGCGGGTCATTATGTGAGTAATGTACTCTGGTTTTCAGCACAGGAGTCATGGTGGTACTGATCAGGAAATATATTTTTTTTGGGGGGGGGGGGGTGAATAATAATTGTGTTAAATTTTGACAAAACCACTAAGCTTTCTGCTGATGTTTCCTTTGAGAGACGGATGGTTTATGGACCAGTTTATTTGTCTTCTGTTTGATCAAGTCTGCCACCAGACTCCTTGGCAGTTCTGATGGAGTATTGTCATTCAATTATTTGTATATGCTGTATAAACAAAAGGAAAAAAAAAAGAAATATGTGAATAACATTGTATGAAATAAACTTGGTCTTTGTGTTTTCTGTAGGATCAATGCCTATTATGGCTTTTGCTTTAACAGTACACACAATATTAATCACAAGACAAAAATTGCACACATCTGTGGGTACCTAGCATAGTTTACTACATGCAGTGTTTCAGGGAGGAAAGTTATGAAGCAAACAGTTCAAATTCTCAGTAAATACTAAACCCTCATTACTTTGACTGTTAATCCTAGATCAAGGAATCAATCAGTTTCTTCCCAAACAAACATACTCTCCATGAAGATGACCGACACTTTCTCCACAGTCTACTTAATAGTGAGGGTACTCACTAAATCGATAAACTTGTACAGGTCCAAATAGATACAAATTTATAACAATACTTTTCAAAGGTATCTGTCAATGATAGATGAAATGGTAGCTGTATTAAGGATATCTGTGTAATTCATGCTGTCATAACAAAGTGTTGGTATATACAAATGTGAATCTTACTTTAATGCTATTTATTGTCTATAGAGTCATCTGTACTGTACTTCATGTACACTAAAGTGTACATTTGAGAAGCCCATGCACACCTTGCAACATGGAAGTGGTAGGTGAAAAAATTAGATCAGTTAGGTGTCTTAACCAGATAACCAAAGAACTATATTAAAAGTAATTTAAATGATAAACTATAGAGTGTGTTGGAGGTTGTTTGGTCTGTTGATGCATGTTTTTTTTTGTAAGGTTTTGTGAAAGGTGCAAACTTTGCTCCTATGCTAATGTTTCAAAACTATATACCTTCAACTAAGTGTTCATTTAAGAGCTATAATAGTACCTACATCAAAGTTGGGTAAATTGAGCATCTCAGGCAAAAACTTTGTAAATCTGGCCCATAGCCTGCAATGCACACGTTGACAATTAACAGCAACATCTTCATAAAGTTACACTTTCATCTGCTGCAAACATGCAGGTATAAAAGCTCTATGTCCTTAAAACAAAAAGAAATGTATGGGTCTTGGCTGGAATGTGATGCTTTTAACAGAATGCCAGACATTGTAGTGACTGCTTAATGTCTACAGTTTGACTTGAGGACTGCCATTGTTTTAAAACACATTTTAGAAGTGGTCTTTTTCATCAAATTTAATATTTGACATAACATCACCCCTTCTTTCAGAATCATTACTATCTAGATCCCTTAAAAAGGAAGTGTTTTGCTTCTGGAAATTAAAATGAACTATACTTGTTATAGTACTGTGTTATAGTACTGTTGCATTTATCTGCAATTCAGTGGATGTTTTCTAACACCAACAGAGGGCACTGTTATATTTAAAACGATGATTTGAGCATATAGAAAGTGAAGTACTGAACTCTGCCTTACAAAATGCTCACCGTCAGCTTAATTAAAAAACTTATAATTATTTGACAGAACTGAAATGTGTCTACTAATACACATTAAAGTTTAAGTGTGTGAAACAAAACCAAGCATTTTCCCTTTTCAGAAATGTTTGACAAACATATTTGGGTTATAATTTATAATACTGGTGTATACTGTGTTTATTTAGTTCACGCCAATGTTATACCATCATTTTATCCAAATAAGAAAACTGAATCACTGTTCTCCCAATGGCACAGACTAGTGCAGCTGGCCTTGTGCCCATTCATATTAAATCATTTAATTGATTTGAAATGCTGCTACAATTCCATTTGGTAAAGGGTCCCTCTCAGTCTGTTTGGCTGAAGATATACCTTGGGTTTAGAAGCAAACTGGGGTACATCACAACTGTCACAACATATTAAATGGACATACTCAAGAATCTAGGGTTATTGTAGTTACCAAGGAAAGGAATAACAAGACTTTTCTAATAGTAGTTTTGACAATAAAATAACCTAGCTTTCACATATTACAATCATGTAGTGGGTGAATGGGATGCACAGGAATATGCCTTAACGAACATAATTAATGGGCATTCTTGATCAAAGGGCAAGTGTAGGCATGTTTTCTGAAATATGCTCAAAAGTACCACACCTAGGACAAAAGCGGTAAAGAAAATTGTGAGAATTAAATGTAATCTGTATGTAATGGATATTTTAGGACCTAATGTTCATGTTTTGCAAAAGTGTAACCATGTGACTGAAAATGATAATAGGACTTCTGTTGAACAGTGTGCAGGAAGTTCAACAGGATATATGGCGGCCACAACCTTAAGCCCCTTTCACACTGGAACCCACGCTGTATCCAGGTCAGGACCCGTGTCATGTGGGTCGGATACAGCGATTTCACACTTTTTTGATAAAGCAGGGTTGACCTGGGTGACAGGCCTTAAAGTACACAATGTGCGTAGCAATGCCCCGGAAGCAGCTTGTTACAGACGCTTCCATCCAAGCTTCTCTGGGCATTACATTTTACCACCAACAGGCTGTATCAATTTAAGGCATTGCCCATAGACCTTACTGTAAAACAAAACAAAGAAAAAACGTTATTCAGGGAAAACCACAGGAAGAGCATATTGAGACTGCAATCAGACAGAGTGAAGACATTTCTTTATCGATTATACAACATTTTGTTGTTGCAATCTGACTGCTTTCTTCCCTTTAAGATTTCTTCAATAATATACAGTTTGTCATTAAGTGAAATTCACGATCATTTAGCGCTGGCCATGATACTACTGCATAAATTACAGTACCAGAGAGCAAGGTCAAGTTCAAACAGCAAGAAGTAGGTCTACAAGTAAGCAATATGTGCAGCACAGACCACTGTGTGCCATCGTGGTGCGGGCGTAATAACAGGAAGTATGCACTATCAGAGTACATACGAAAAGGAGACGTGTTAGCCGTCTAGTGAATTTACAAAACAAAAAACAATCACTAACAGCGACAAAAACAAACAAAACACTCACGAATACTGCTCACAATAATTCACAGGGGTTCTCTCCTGGTCCTTCCAGTTTCGTATCTGCTCTGAAACCAAGCGAAGGAAAAGATTTACGATTCTTCGGCCCCTTTATGCCATTACGCATGACCCCTTGGTAAACAATTGCAGCTGTCTTTACTGTCTGCATCTGCTACATTGTTTACCTTCCGGGTCAATACATTCCTGCAACAGAGTGTCGCCTTCTTCCAGATTAACCAACTTCCCGTCCCAGGAAAATAACTGTCAGGCCAGTCCATCCAAAGCCTTTCCCTTTCACTGCTTAGCGCCCTCACAGGTCGGGAGGGAGATTTACAACCAAAACTCTGTTTCTATCACAGTTGGGTTCGGGTTTCATTGGGATCCTTTGAACAGTGGTCCGGTGATATCGTGTTGTCAGGGCCCTGAGGCCATGGTTCATAAAACTTACCTGGTCTGTACATATAATTATTAATAGAGAGGTCAAAGCGAGCACAGGGAAGTTTACAGTACACTACAGTTCTCAAGCGTCATTGATTAAAAGATAAGAAATGTTGGTTACTTCCTAGAATCTATTTTTTTTTCAAAATATTAAATCTTCTCAACTAGCAATGTAAATATATATATACATATTTTAATATTTAAAATTAAATCGGCACCTGGAGACCTGAAACTATTGTATTTCATTAATGCTAAAAATAACATAAAATGTATACTTAAAGAAATAAAAAAAAATCTGAAACTTTTAAAATATTTTTACAACATGAATTTCAAAAATAACTTCCATAAATTATTTTGTATTATTCACTAAGATTTGTTTCTTAGAGGGTATCTGTGGTGAACTGAACGTGAATATAGACATTTCATTTCAAACCACGACAAGCTTCAGTGCACTGCGTTGTAAACATGGCATGGTGATGTGACATGACGTGTTGATTTCCGCAGTTGTCGCCTATATAGCTATACACAAAGCAAAGTCGTTTGCACGCAGATATACAAATATCATGGATGAAGAAAATAATTCCAACAATACAAAGTTACCTGTATGAGCCGTTATTGTTAAATTACAGTAGTCTAACCTCTTCAGGCAGCAAGAGCAGTGGCGTAGCTAGGGGGTGGTTTTAGGGGAACCCACCCCGAAATTTATTATTCAACGATGTGGGAGAAAAAAAATATATCAGCCCCCTCCTGTGACACTGTAAACCCCCGCCCCAACCAATGTAAGCAGTTTGCTACACTGCCTGCCTAAACACACTTTAAAAAAAAAGAAAAACAGCCAAGCACATATCCAGTTATGATTGGACAGTCCTTTTAGTTTAAAATATTTTTTAGTTTAGTCCTGGAGCTGAGTCCAATATCAGCATGAAGTTTTAACACCTACTCTCATGTAATGGAAATCAGTGTAAAGTCAGAACACAGCCAAACAGCCTATCAAATCGACTGGTTATGGTTATGGTTATGTTGTGCTTACAAGTCACGCAGCTAAACTTTCTCCATCTTGTCAACATGATTAACCTAATTTTATTACAAGGTCTGAATAAGCACAATATCAACACACTAAATGTGATTTTATTATTAATCACACAAAACATAAGAACATAAGAACATGCTTGTTTGGTTGTTAGTAGCTTATTGATCCCAGAATCTCATCAAGAAGCTTCTTGAATGATCCCAGGGTGTCAGCTTCAACAACATTACTGGGGAGTTGGTTCCAGACCCTCACAATTCTCTGTGTAAAAAAGTGCCTCCTATTTTCTGTTCTGAATGCCCCTTTATCTAATCTCCATTTGTGACCCCTGGTCCTTGTTTCTTTTTTCAGGTCGGAAAAGTCCCCTGGGTCAGCATTGTGTTTTTGTCCCTGTGGATTGTTTTTCTATTTTTTCACCTCATATTTTCTTGGTTTGGTTTTGGTTAATTGTATATGTAGTTACTCAATTATTATTTCCTTTCACAGGAAGTACATTTAAAATCAGATGCACATGATGTTGTGTAAAAAAATTTTAAAAAGCCAATCAGGGCACTGCATTTCCTGATCGAGAGGACTTATATTTCTGTATATAGTTGCTGTGTTACAGCACTGTACAAAACCACACAGGTCCTGCAAATTTAGAACCTCGGGTACTCAAAAAAATAGTATATTTAAACAAAACTGTTAACTAAACTTTTGTATTTAAATAAACAACATAAAATAGTCTCATTATATCTTTTTTCTTCCGTTAGAAAAACCTGAGTAGGAGGCGGGGGAGACATGAGCAAGTGCCCCTGTAATTTTTCATGGCTGACTATGGCCCTGAAAACTTGTTGTTTTAGCATCTATCAAGTAACTTATCTGTTCTAGATTGGATAATTGGAACAGAAGCATATGGGCTCTTTTGCAATGCCACGACTCTTACTGATGAAAAGATATTCATTTGGGAGATATGATTTCACACAACATGCAGCATACAAAGGATAAACGAGGATAAGAAAAAAAAAGCTGGCCATTATTTTCTAGCAATGAGAAAATAGGCAGGCATGAATTCTCAACTAATAATAATCTATAATAACTCACAATATTAGATCAAATGTTACTTTGCATTTAAGAATCTTTTTATTCTGTTCAGAAGTATATATCGGCCAATTGCTTAAAACAATGGGTTTCAGTTTTCCTGTGCTTTAGCTCCAGAAAAATAATGATCTTAAAAGTACAATACAGTTTTAAAATCTGTTTTCTTACCTCCTGTTAGCCAACATTATCATAGGGCATATTCTATTGGGCTGGGGTTCTCCTGTTTGTTTTTCTACAAACTATCTGGTACCAAATAACTTCTAGTGTTGATTTAGATGTAATCCAGTGGTCTAAGTGTAACCATCATTCCTACAGCACATACATAGATTAGGTCACAGGGATCTACAATTCTGTAATTGTGATTTTTATCTATATGCGCTGAAAGAAGAATACGGGTTATAACGATCCTTTAAATAAATAAAGGTTAACCACACTGGCTTAAAATAGCATCCAGGAAATTTAGATTTTATTACAATGTCATTTGATCATCATTATTTGATCATCATTTCTGAGGTAAAAACTAAGGGGTTGATTTGATCAACCTATTCACAACAACAGCTAGATGTTTAGAGCATGTCACAGCACTGCGGAATCACCCTTGATTGATTGTTATTCCAGGATTACCCCCCCCCCCCCCAAAAAAAAAAATTAGGGATGGATGCAATCCGGTGGGATTCTGTGTGCTGTAAAATGCTCTAAAAATCCAGTTGTGGATTATCTCAGTGGGATATGAGTTGATCAAATCAACCCTTTATGTTATTTAACTTTAAAAATCACACAATAAAATATTGCATTTTATAGTTGTATAAGTTTTTGTTTTGTTTTTTCAAACTGTAGCTCTTCCAGTCCATTCTATTGCAAAACCTTTCAGCTGTTTCAGCCTGGTCCTTAAGTATTGAATTGATCTTCATCAGTCAATTAAATAATGAAGAACTCGGTTAGAACCGCAATGGAATGAATTGGAAGAGTGAAGTCTGCCCACCAGTCTGTCCATGTGAGATAAATGAGGTCACTATGTGGAATGCTGTGATGTCTCATCATAAAGAGTCTGGACAGTATGACTGTGTAGTATCAGTGAGTCACCGGATGTAGAGCAGACCTAAACAAACAAGAGAAGTGATGTTTCACAAAATTGAAAAGTAGGACAAATAAAGAATGTTGTGATACCAAGGTATAACTGGATTTACCCCAGTTCTAACTTATTCTATGGAAAAAATTATCTAATGAAACAGAACTAGCTAATAATAACTATGGTTCATGCAAGAGCTCTTAAATCGGGTTAATTTGTAAATAAAACCGTACCGGATATTTTCATGAAGGAAGAGGCATAGCATTTTTGTTTTTAGACTGACCTTGATTTAAAGTAGCTTTCACATATGCTTCATGCTCTCATCTGCTTGTGGATCAGAGTTTCGTGCCTTTTTGCTGGTGTTGGTAGCTGCATGCCCACCTTTGCCTAGCCATGTTTAATTAATATACTCTTCAAGACTGAACAATACCAGTGCTGGGTTGACTAATCTGACAGAACAGGAGCGACAACACTGTTGTTGCTAAGCGCGCAAGCTGTTTGACGTTTCACCATTTAGGTTGTACAAAAACTAGAAATGTTCTTACTCATAGATGCTGCATCTTAAAATATATCATTACAGTACACATTTGTCATTCAAGTAATGGAACAAGAAAGCATTTTTTTATTGTACATGTTATGTATATATATATACAGTATATATATATATAGAGAGAGAGAGAGAGAGAGAGAGAGAGAGTTATTTTTTGCAAACTGCATAGCCATTTAAGGCTAGATCTGGAGGGAAAACCTCTGACCTGGTAACATTGCCAGAGCACCAAATATGTATGTGACTAATTTATGCTTAATTTATGAGCAACCCCAGACTTTCTGTTTTATCATTTCAACTATTTCTGTATCAAACGCATTTTAAGGTAGAATTGGTACTAGTTACTTCCATAGAAAAGGTGTTAATAAGACACTGCTTTCTTATCAGTCCAGAGTTTCCATTTGTTTTCGACATGGTCAATTTATAGACTAACTGGATACATAAGAACATAAGAAAGTTTACAAACGAGAGGAGGCCATTCGGCCCATCTTGCTCATTTCTTTGTTAGTAGCTTATTGATCCCAGAATCTCATCAAACAGCTTCTTGTAGGATCCTAGAGTGTCAGCTTCAACAACATTACTGGGGAGTTGGTTCCAGACTCCCACGATTGTGTAAAAAAGTGCCTCCTATTTTCTGTTCTGAATGCCCCTTTATCTAATCTCCACTTGTGACCCCTGGTCCTTGTTTCTTTTTTCAGGCCGAAAAAGTCCCTTGGGTCAACATTGTCAATACCTTTTAGAATTTTGAATGCTTGAATCAGATCGCCGCATAGT
The DNA here is from genome assembly GCA_030684275.1 of Acipenser oxyrinchus oxyrinchus. NCBI lineage: Eukaryota > Metazoa > Chordata > Actinopteri > Acipenseriformes > Acipenseridae > Acipenser > Acipenser oxyrinchus. The sequence continues at coordinate 14,718,709 of CM060252.1, read as the reverse complement.
CTTCTTTGTTCAAGACTGAATAGATTCAATTCCTTTTGCCTGTCTGCATATGACATGCCTTTTAAAACCAGAATAATTCTGGTTGTTGTTCTTTGCACTCTTTCTAGACCAGAACTGAACACAATATTCTAGATGAGGTCTTACTAATGCATTGTAAATTAACATTACTTCCCTTGATTTAAATTCACATTGTCTAGATAATGTGAATTATAAACTAGGTCTTTTTTCAAAGATTCCTTCTTCAATTTCAGTATCTCCCATATGATATATATAATGCACATTTTTATTGCCTGCATGCAGTGCCTTACACTTTTCTCTATTAAATGTCATTTGCAATGTGTCTGCCCAGTTCTGAATGCTGTCTAGATAATTTTGATCCTCCTATTTTTGTGTTGTCTGCAAATTTAACAAGTTTGCTTACTATGCCCAAATCTAAGTCATTAATGTAGATTAAGAAGAGCAGAGGACCTAATACTGATCCCTGTGGTACACCACTGGTTACCTCACTCCATTTTGAGGTTTCTTCTCTAATCAGTACTTTGTTTTCTACTTGTTAACCACTCCCTAATCCATGCGCATGCATTTCCTTGAATCCCTACTGTGCTCAGTTTGAGAATTAATCTTTTATGCGGGATGTTGTCAAAAGCTTTCTGGAAATTTAAATAAACCTTGACATATGCTTTGCAATTATCCATTGTCGATGTTGCATCCTCAAAAACATCAAGCAGGATAGTTAGACATGATCTCCCTTTCTTAAAACCATTGTTCAGTTATGCATTAAGATTCAGCCATTTAAGGCTTATTCTGATAAACTGCCCCAAGTTGCCCCTAGGGCTTCCTTCAAATGGAGTACACTACCTGGTCAACTGAAGCCCTCCACTTGCCTTAGATCCATTAAGACCTTTAACATTAATGTTGTACATGGAGGTTAGTACTGTAATTGCATGACTTTATATCAGCTCCAGCACACAAGGCAAATATATTTGGAAAAATGTATTCCTAGTGCAAAGATGCTGAAGATGGTCTCCCCTGAAAGGCTAAGGGGCTGATGTAAGGCTAGTCATAGTGCAAACAATTGCGGCTGCAAAATCTAAATTGCCTAGCGCCAGCAATTATTTCGCACTGCGGACTATGTAAGCTGAAAAGCAATCCAAATTACTCAACGCACACAAATAATGAGCTACAATCATGATAATGAGGGTCGCAATGAGCACCACTTGTGCATCAGGTTATTTAGTGGTCGCACTTACAGCCCAGAGGTGAGGTGAGTTAGGAGCACAGAGAGCAGTAGACGCTGTATAAGATTTGTGGATCACAAAAATCAAACCAAGCAAAAAAATATGGCAGCAAAGTCCTCTTGGTGCACGGAAAATAAAAGTTTTCTGAGGAGCTGAGAGTCCTTACAGCTGAGGTCACTCAACATCAAATTGAGTTATTTGGAAAAGCCTTAGCCAACATCAGTTATGCTACCAAAGAGGCCATATGGTCCTCTATAGTGGGGAAAGTCAATGCTGTTGGTGTTATCAGGACAGCCAACCATGTAATGAAAAGGTGAAATTCAGCTATTTGGTCTACGGTGACCAGTGGAATGAGACGATAATGCCTTCCCATTGCATCCTCCGGCATCCCAAACAAAGTGACCATGTGTTTGACTAGGCAGGGTCTTCTCTGTCTTGCCCATTTCATCCAAAGGTTTTCCTGCCTGTCCTCACCAAGAGCCAAGCGTCGCCACATCAGGAAGTGTACCACAGCAGCCATCCTGAGGCCAATGACAGGTCTCTGAAGGTGTGTGGTTTAATTGTGCAAAGTTTTTGGAAGGTCACCAATTGATAGGGTGACCAGATGTCCCGCTTTAGCCTGGAGAGTCCCAGTTTTCCATCAAAGATCCTGGTGTCCCGACATTTTTCTCAAAATCTTTAAAAAGTCCTGATTTTCAGCCACTTCCTTTAGTGCGACACACTCTAAATATCTTTTAGTCATAATAACAGAAACAACCGCTTCCTTTATAACTTAGTTTATGGCACCTGCAGTACAAACAAAATTAAATTAAAGAAAGTACTAGGGTAATCAAGAAAATTATTTTGTGATTAAGTGATTAACACAGGCGTACATGCGTATTCCTTAGTGTGCCATGCATTTTCATTTAGTTTAGATTCAATATGTGTAATACGGTAATTTATAGCTCTTCAGTTCTGGCGAGGTTTAGCCCAGACACTAGGCAAAGCAGCTAGAGGTTACAAGCATCCGAATCCACCAGGTTAAACCACATCAACAATGTCAATAAATAGAGCCATTCTGATGCAGTGAGTAAAAAAAGAAAGAAAAATGCCAAAACGTAAATGTATTTTTAACGTCGATCTACAGAATGTATTATTATTATTATTATTATTATTATTACTAATAATAATATTATTTTTCGTGGCTTGGAGAAAAAACAGCCATGGCCTTCTGATAATCATATTCGGAAACTGTAAGTCAGTAAACCTCCAGGCTGTGTTTCAAACAAACACTCACGTCTTTGAAATTTAACAAGTTTGATTTGCCTTACATTGACACTTCAACACACAAATCTTAATTCATGCAAGCAAACTGAAAATTGATCATTGGAGGAAGTGTCAAAATAAGTGAAAATACTCTCCCATCTGGATTATTAACAGCATTATACTTCTTCATTGGTAATTTACACTATTCACATTGTATAGTCGTTACTTACACAAAGCATTTCCTTTACAGTTACAAACCAATCAACCTATTATTTATTTTTTAAAGGTTGTAAACATACCATGGTCAGTGTTGTACAGCCAGGGCTGTACCTGTGGTCCTTTACCCATTCCAGGGCTTTGCGTTTAGATTTTTAACTGACCCCTTGGGCCAAAGAGCTAGTGTTTTTACTGGCCCGGATGCAATTTTATCTGGCCCAATATATTTATATATTTTTTCATGATGGTTTTTATTTTCAGTATGTTTCTAACTGTATATGGTAACCAAAGAGAGCCCATGTCTCAAAAGAAAGTAGCTGAACAAAGCCTTTCAATATATGTTACTTCAGCCATTAAACATGCACACATTTGTGTGTTTGTCAGAAAATGAAAATACTGTATTCAAGATTTGAAAATGTATGTGTACAAATTATACTAATTTTTTCACAAGCAAACCTGCAACCAAGCTATTACCACATGGTCACAGCAATGCTAAAACTGAATTATAATCCTAATTAGGGATGGGTCAGTGTAGTCAAATACACGATTACACACAAAAAAACTATTCGATTAGCATATTACATATTCGAGTACACAAAAAAAAACCTTTGACATTAGCTACTGGTAGAAGCGTCTTCATTTTATTTTTTTTTTAATGCTGACGCTGAACACTGGGCAGCAGTGTGAAGTAGTACTCTTGACCGGAGGGTCGTGTGTTCAATCCCAGGTGGGGGACACTGCTGCTGTACCCTTGAGCAAGGTACTTTAACTAGATTGCTCCAGTAAAAACCCAACTGTATAAATGGGTAATTGTATGTAAAAAATAATGTGATATCTTGTAACAATTGTAAGTCGCCCTGCATATTAATAAGAAGAAGAAGAAGAAGAAGATGAAGAAGATGTGTTATGTCAGTCTTAAACCAGTTGTTATTTGCATATTAAATGTAAGGACCCTAATTAATTATGTAATGCTTGTAATAGCAACATTCTACATATATAACATAATATGGGAATTTAAACTAAATAATTAGCCACAAATTATACACCCTACTGAAATTAGCTACCTGGTTAAAAGAAACTAAAAAAATAAATAAATACTGAGAATGGCTATTTAAATTACCATTAAATAGACTATATTTAAATGGCTTAATTAGTCTTATCAATTATTTAACAATGTGTCCCGGTTTTGAGATTTGGTCTGGTCATCCTAGCAATTGCCCAAGTACAAGGCAAAATCTCATTATAATGTTTGCGCCCGCTTAGTATTCCAGATCCCCGCCCAATTCCATGCTCTTTTCTTCATTTGAATACATTCAATATCATTTAAATAGATTAACGATGGCAAAGTGCTAATTTGATAGCAGGTGCAGAACAGCAGGTGAAAACCATTCTTTACAACGCTGCATTTTAGTGGCTACTAAAGTCCCACTTCACGGCCGCTAAACACGAGTTGCACGATTTTGGCCGCAATATGGGTGTTTTGCAGCCGCAAATCAATTTGCACGTATCCTTACACCAGCCCCTAAATGTTTTTGCCACTGTTCATAATGGTACTGCTACAAGTACTCTTAGTAACTGCTGCAACCATATCTTTGTCAAGATAGATCCAGCTCAGCAGGGCAGATAATACCTGCCCCAGCTGCCAACCTTGTTTTAAGTAATTACACCAAATGCAGTGGGCATTATAAGTGCAAGATACCTGTGCATAGCTACATTCAAGAATCCCAAACTAAATGTGCACTTCAGTCAGTTACCTAGCCTGTAGCATCTGTTTTCTTGTTGCAGAAGCTATTGTTACTTGTACAAAGAATGTGTGTTTGTTTGTGTAAAGTTCTGTGCTGTTGACAGCTTGAAACGTTGACAGTAAGACTTTCAGGTCCCATCAAAATCTGATCGAGTGAGGTTGATAATGTTATTTGGAGCTTCAGAACTATTACTCATTAACCTGCCCCAGCTGCGTCTCTGGTCACTTAGTCAGTATCAGGACTTGAAATAATTAGAAACTATTCAGCCTATGACCACAAGCAATGCAGAACTGTTCAGTCGACTGCCTTAATTTATACAAAGAGGTTTTACGAGATGCAAGATCTAAGCAAAAAAAGATCATTATGGAAATGATAAGGTAACCAAAAGCAACAGAGGTGAAGAAAGATAATCGGAAAATAAACAATCCAGTAAAAACTTTGGCTGCTTTTAGCCTAAAATGCAGACTCCTAACCATGTTGCGTGTCACCAGAAGTTTCAATTAGTGCAACCTGACTTTCTGATTTTAATTGAAAATATAATTTTTGGAGATCAAGATTTTCAAACCATCAAATCATTATTGGTTATCCTTTAAATCAATCAGATTTCCCCTTTCATTTATTTAGCAGATTCTAGCTTTCAAGGAAATACATTAGTGTATCTTGAATTTGTTTTCCAAAAAATGAGTAAGAAGAAATCCCAGATGGAATAGATTGGAAGGTAGATGATGTAGATATAGTTATTTATGACTATAAAGCAAGCCCATGCAAAATGAAGGAAACAAAAAACATTAATACTGTGTACAAACATCATACCTCAAAAGGTAACCAGTGGTGTACCACAGGAATCAGTATTAGGTCTTCTGCTATTCCTAATCTACATTAATGATTTAGATTCTGGTATAGTAAGCAAACTTGTTAAATTTGCAGACGACACAAAAATAGGAGTAGTGGCAAACACTGTTGCAGCAGCAAAGGTCATTCAGAACTGGGCAGACACATGGCAAATGACATTTAATAGAGAAAAGTGTAAGGTACTGCATGCAGGCAATACAAATGTGCATTATAAATGTCATATGGGAGATACTGAAATTGAAGAAGGGATCTATGAAAAAGACCTAGGTGTTTATGTGGACTCAGAAATGTCTTCATCTAGACAATGTGGGGAAGCTATAAAAAAGGCCAACAAGATATTCGGATATATTGTGAAAAGTGTTGAATTTAAACCAAGGGAAGTAATGTTAAAACTTTACAATGCAGTAGTAAGACCTCATCTAGAATATTGTGTTCAGTTCTGGTCGCCTTGTTACAAAAAGGATATTGCTGCTCTATAAAGAGTGCAAAGAAGAGCGACCAGAATTATCCCGGGTTTAAAAGGCATGTTGTATGCAGACAGGCTAAAAGAAGACTATGCGGTGATCTGATTCAAGCATTCAAAATTCTAAAAGGTATTGACAATGTCAACCCAGGGGACTTTTTCGACCTGAAAAAAGAAACAAGGACAAGGGGTCACAAATGGAGATTAGATAAAGGGTCATTCAGAACAGAAAATAAGAGGCACTTTTTACACAGAGAATTTTGAGGGTCTGGAACCAACTCCCCAGTAATGTTTTTGAAGCTGACACCCTGGGATCCTTCAAGAAGCTGTTTGATGAGATTCTGGGATCAATAAGCTACTAACAACCAAACAAGCAAGATGGGCCGAATGGTCTCCTCTATTTTGTAAACTTTCTTATGTTCTTATACATAGGTAAGCTCACTGTTTAAAATTCAAAGCTATTTTACTTGTCTATCTTGATAAGAAAAGCATCTAAATCCTTTAAAATATGTCTACAGTTAATGTCATAATTTATGGGGAGCCCTGGAAAAAATATCAAAATTATTATTGCTTTTCAATAAGACTGCTGGGAATAACACAAAACTATTTATTTTTGTTACTATTTGTCTGTGATCTCTTGTCTACTGTATTTTTGAAAACTACAATAGAAACTGAAATACAATGAGACTGTTGGTTATTTACCTAGTTTTGGACTTCCTCCATCTCTTTTGAGATAAACATTGTTTTCAATTAAGTGCTCTGACTGGCTTCAGAACCTGCTTTGCATTCTGTTAACATGTTACAGGCTAAGCCATTGCTTAATTAGGGACTAATCCCACCCTGTTTGCATGCTTTTTGCAATTTACAGGCCAGCAGTTTCGATAGTAGATAATTTAAAGTTGTGTTAGAGGTTTGATTTCTTCTCAAAAATAACTAATCTGCTTTAGATAAAGTCAATCAAAAATAGTTTATGCAGGAATGTGGCGGAGTGTCCCGCCCCTATGTATTATTATTTGTATTTTTGTTTGCTGCGCGGGTAAAAGCGCGCCTTTTTATATTTATATTTAAAAACCCGTGAGGATGCATGACTGATCAGCTACTGATTATTTAACTAGCTGACAGTCATGCATCCTTACCAAACGCATGCAGACTGTGGCGAGGGTAATAAGATAAACAGCTAGTTAACCCTCGGCCAGAGTATAAGAACCGACAGCTGTCTGTGCTGCGGGGTTGAGTGTTGGATGCAGAGAGGAAGTGCGGGGAGATAGAGAGGTACAAGAAAACAATTGCTAAAACGTGCTGGTTTAGCCAGCACGTCACTTACTTGTTTGTCTGTTTATTTGTTTGGCCAACGCGCCTTTTTGTTTTCTGTTTTGTTTAAATCTTTTGTTTTGTTTATTTTGATTAATAAAATTAACTGAACGCCGTTGCGTTCAGTTTCGCCCGCCCATCCATTGTTGTGGTTTCAGTTACTTCCTGGTCCGTGACGTCACCACTGCAAGCCAGCCTGCCACAAGGAATCAAAATGTAAACAGGAAGAAAGCAAATCAAATGTGATACGTCAGTGATCTCACATGTCTCAGCTGATAGTGTTCTGAGCTGGCATTAGTGTAGATGTTATTTACTTCTGAGCCTAGCTGAGCTTTCATGGCATCAGTTATGTTGGATTTTTTCTGAGCTGGCATTGCAGAGATGTTAGTTTCTGAGCCTGCATCAGTGTAGATGTTTCTGAGCTGAGTGAAGAAATTACTTCGTACAGCACAGATATACAGCTAACTTATGTAATTTCCTTGACCAAATTTGGTCTTATTTTCCTAGCATGATGCATGGTGTGAGACAAAACACATTAAATGGTAACATTTGAGTTTCTTCTTCACTTTACCAATGTCAGCAGAAACCCAAATAACAAGAAGTTACATTTAAGAACTACAAGATTGAACGACAAGACTGGTGATTGCAAGCTACTTATGTGCACCAGCTATGTACAGCTTAATTTTAAGAGTTCATTAACCACACGTTGATACAGAGCTTACATTAAACACAGGAAAATCACACATGTTTACAGACGGTTTCAATGATTTCTCACTTCTTTCTCCATTTAAATGGAAAGCGTAAATAATGGGTTGCATAACGAAAAGAAACAAAGGCTGATGAAACATTAAGAGCTTGTGTCATTTAAATGGAACAATGTGTACACTGCCCCACACAAAATGCGAGTTTATCAGAAAGAGCATACGGGTTCCAACTGTATAGTGTGTTATTATGCATTCCGTGACACTTACCTAACATTATAGCATGTCACTTTTAACAAAAGTAAATGGTTTTAGAACCAGTTTTAATTGGTTTGATTATGGTTTGTACATAGGCTCAAAACAGCTTATTAAGCAGAAACAAAGGTTTTATCATCCCTCACAGCTGCACTTGCTGAGTTATGAAAAGCCAGTTACTCCCTACAAGGCCAGGGCAATACATAGGCAAGAGTTTAAAAATCCTTACAGTTGTCTGTAAACTGTAGAGATTGCACATTCAACCTAATAAAACCTAATAAAAATGTATTTTTATAATCTTTTTACCTGCTAACTGCACACTCGTTCTTCACTCTCGAACACCCTCCTCATGTGCAGCTAAACTGCAGATCTTTATAGTCGTGACCGGGAGACTAACTGGCTAACAATTATCTTATTATCCCTCGGTCACATTTTGCACGGGTTTAATAATGATCCGTGACTGTCAGCTAATTAAATACTCAGTAGCTGATCAGTCATGCATTCCCGCGAGGTAATTCTAAAATAAAACAAAACCACACACTAACCTGACAGACGGCACCTTGCTCGTCCTGTCATAGAATAATAAAATACCAATACTGGCTTCTTGCCGTTATATACACATAAATCAATATCCATAGGGGCATAAGTTACATTTATGTATTCAGTTATTATTTCAACAGTAAATATGTTGGCTTACCGGTATGTCTTTTGCCAGTGTTTTTGTGCATCAGCCAAAAAGTTTGGTAGGACCTATTAACAAAAGATGCATGAGTGTTTTTTTTTTTCTTTTAAAAAAAAGTCTGTTTTAGGAATTTAAAGTAAAAACTTTGTAGGACTTGGTATTTCCAAAAATCCTACAGTACACATATATCATATTTTAATGAGAATTTACATTTACTGATATAATTACTGATCTAAGTTATTAGACATTAGTATTTTGTTTATTAATTTTGGCTGCCCAATTTTTAGGCACATTTTCCTAATGCCTAATTTGATGTCACCTCACCGCTGCGACCCATGATGTACCACCTCAGGTGAACAAATATGAACAACCTCAGCTTGATAGCCAATAGTTTCTTGTTACCAAAGCAATAGATGCTGCCAAGAGAGTTCAGCTTCATTGGACCCTCAGCTGGTCTAACCAGTACAAGTTGATGTAGCTTCAGGAGGCAAACCAACTCCAGCTGCTTTTGCTCTCTCACTGACAGGTGCACAAAGGTAAGTGCAGCTCTGTGTATGGACTGTCATCCAACACCAGGATATGGATCTTTAATCACAAAACTCTTTCCACACTCCAAGCAATAGTGCCTTTACTAAGGACATTTTTAAATGAGTTTACAGATTTAGTATCCACCAACCTACTGGGATCAGAAACTGGTTTGAAGATTACAGCAGAAACCCCATCGCACAATAATACAGATAACATTAAGATATCAATAAATGCTCCGCAGAATAAAATTGCAAATGATTCTTTCTGAAATCAACGTGAAACTACTTTACATATGCATTTTTTTTCACATTGAAAAGACCAATGGATAAAGCAGACCAATATTCTCTGACCATTACAGTAGTGTAAATAGTTAAACCTGTTGTCGAGGATGCTGCTGGTCCGACATCCACTTCTTGCCTTTTTAAAGATTCTGTGATGAAAAAAAAAAAAAAAAGATTTTTAGCGCGTACCTGAAAATATCACTACACCGGTAGCAAATTTTGATGAAGTAGCAAAAATGTAAGTTACACCGATAATAGAAATGTATAGAACGTCAAGTATCCTTAGAAGCGGCTAAAAACACATCTGTACCCCACCCGTACTGGTATTTTAAATTAATGTATTGGTTACTAAAATTGTATGATTACTCTGAAAAAAGCATTTTTTTAAAAAAAAAAAGAAACAAAATGTTTTATTTAAGTATATTTGGTATATCACTGTTATGTTAAGTAGTTCTGAATCTGTAGTTTCCCAGTAGTTCCCAGTTAAAGCGGATGTACCCATATTTAGTCTTAGGTGGATATTTCGTCTTAAACTCACCTTAGGCAATCGGGTGTGGGCACCCATAAAGAGGCGGAGTCCACTGAGGTAATTTTTAGTGACGGCAAGATAGCCCCTGTCTCCACATAAAGCTTGTTAACTAGGCTGGCAAGAAGGGGAAACGTATCTGTCTGGTTGCTGCTGTTTCAGAAAAGAACACAAATTAAATTTCCACGTCGAGAAAATAAAACTTTGAAACAAAGAAAGCAAAATGAGGATGTCACGTACCACAATACTCTTTTACTGTATCGCCTTGTGGATTTCTCTTGCTCTTTCGGTGAGTTTTGTCTTGTTTTATGTCTTTGCCGAACTGTGTATATATATATATATATATATATATATATATATATATATATATATATATATATATATATATAGCCTATATTTTTGAATGCGTGTAAACCAAAAAATATTTTAAAATAAAGCCAAGATTTGAAGCTCACGTGTTTTCAACAATGGGCGAAACCACGTTTACTTTTGTTCTTTATCACCGAGAGGGGTTAAAGTGGATTTATTAGTGTTATTGAATACTGAAATACTCGCTGTGGTGGAATTCTATAGTAAAATACGCAGCAGGTTTAACAAATAAAAGTAATCTTTTAGTGAAGATGGAGTAAACGTAAATAAAACCTGCACAGTACAACACTGTAAAAAAAAAAAAAAAAAAAAAGAAAATCTAAGCATTTTTAATTTGCCAAGACAATTGGAAACAGTCGTGAGAGTTTTAAAATGACAAAAGTTTGAGCATGTCAAAACAACACCTTTTACAAACATACATGCTTTGTGTATTGTTTATTAAGATTATGATGTCAGTCGCTATAGCAAATAAATATTGCTTTCATCACTGCCGCCTGATAGACATTACCGCTCTTTACTTTAAAGATAGTGCAGGTGGTAGCCTATATTTACATGACGATATACAGTTTACAGAAGAAAATAAAAACATTATCATGACTGCAGCTGTGTTGATCGTGATGTGACAGTTTGGCAGAAAGTATCGGAATGCTTCCTACATAAATAAAATAGCTAAATATTGGTAACAGTGAAACTGCCCAGTTGTGCCACAAGTAGACTGTTTGTCAAGGGAAACTAACAAAAATAAATAAATAAATAAGTTCCTTGATTTCCATAGCACTTTATGACGACTGTCCTCATTTATGAATCCCAGTTGTGTGTTAAATGAACAATATATATATAGAGAGAGAGAGAGTGTGTGAGGATACTGACACAGTGAGCAACGGGGTATGAGGTGGTTGAACTTACAGTATAGTGAAAAACTGGGGGGAAAGAGGGACGGAGGTAGATTTAAAAGAACGGCAGGGTCTTGAGTTTGTAATCTGTCATGCATGATTTCAGTGAAACGAAAGCCTGTCTTGAGAGAACTGCAGTCATTGTTATTTTTGCACTGTAGCAGTAGTATGTTTGCCATACAGTCTATTAATTCTATTAATTCTAGGGTCTCAAACAAGGCAATCGGTGTGGCTGTGAGAGGTATTTGGTAGGAGGAAGAGCTCTAAGCCAAACAAGCAGTGGTTGAGATACATGACAGTGAAATCTGGAGGATTTGCCTCAAACTTCCCTCCCCAATAATATTGAGTTAAAGGTTGGAAATAACTCTTATTTCAGAGGAGATCACCCAAGGCAGATTTTTAATACAAGCTTGATTAGCCACAGTGTGTAGGTAAAAAAAGCTCAGGTGTGTCTTGTTAAACCCATAGTAAAATAAGGAATGGATCAAACTGCTTTGGAATGGGAGCCTTTTTTTCATCCCTGTTGTAACCCATTTCAAAGTGTGTAAGAATGCATCAACCACAGAAACAACTATCTGACCAACTGTCCTCTCCAGATTTCTGGAGTTAGAAAGTTGTTTAATAGTTGCCATTCCAGACACCAATTTTTTTGTTTAAAATAGTCAAGTCTAGTTTAGTATTTTGTGAGACTGTACAAAGTGGTATAAGTCTTTTGTTTTGGCTGATCAGGCTGTTTACTGTGCCTACCCGTGTGTGTGTGTGTGTGTGTGTTTTTACACAAAGGCTTCATTTTAAACAGCTTCAGTACACTGGCCAGAATACCAGTTTTATTGTGGTGTCTGGTTAAATCTTTAAAATAATAGCATCTTGGTGTATAATATAACTCCTAACCCGTTCAGACACGCTGTTATTCGCACATTCTCTGCAGTATAAAGCTGTATTCAATTTTGTAGATAAGCCACGTAGTTAATGTTTTATTACGTTTCCAAGCATGTACTCAATATTTATTTATTTTTTTGGCAGACGCCTTTATCCAAGGTGACTTATAGGTGTTACAGGGCAATACAAGGTCACAATGCATAACAATATTTAAATACAGTATAGTTTACAGTGAGTGCAAATTATACTACTAAAATACAGTATAAAATAAGATGCAACAAGTTAGGATTAAAAGTTTATATATATATATATATATATATATATATATATATATATATATATATATATATATATATATATATATATATATATGCACATACATACACACACAGATGAAAATATGGCTTCAAAAAGCAGTGCCTATTAAAATGCTTAATAAAAGGTATGTATTTTTTTGCTGCAACACTTGCTTGAAATCAGAGATAAATTGCATGTGAAATATTCTGGCCATTGCTGCATGAGTATCTATCTTATCAGTGAAACTTCTGGTGAATATGCTGAATTGGTATTTTCAGACATGTCAACCTCAAAGTGTTCATACCAGTGAGACCCCTGCTGAAAAATATTGGGATTGATGAAAAACGTTAACCTAGACCACTAGATTTTGTTTTGGGTGTGGGGTGTGGAGGTGTGTGTGCTGGTGACGGATCAAGGTTTTTGCACATAGATGAAATAAAATAAAACAAAGAAAGTCGGGTACACCACACACTAAAAAAAATGATATTTAAGTGAATGTTTTTATGTGATCTGGTTTAACATGTAAATTATTCAAAATAATGCATCTAATGTGTCTTTCTTTTTATTGTCTTATTTATTGGCATCATAAAAAACATTATATTGTTCAACTTTAATAATTAAATTCTCATTGATGTCCATTTCTCTTATTTCTGTGTTTAATTTCTGCGTGAACGAGTGACAGCCTCTCCTTTGACTCTGCCGGAGTAATGACACGTGTGTGTGTGTACAGAAACATAGAAGGCTCGTGCAGACAAACTGTCAGTTTGAGACAACAAGGCAATTCTGTCTTTGGAGTAAGGGGGAAGTTTGCGTAGCAGCTACAGGAATATAGAATGGTAATGTACACCTCACTTTGAGTTCCTCATTCTAAAAAGCAATGCGAGACTGTGACCTTTCAACTGTTGGTTGCATCTTCATAATTCCAGGGTTGGGCAACGTCGGCACTTCTAGTCTAGAGTGTCCTATTTTAATAATCTATACCTCCCAAAAAGTTATAAACCAGTTTTTTTTTTTTTTTTTGTTTTTTGCAGGACCTCATTTTACTGTATATTTATTGTATGTAGTAATGCTAATACATGGGTCAATAAATGAGAGAAAAAAACAAAACAGTGATAGAAGACTCCCATTGCATAGCAGTTTGATCCATTCTTGGTTTTACTATGAGTTTTAAAAAACACACCTGAGATGATTTCGCCCAAAGGATCTGTAACTAGCAACCTACAATTACAAAAATTTTTAATGCTACTGAAAATACTGAACATAGACCATAGTGGACCAGACTCTTGTTCCTGCATAGAAAAAGGATGGTTTCTCTCTGATAGTTGATTTGTTCGAATGACTAATATTAAATCATCATGCTTTTGAGACCCAGACAGGAACATGGACAGTGTGTAGTTGCGATAAACCCCTAGAACATAAACCCTCATAGGAAATTATGGCAGTTTACACAATACATCTCATGATTACAGTAACTACAACATACTTAGTGGACCCCATTAATTACTGTTCTGTTTACTTGGATTAGAATTGCATTAGTAATCTGTCTTGCACTCCACTCTGAGGAATCAGAAGGTCTGTGTGTATTAATCACAAAGTCTGCGTGTACTTCCTTTGATGTACTTGGTCAGTGACTATGCAGGAAATGTCTACTTTAGAGAAGTCATTTGACTTCTCAGTCCTGTACTAGGTTCTTTCTTGCTAATTTTATACCATTACAATATTTGACGTGCACTTGCTTCAAGTTAGGACCTATTGATTACTGAACTGTAGTTGTGTTGCGAAATAAAAATAAATGTTTTCTATCAGTTAGTCAGTGACCTGAAGCTGAATGAATGAGATTAATTAAAGCTTCAATTATGCTTTAGTTCATGCTTTCTGTTTTTTCTCCCCAGAGACAGTAGACCTGACAGCTTGCATCATAGATGTGTTATGACAATCTGTTTTCATATTGTTTTATTCATATTTTTTAGTCTCTGTTAAAAGGTTTAGTCGTCTTTTTGTGTCATGACATGTGTAATCACCCAGCAAAATCCTATCACATCAAAATTTAAAACTGTTTACTACTGCTACCTTCAAAATGGCTGATAGCCTGGTGTGGTGGCACACACATTTCTGAAGTGATATACTACGTGGTATTATTTTAAGGGGGCTTGATGAACTCAGTGGTTGTGTCATCATGAACCCCAGCTGAAATTGAAGCTTGAAGTTTTCTCAGTTAGCTTCAGAAAGCCAGGACTGTATCACAACTGTTGAGTCAAATTCAAACAATGTATATCTGAAGTATTTTAGTCAAATATTTCTAAATACACCATGGAACAAACAACTTGTGGGGATTCCTCAAATTCATCTGAATTCACTATTTTGTTAACATCTTTAGAGATTTATATTTTGAGAGAGGTAATATAACCAGTAATTTGAAATGGTTTTGGTAAGGAAGGGTGCTAGATATTGGGAGAACAGACTGTGATTTAAGAACTTCATTGTATTGAGAAGAATGAAAACGGAAATCCAAATATAGTTTTGTAACATACAGTTGTGGCAATGTATATTCTGAAAAGATATTTTAAACATTACTAAATTTGTAGACAAATTCTGTTGTATGCAAATGGTCCCTACAAGTACATTTTTTGTAGGTACAGTGTTATTGAAAGAAAAAATGGAAATGGCATAGACAGTCATTTAAAAAAAAAAAAAAAAAAAAGCTATGTAATTAAATGGTGCTTCATGATAACTTAGCAGTGGCAAGTTCTTAACACCCTTATAGCACAGGATCTCTGAGTCAAACAAGTGGGGATAGAGTCCCGATGTAATGTCACTGGGGAAAAAAATGAACTGTCCCACGATTTTATATATATATATATATATATATATATATATTTCTCCCCAGGAACAGGGTTCCTAATTTTGTGTTTAACTTAAACAACACCAAGATAAGACAAGCCCTAGGTGTTCAAGTGCAGTCCAGTCTTTTAAGTTAGGCTTGGCTGTTTGTAGGGGAGGATTATTATCCAGCTTATTGACGGCAGATTTTGAACTGACATTTCTGACCCAGATGCAAAAATGATACTGTATTTAAGAAGCAACTGTCAGGTGTTTGTCCACATTTTACAGGAACCTTAACACTGTAAGTAAGCTGGTTCTCCCTGATTGTGTTTGCTTAGGTAGCTAAGAAATGTCACAAATTAAGATTTGTTAGACATAACACCAGATGACACCTTGCAATAAATGCCAACAAAAATCGTATTCGATGTAGGTTGTATCAGGTCTCAACAGGTGCAGGCCCGAGGACAGAAAAGGAATGACCTAATAAAATAAGCTTGGCTTACTGAAAAGTTGAACAGAGAAAGCCAGGCACGGTTATAGCCTTTCTTGGTGTTTGTTTTGTTTTTGTTTTTTCTCCAGTAAAATATGTATTGCTTAAATTTAGAGCGGATTAGGATTGGATTGTTGTTAACCCGTTTCTTTAAAAACTATTTACAAATTCATATAGCTATTGCTTGATTATATATATATATATATATATATATATAATCAACTTTTGTGCTCCAAGACTTAACAATGAAATGTGTTGCATACCATTAGGAGATAAAAATACTCATGTATATGAAATTTGCTCTGAAGACAGCACATGTTTTGTCTGATTCCCATTTCCTTGTCGGTTCCTATGAGGCTATTGTTTGAATTTTGCAGGAAGTTGCTTAATTGCCTTCCAGACTGCCCAGAGCATGGCTTGAGGTCCAGCAAGCTAACTTCACCTGTGATGACAGAGGGCTTGTCTTCTGTTAGAGGATCAATATAGGATAATTCCAGTCTTGATGAGAGCACATTCCTTGGGTGCCAGAGAAGGAGATTCAGTGTACTCTCTTGTTTCTGCAGATCATCCCTTAAATACAAACAATAGCCAGAATACTGTCTGCAAACAACTTTCAAAATATCTGTGGGCAGAGGGAATAAAAGATCGATATGTGTGCAGATTTGTAAAGGAATGTATCACAAGGCCAATTATGTGACTTGTATTCCCAGGCAAATACTGGCCATTATAGCACCTGCTGGGGGTACTATAATGGTCCTCGCCACCTTGCCAAGCTTGTACTATAAACAAAAACTGAGTGTTGGAATTCTAATACAGAGCCATGGAACAGATCTGTGTAGAAAAACAAGCTGTTGATGGTAAGCAGGAATTAAACATTGTACCTTTTCAGTGGCAGAAAATTCTCCCATTCATGTGATTCTGAACTAGTCCCAGGATAATTATCTATGTGATTCAGACGGTCTAGCTTTATCATGAGTGTATTATGAACAGCGGTAACTAGAAATTATAAAAACGTACCTACAAGAGCACTGCTCCTGCAATCTGCATATTGTTTTTGCAAATGTATTCCAATACATCCTTAGGCTTGGATCCCAAATCCATTCTTCTAGACAAGCTTTTAGCTCGTCGCATAATTCAAGTGTGTCGATATCATTTGAATCTCTGTGTGTGAGAGCCATTGCAATAACGTAGCACTGGTGGAGTAAATAGTTTGTTCTTGGTTCAGCAAGTTCGGGGATGTACAGAATTTTAAATACGTCTCTGTGTTCCTGAAGCTGTGAAAAACATTTTGACCGATTTGTACAGTCCAATACCTGGTTAAAAAGGTTAACTTTGAATCTCTGTTTGGGTTGTTGATAGGCTGATCTTCTGCCGCGTAGTGGAAGTGTTTCTTTTTCTGACGAGATTGAATTTGTAGCTCTGGTGGGAAGCAGGCATCAGTATGAAGTTCCTCTGCCAACTCCTTTGCATTTGTCAGTGCCTCTCCAAAGCCCTTGTCTGTTTGATAATTCTGGAGATACATTTTCGTTGTCTCCAGCTGCTCAATTTCTTGAGAGAGATTGAAGTTAGCTGCCTGGAGCTTTTTGCTTGTTATGTTAATTTTGTGCAGTATATCGTACCAAACCTCTAGGCTGCACAAAAATGTGAAGTTCAACATTTTACCTGCGATACATTTTGCTTCCGCCTGTAATTTGTCACCGCTGCTTCTAGTAAGGGTACTATCCTCTGCAATTGAGAGCAGGGCATTTTACACTTCCCCAAGCTGATACCAGATTGCCTTCACTGCTTCAACTCAACTTTCAATTCTCGTTTCACTGAGTGGTTTCACTGTAAGATGTTTGTGTTCTATTAAAACATCCCAACGAGGTGTGGAAGCTGAGAAATGTTTTGAATCAGGCTGAAAAACTCAACAGCACAACAACTGGCTGCATCATTTAGCACAATGTTAAGTGAATGGGAATTGTACGGAAGAAAAAAAGCTTGTGGATTCAAGTTTCGTATCCTTTTTTGTACTCCGCTGTTTTTTACCTTTCATGTGGGCCCCGTTGTCATAGCCCTGTCCTGCTCATATCTGCAATGTCAAGAACCAGCACTCCAAGTTTCTGCAGAAGTAACTCATTCCAGCCCCACTTGAATTTAATTCCAGAAATTCCAAAAAATGCTCTTGGATGTTTACACGTCTAGCCACATTTACCTCAAGTTTCGATCACTGACACAAATCTAACTACCGGAGTCATTTGTTCGATTTATTTATTTATTTATTTATTTATTTATTTTACTTGTCAGGTGTGCAATCCAAAATCAGAATAGCATTTTGAGCATTGACAGCACAATTTATTTTAATCTGTGTTGCCAATAACTGGATGATCTAATTTTGCATATTTGTACCAAAGTAATGGTCATGTATCTCACGTGATGTAATTCTTCTGAGATGTTCTTTCATCACACCATCAAACATCCCCATTTGAGCAGTTGTGCTATGTTTATGTTGTGCTATGCT
Organism: Acipenser oxyrinchus oxyrinchus; assembly: GCA_030684275.1. Lineage (NCBI taxonomy): Eukaryota > Metazoa > Chordata > Actinopteri > Acipenseriformes > Acipenseridae > Acipenser > Acipenser oxyrinchus. Next base: position 14,700,415 of record CM060252.1, on the reverse strand, counting down.
ATGAGCCTTTCCAAAACATTTTGCCAGTGCTGCGTTTCTGCTTTAGTAATCCATTGTTTTTCATCATCAATAGGTGTTTTGGTATTTAGTCTTGTCTCCAGTTCTTTCCATTTTAGGAAAGATTCCTGGTGATCTGGTGACTTTTTTCATGTTTGTTTAAAATTTATACACATTTCTCCAATCTTGCATACCATCTGATGCAAGAGCTAATTTTGCATTACAGGTAGATTTTGCAGCAAAAGCAAAATGCTGCATTTTTGCTCGTTGAGTAAACCAGCCAAAGCCTCTTGCTTCTCCATTTGCCAATACTCTCATGTAATGTGTAGCAGTGAATCTTCTGTTGCTACCATCTTTAAGAAAATGTAAACGTTTTCACTTGTTCCGGCTCTTTTTGCACAAACAATTGTCTAAATTTATAGTCCACTTTCCACCATTTTGCAGGATCCTTTTAAAACAGAAGCATCTAAGCTGTATCTTTTGTTACGTTTTCAGCCACATTACTACAGACCGTACGTTATCTTTAACGTCATCCTGACTTTGAGTTTCCATACCTGATCCCATTGGAGGTGGTCGAAATCTCTGCTGTTTTTTGATTGACATGATGATGCAGCCTGCTGCGTGTCCTATTCAACACATTTCAAGAGAGATCCTTTTTGGCTTGATACAAAAGCTTCTTTTTCAGATTTTCTTTCTCGATATTCCGCCCCTGACGGCCATCGTTTTCCATCCAACATGTTTGAAATTATAATTGGCCTTTTCGTATACTATAGTTTGTACATTTAATTCTGTTAACCAGAAAAAAAAACCTCTCTATTTTGCCGCCCTCCGAATTTTGCCGCCCCAGGCCTGCTTGTTTTGTCACGTGTAACATAAAAAAAGGTGTTGTTTTTTTGTTTTGTTTTTTAATACACCATTCTTAGGGGATGAGTAATGATTAGTTGTTGTGATTGTGGAAGTAAAATGATTAGAAATGGAACCAGCATATAAGATTTGTGAGCTAGTTGTTCCCCTAGTTTGAAGTCTGTATTTCAAATAGGTTTATTTCTAGCTTTTATTGTTGTGGACTATTTGGCTGTCACTATAGTCCTGGCTCTCTGGCAGTGTTTTTATTCGTTTTTAGAAAGGGAAACGGTGATGCAATTTGATTGCAGTTTTCTAATGTGATTGTATAGTGCTGTGAAACCTAGGAAAGAAAAAATGCAGACTAATTGGCTGAAACACTTTACAGCATGGTGATGCAGAGTCATTATGGGCATGAGAAGGGATGTTGATGTGGTTCAGTTGTGCGTACCATGTGAAAGATTTCTGGGGGCGCTCCTGCTCAGGGTCACAACACAGTGAGTCAGTGGCTGAAATGGGATTGAACATCAACCTGTACATAGTGTCCAATAATCTAAATTGTGGTCCATGAACACATAGGTGGATATGTACATATTGGTATGATTATTCCGTAAAATAAGTTAATCTTCCTGTTTTTTGTTTAAAAAAAATAATTAAAACAAAAAAAATATATATTTTTTTTTGTGTACGGATCAGTTACCCTGTGCTTAGAACACTACAGCAGAATTTATTTCTTATGATTAACAAAGTTCAGTAAAATGGAGGACATGTGTGCACTTGCAGCATTAGATGCCTGTAGTCATTTTGTAAGTTTACTTATTCAGTGCAGAGTTACAATATGTGTGGTGTTGGTGTTGGTGTTTTTTTTTTTTTGTATATTCAATCATCCATTTTCAAGGTCCAACTTAAAGTCTTTCAATGTGTGACTTTATTCTTTTTAATGCAGTACTAATATAGAACTTGAGATTAACTCCATATTAATAACCCGCCACTGGAATTGTGTAAACGATTCCATGATCATTCAGTAACTCACCCCCTCGGCTGAGGTGGGGCTTCGTTGTGTCATTGCTAAGCGTTGAGGTTAGGCAGAACTACATGACTAGTTATTTTCAGGTCTCGGCATGACAATTGACGTTGATAAATCTTTGGAAGCAAAAAGTCATAATCTTGTGCTGCAGATGACTCATGATTTTTTTTTTTTTTTTCCCTCACATGTTCAGAATTTATCTGTAACTTTAAACAATGACAGGGTCTGATGACAACTATATTCTTCAGTTTTATTGTAATGCAGAATTCAGCTGCTTATGTCTAAATCGTCCAGACAGATTTAAAGGATTAGGTAGGAGGCATTATTTACCCCCTCATTGATTGGTTGGTAAGATGTTCCTATATCCTTGCTTACATTGTTATGACTACAGACAGATAACATGTTACTAAATAACATGGACACCCACCTACAAGCAATCTCACAAGGCCATTAGTGAAGGTGAATTCATGTCTTCCCCATACATGCTTTTCAGATGTAAATCCTGTTGACCTTCAGATTGAATGGCCCTGGGGTCTGTTTTTTGTGAAACCATCATGAAACTTAAAACCCAATGCAATATTGAAGTATGGACGTTGCCATTAGTGATACAGCCCACTGGGAATAGTTATGTGCCTAGATATCAGACACTGCTGAACAGGGTAGTTTATAAGGCTTGTCTCTTTGAAATTGCCATAGCAAAAAGAACTCTAGCCTAGCGCAGATGAAATATGGAATGAACCTATCTGGGTTTGAATATCTTACTGTGTGTTCATACCAAAAAGTCATACTGTAGCTCTGCTATCATTACAGTTTCTACCTGTTTTTTCTTAAACTATTATCTTAATGTATTATTTAAAGCCATTGTTTTATGAAAGCGTAATCGGCCTGCATTCATAATGTTAAAATATGAAACTAAATCGTGTTGGGTGTACATCCTTGCATTACCAGTGTGCTAGAAAGGTTGATGATTTGAAGGTGTTTTTGCATTTTGATATCCTGCCATTCTAAGAGTAGATGACATTTGCTTTATTTTACTGTAAATTCACTGATGGATGTGGCTGGAGAGAAGCAGAATTGGAACACAATTGTTAAGAAAATAATATTATGGCCTTGAAACAATATAATACGAGAGGGCCTTGAAACAACCTGTTTTCTACAGCTTGTGTTTTGTGTTCTAAGACTTTGTATAAAATCTCAGATTCTGTATGTATGTTGCAACAGCAAATGCGAGAGAAAGAGCAACAAAACTATAAGCAAGAAGACCCAAAGAGGAAATCGGTAGCATTCTAGCAGTGCGGTACAGTGTCCACAGTAATGGGTCCTGGTAATGTTGGATGTGGAGCAGGGTTGAGTACAACTGCATTGAAATGCAAATATTCTTAAATCTTACAAATGCGTGCACCTCAGTTTCATTTAAATACAAATGCATTTGATAGATTATTTTGACAAATGCATTTGAACATATACTGAAACTCCTCACCAGTAATTGCAAACATGGAAGCTTTTCTCTATCAATTCAAACTACTCCCTGTTATAACAAAGTAATTTAATTACGCTCCTCATATAATTAGTTATGTGTGCTGAAATTACTTTAAACGCTTGTAAGCTCTCTATTAACCCTGTTATTACTTCAACAACGTATCACTAATAGCTGTATCAGTTTGTTAAATAGTAATACTTTCTAAGTGCTAAGATTCATTCAAATGGATTTGCCAAATGCATTTGAAATCAATCAAATATATTCTGTCAAGTGTAAATGACTTATTTCTTAGCAGATGCCCTTATCCAGGGCGACTTACAATTGTTACAAGATATCACACTATTTTTACATACAATTACATTATTTTTTACACATTACTATTACATACAATTACCCATTTATACAGTTGGGTTTTTACTTGAGCAGTGTAGGTAAAGTACCTTGCTCAAGGGTACAGCAGCAGTGTCCCCTACCTGGGATTGAACCCACAACCCTCCGGTCAAGAGTCATGTTTAGCATTTCACAGATTCCCTTAACAGCACAAATAATTTACAGTATAATTTCAAGAATGAAAGTAGTTGGAGTTTTGTTGGAGTTTGAAATGTAAAACTCTTTACACAATATACAATTGATTTTCAGGTTTAATTAATAACTTTATCCTGAAAAAAGGATTTGCAATGACGTGATTCATGTTGGAGATAGGATTGTTTGTTTTATTTTGTTTCCTGCAAAAGGTCATCAGAAACCTTGTACTGTAGATAACAATATTTCTTACAACCTTACACAGTGTGTATTGTCTAACATTGAATACAATACTAATGTTCTGAAAACATTGTAGAAGTTAGCATATGCCACTATGAATCCTGGATTTTTGAGTAGTGTAACCATATAAGTGAATCTTATCAATAACACAAATTTTATTTTATTTAGCAGACACCTTTATCCAAGGCAACTTACAGAGACTTGGGTGTGTGAACTATGCATCAGCTGCAGAGTCACTTACAATTACATCTCACCCGAAAGACGGAGCACAAGGAGGTTAAGTGACTTGCTCAGGGTCACACAATGAGTCAGTGGCTGAGGTGGGATTTGAACCAGGGACATACTGGTTACAAGCCCTTTACTTTAACCACTGGACCACACAGCATTAGTTAAGGTAACTTCTATTATTTAATGTCCGTACTAATATGGTCTTTGTCAGAAGAACAGTAAGGAGTGATGTGGCCAGTGTCCTATCCAGCTGCTGTACCATTTTCAGTTAGGTGGATTGATCTCTTGTTGGAAGAGGAAAGCTTGGTTACCATTGGTTGCATGGTATTATAGAAGGTTAGTGAAAGTGAATGCTCATGCTATTTGATATTAAAAGGATTACATTCCTGATGAATGTGGGTTTTCTCACAGCAACTTGGTGTCACTACTGAAGGGGTCTTGTTGGGGCATATTGATAGGAAATCACACCCACCACGAATGAAGTGTGAAGTACAGAATGAACATAATTCAGTCACTTACCTAAAGCAAATGAGTTAATCACTGGTTGAGCTGTGCCAACAAGTCGGTTATTAAGCAGATCATTTATGATGCTTGTATTATACCTTTGTATGCAAGCTAAACCCTTAACTGCCTGAAGATTGTTCTCTCTATTTATGCATTTGTTTGTTTTAAATTGTAAAATTCCATCTGACCCTTTTTGTGGAAGCCCATACTTGTACTTGCTTTTGCCTTGTAAACTGCATATAAAGGGAACACTGCATGTTTTTTTTTTTGTTTTGTTTTCCTAACCATCTTGCCTAGCTTCTGAAATGACCTGCATTACAGTCCCTCCATAACGATTCACTCCATTTAATAAACAAGGCACTCGATACTCAGAAATACTGTCTGTGATTCCCATTTTGGCGTAAACTTCATAAGCGATGATGTGTGCAAAACGGTGATTTAGACATGCCAGTACTGCATGTTTCACTGCACTGGACACCTATTTAAGCCTCAGTTACTGTATTAATCATCTGTGTTTAGGGACCACATTTTACTAGTGTTTTTAAAGGAATATTTACAAAAGATGGTATTATGTAGTGGAGGAGGGTGTAAAATTAGAGTATCTGTATATCTCCATTCCAATTGTGATGAAACCTGATGATGACCTTCTATAGCTTACTGAGTGTATCGGAATCTGGGGCGGGGTATATGAAGGCTGTCACAATTTCATTTTTACATTCAGCCTATCTAGAGAACTGCTAAGCCATTATGAAAATTGCTATTTAACTAGGCAGTGAATTTTCAAACAAAACTAACTGGTATTTTACTAGGAAACTACTAGGAAACCAAGTGGTTATGTCTCCTGCCCTGTAACAATAGCAAAACCAAAAAAACAAACACATAATGAGCACTGTTTGGTAAAACCTGACATCCCATGCAGAAAGCGAATAACTCTTTACATGCAGTTGTTTTTAGCTCTAGATTTAACATGTAGAACTTGATTTAACATGGACTAAAATTTGGTAAAACAGATTTGCCTTTAGCCCTTTTGTGGTCCATTTATTCAGCGCGTCTCGGGCGCATCGGGTCCTCATTTATTTTCACGCGCACGGTTTATTTTAGACGTGCTGTTTTAAAAGTATTTTTTCACAGTAAAACAGGTTTTAAAAGGCACTGCATATCAACATGACACTCAGTACTGCATCTCCAGCCCCGCCCCACCCCTTGTTCGCAGTATTTTTCACATACCTCTTCATAGTTGTGCATACTGATAAATCATCTCCTGATCACTCGTTTTATCACCAAACTCCTCAATAATGCGATCCAAGTCATTATTGTATTACTATAACATCTCAAAAAGCTCTGCAAATGTCAGTGATATTCTTTGAGCGCTGGATGCAGAAGCAGCTATCTTGTTTGTTTATGTCTGTGTTATCTCTGTGGTGCCGGGCCTATGTGTATTGCTCAGATCCGCCCCTTTTTTATTTCTGCTTCTCTCGGCTCCTATCGGTCTCACTCGGCCATTGAATGGTTTTCTTGGCTTTTTCCAGAGAAAAATGCTTTACATCTTTTTGATGATGTCGGACAGAGACATTGGACCGGAAAGGGAAAATTGTAATGTCGGACCTGGTCCGACATAGGACCGCAAAGGGTGAATAATGCCTGGAATCAATTCACTTAGTGGCAATACAATTCTTGGGACGTTTTTACACGTATACATGTTTGGTTTTGCTCCCCAACTGTTGGTATGTAAGTTCTGTGGACTTGAGCCTGAATTTGATTCTGTTTGATACACTACTGAAAAAGGACAGGGTCATTAATTATAAACACATTACGTAGACCAACTGGTTACTCAAGCTCCCCTAAATGAGAGATCCCACAGAGATTAATTTAGAAAGCAAATATGCATTTCTTTAACAATCATAGCTTTAAACAACAAGGGTAGCTTAGCCTTGCAGATCCATGGAAAAACTTTGCAGAATAAACACCTCATTTTAAAGGACCTAGAAGTTGAGCACGCAGCTGCATTGCTGTTTGCTTAGTTAGAGATTGCGACATACAGAATGAGCCTGCATGTGCATTCACTGTATGACAAATTGATTTCTGACGCATTTGTTTGCTTTATCCATAGTCCCTGTTCTCAACCACACCTTAAATGAGAAGTGAGGCTGGGCCATGTGGAGTCTGTGAACGTGATTGCGAAGCAGCATGAAATAACTGATCTGTTGCCTCAAGCAACTTCTAGGTTAACTGGTTCACTGCCAGTTGCTGAACATTGTTGATAGATGGGTCAGAAGACCACATTCGAGCAACAGTAGCTTTGAGTTTGGTTACTTCTAAGTGCTAATCAAGTATTCCCAAAGTCAAGCATAGTTAAATGCTGTTGTAATCCACTTATACTGGTAAATGATTATCAATTATCAAATATAAAGAAAATGTATTTGCCACAAAAAAATGAAATCGCACTGATTTTGGATGCTCTGACCTGGCACCTCTGCATTTGTCATTTTGTAAATGTGTTTATTTATTTTTATTGGAATTCATTTTTGTCTACTTGGTAGTTTTATAGCTCACTAAATTTATTGTCAAATAATACTCAAGTGTTTGCCTAGTTCATGTTCCAAATAATTAATTTTCCACCAGTGGGCTACCACAAGGCAACTATTGGTAACCCATTACTAATTTGTGGTAGACCACATACAGTATGCATTGGAGAACCCATTTAACAACTTTCTCTCCTTTTTCTATACTTTAAGCAAAAGGAATAATCGGAATACAAAAAGCCAAACTGCAGGATACTTTTGATGACATTTTAGATTTGCAAGTTGGTACTAACCTAAACATATGAATATAACTGGTCTCTTCGTTTGTAACTCTAACATAACAGCTACTAGAAGGTTTTTTATATTTTCAGCAAGAACACAGCAGTAGACATTCTGTTGCCCTGTAAAGAACAATACTGAACACACTCACCAATACTATTGGAACAACATACAATAAACTTGGTTTGCTCATGCATGTGAACAAAAAATATTAGATTTAGTCTAAACAGCAAGTATTCAGAAATAAAACGGTGACTTGAAATGTACTTTTGTGTGCCTTCTGAAATGCCAGAAAGTACCTTAATCTAAATGTGGGACTCCTGCTATTCTTTCTTGTACTAGGAACTGGGATGATATTGCAGGATCATAAAAAGTGTTATTTGTTAAGGAGTAGTGTAACACCTGCTTTCTTTAGAGTTTGAAGCCATACCTGTGCTCTTTGGCATTCATTGTAAATGGCTGCAATGTGTCTCATACGCTTAATCTTTGTCTCAATAGAATTCCATTCCTGAAGATCTAGATGGATCAGGAGGAGATGATCAAGACTTTTCTGGTTCTGGGGATGGTAAGGTCTTTTATGTTGAGACTGTAATATGTTGTTATTTTGAGGGGGTGGGCTGGTCTTTGACACACAAGTACCTTATTGGCTGTCTTTTTTTAAAGAAAATGTGTCTTTTTGAAGTTTCTGCATATCTGAAATGTAATTAAAGAAGATGCATAGAAATAAAAGGTGTTGAACAAATGAAAAAAGCAGCCCAGTTATAATATTAATAATATCAATTTTGTTCTATCTTAAAAAAAATAAATAAATAAATAAATGTGCTGTTTTAGCCCAAGCAGTAAAATTCTTTTATATCTAATCAAAATTATAGAGTGTGTGTTTGTTTGTACTTATGTTTCTCTCTTTTATTTCCATTCCAAGGGGATAGCTCACCTACAACAGCTATGGCTTCACTGGATGTCACCATGTCTCCCTCATCCTCAAGAGAGCAAGCTTCCACAACTGTAGAGGAAGAGATGACAAGCCTTGTAACAACAACCACCTCTCCTGAAATGGCTGAGAAAACTACCTCAGAGAACCAAGAAACCACAGAAGGTGCCGTACATATTCCTGTGGCTGATAGAACCACCTCTAGGCCTGTCAGTACTGCAGAGGCATCGTCCAACACAACCACTGCTGCAGTTGCTTTGCCTGGCGTTGTCAGTGACAAGGAACTTTCATCCACAGCTGTCAACCCAACTCGCTCTTCTGTGCCTTTGTCCACCTCTGCCAGCATTGTAGATTCTGATGCTAAGCCTGAGAGCACTGCAGACTCCACCACACCTGCCAGTATAACAGAGTCTTCATCTTCATCCACCTCCGCTAGTGTCAACGTTGTAGATTTGGATGCTAAACCTGAAGGTACTACAGGCTCCACCACCACAGTCAGTACAACGCCAGCTTCAACCACTAGTGCTGGCGTTGTAGAATCTGATGCAAAGTCTGATGGTACTGTAGCTTCCAACATCACTGACGACATTACAGGTCCTATCAAAAGCAGGAAATTGCAACCAGGTCACGTGCCCGTGGACAATGAAAACTCCACAGCAGAGACTAATGTGGTAAGAACATTACTTGATTTAAAGAAAAGGGTGTGACCCAATTTTTAAAGTGAGAAAATCAGATGTTATGTGCTGTGCAATTGCAACAAGTTGGAGGCTGAATGCAGACCAAAAAACATGCACACTTCACATGCGAGCATAACTCACCACTGCCCATTGCACAATACAACAATCATCATACTGTTTGTCCTTCGTTGCTACAATTTGTCGTCTAATTTTTTGTTACCTTGAACCATGTTTCCATAGTCTGCCTATTAGTCTTTTTTTGCATAATCCCAAAGCCCCTCCCCCTGAAACACCCATGTCTCGCTCCAGTGTCATATTTTGTTGTGTACAGTTACACTATGCATGCAAACCTGAAATCTAAGAGCCTCAAAAAATGTCAAACAAGATTACTTATTTATTGTTGCTTTGTTGAAGGATGATCTGTACCTAGAAGACGCCACAGTCTCCCAGACCAACAACGGTGAAGTCCAAGGTGATGTACCACAGATCTCCCAGCCGAATGAATTCCAAGAAGCATCAAAAGAAGGGGACAATGCTATGAGTCAAGGAATTATGGAAAGGAAAGACGTTCTAGGAGGTAAGAATATAGTCTGTTTCTTTTTACACATTTTAATGAAAATATATACTGCATGGTTCAGTATGCAATAACTTTAGGCAAGCTTCACTTGTGTAATAAGTTATCACTTGATGAATATGTGTAATCTGCTGTATTTCATGCGGATTAACCACCATATTGAACAAAATCTATGTTGCATGTGCACAGAAACTTGGGTACACCTCACTCACTAGAGGAGAAACCAAATGCTGTACTAAATCTGTTTCTTGTGTTGAATCGCAATAATTACTTTTTTGTTTTATTTTGGCCTTCCAAAGTACACCTAGATAATGATATAGATATTTAGATATTATTAAATATATAATAATGGAGCCAGCATTACACTTCAGGCAGAAGGATATCTACATCATCAGATGGAAAGAAACGCAAATAGATGGAGATGCAGATGGATCACATTAGTTTACTGTAAAGCTACGTCTTAGTCGTTGCAAGAGCAGAGTTCAAATCAGCATGAAGTGTTAACATCTACTCTCATGTAATGGAATATATATATATATATATATATATATATATATATATATATATATATATATATATATATATATATATATATATATATATATATATATATATATATATATATACACACACACACCACCAGCCCTTTTGTTTGATGGGAAAGAAAGAGGGAGGAAAAAGGGAAGTAATTCATTTACATATTGTTACTGCAAACCTAACCCCTGCCCTTTGTCTTTCTCCTACAGGTGTCATTGCTGGTGGAATAGTCGGACTTGCATTTGCTGTGTTGCTGGTGGTTCTGATGGTTTATAGAATGAAGAAAAAGGATGAGGGAAGTTATTCTCTGGATGACCAGAAGAACTCCAATGGAGGTTACCAGAAGCCACAGAAACAAGAGGAGTTCCTGGCATAAATTCCTAGCGGGACAATTACATCTTTTTTTTTTGTTTTTGTTTTTACTGAGTTCTGGTTCCGACATCTCCTTGTGGTTTTATATATTATAATGCCCACCATAAAGACTTCTACCGATTTGGACATCAAGTCTAATCCTAGATCCTGCGTAATCTTAGGGCTGTTCTGCCATTTTAGGGCAGGCTTGAAATGAGCTGTATATGCTTATTTTAACTAGTGGGTAGCATAGACATATAATTGGTTGTGTGAACAACGTCCCCACCAAATTAAGAAAAAACAAAAGCCATTTCAAGATGAGTTTTACTTTTTTGCTCTTTTGTAAGTAGTTACTTCTTCTGGACCTATTGAATATACATAGTTTTGAACCCTATAACTGCTCAAGGTACAGTTCAGAACTGCTTACAAGCTGCAAAGGCTGAGTTGCAAAATGAGGAACCGCAGGCCACACACCGATGACTTCAATGTATTTCTGTGTTCTTTAATTTCATAAGGAGATTTTATAAGGAGATATATAAAATAAAAACTTGGTAGCACCAGACAAATTTTAATAAGCGTAAGATAAGGCTTAGGGTAATATTATGATATCGAAAGTACGTTCTCTCTTAGTGATTGTTTTGTAAAGCAATTCAGGATCCTATATTTCATGGCTGGAAAATATTTGTCTGATTTTTTTTTTTATGGGTCATAGTTAAATCTCTTAAAATAGTTAACATCTGTTTAAAAAAATAAAAGTAGCTACTATTACTTGGTACAGTATCTTTCTGCTACCAGAATGAACATTTTTAATAAACTGAAACATTTGTCAAGATTCTCATGTAACTAGATGGTGTAGCAATAATTTCCTGCACATTCCAGAGAGATAAGACGCATTTGCTAATGTTTGATCGAAGAGGACTCTAAAACAGGGAAGTAACACTTTTTTATAGTAGTGTATTTTTGTATTGAATCTAGCCCTTAACTGCATAGCTTTATCAGTTATATACACAGCTGGAAATATTTAACTGAATTAGAATGCCTGGTACTCCTGTAGTGGACATGACCAGATTATCCTTTTGGCTCCAAGTACCAATTTGAAGAACCAAAACCAGCTTTTCAGTTTTATTCAGCTGGAAGATGTATTATGTCACCACTACCTTATATGGGTGTAGCATAACAAACCTTCTAACTGAATGAAACTGAAAAGATGTTTTGTTTCCAGTTAATTAACTAGATTGAACAGGTATCTTTTTTTGCCACTCCCTAAAATACAGATGTAGTGAAAGAAACTTCCATGCTTAAGATGAATTTAATTGTACCATAAATAGTGATATTTACAGATTATATATATATATATATATATATATATATATATATATATATATATATATATATATATATATATATATATATATTGTGAGGTCTAGAAATATCGATGATGGATGAAATTACAAAAATATGGTAGCACCCCCCAAACCAGGCAAAGAAAAACTGAAAAACAGACTGACTACACTGTTGATCCTGTTCTAGAGACTGGTAGCCTGTCTTGTAAATGTGGTAAATGCATCTCTTAAATTTAAGAAAAAACTTGTTTAACTTTTTTAAAAGAGAAAAATAAAAAAAACTCAAGGCATTGGTACAGAGACACAATGCTGACAACAGCAGTTTGCTAGCATGGAGTTTTTTGCTAGCTTGTAAATTTTTGTTTTGTTTTGTTTTTGTTTTGTGGTTTAAATTTGGGGAAGTGGCTGCACTACTAAAATGTAAAGTGTAATTACTGATGTAAATACTTTGTGCAACAGTTTAAATACCAACACTAACTACCCCATAATCCGCTGCTGCATTTGTAGCCATCGTACTTATTCTGTTCATAAAACATTTTGTTTTTATTTTTTTACATGTGTTATGTTTTCATTTTCTTTATATTTGTTATAAACCAAAAAAAAAACTTTTCCCTCTCATGCAAGCTGCCTTTTAATATTTTAATATGCACTGCCAATGTGCTAAAATTACACTGCATGTAAAATAAATCAAGAAACTGCTCTTTCTGGTTTATGTGCCCATCTCTGACTTCTGATTATAAATCAATGGGAAGTATTGTTTAGCTGGTTTATCTATACAAAAAAATGGTTAACTATGGTAGAAAATGTCTTCAATTTACATTACTTGCTAGAGTACTTTGCATTCTGTGTTCAATAAGATAAAAATAAATGTTTTTATTTATTACCTGTGAGTTTCATGATGAACATGCAATAAATCTGAACATTGTCACCATGGAAAATTTTGCTGCGTTTTCTTTTGAGGAATTCTTTTTGTAGACCAGAGGCACAAATATCAACCTGTAGGATGTGCAATCTGTTTGAGCCAGAGACTTGTCATTTACCCACCTCCTTGTTTTGGGGGAGGGGGGTGGTCATTTATCAGTTTAGCTTTATGCCTCAGTCAGTTCTGGGTCTAGGAGATTTTCTAGTGCAGTTTTAATAAGCAAAGTTTTGTAGTACACAAAACAATACTGGCCACATGGTCTTTGTCCCACAATATATAATGTAATTTATATAACTATAAAAAATTGTGCTCAAGATACAGTATGTATCCCATCTAATCCTTTTCCTAACCTTTGGATGGGGAGGAGGTTGGTATATACATAGGTAACGGCTATTTATTGTGAAAGGTTCTCTGATGCTTTTATAATGGGTTGTGTAATAAATTGTCACAAACTAGCCAATTGTAGACACCACCCTGAAATTAGCTGATTGTTATGGCTGTGTTTGGGACTTTTGCTCAATTAAAATTTTAATTGAACAAAATAACATGTTTACTGTGGCACTCCAGGCAACTTTTATCTACTGTGTTGTCACATTAAGGTTTGCTTTGTACCAAATCTTTAGTGCATAACACAATTACTATGACACCCCTCCATGGAATTGAAAGCAACTGGATTTTTATCAGTTCTTTGGAACTCCAAATAAAGAAAGTCAACATGCCAAACCTTTTTATCATTTACTTATTCCACTGAAATTCAAATGTCAGGCTAATTCTTGTGTCCCATCTGATATGTCCCCATTTTTGTTTGAATCTCTGTCCCGCAGGCACGGGATAAAGGTAGAAAGATAGTGACGGAGGAGTACGTGTTTGTGGAGGAGTGTGTACTTTCCGTTGGCAAAGTAGACGGGTGCAATAACGTAAAGTCTGCGTCTCGCATGAATCGAGCTGTAGGTATTTTTCTCAGCAATGAGACGCTGGTGAATAGAGTGGTAGAGGAGGTGGTTGTTATTAAAGATGCTTTTATCTCCGTTCTGCCCTATGGAACCAGTGAGAGTGACAGCATATGTTGATGACATCACCATCTTTGTCACTGGGCAGTATGACGTGCAGGTGCTCTGCCGCTGCCAGGAGGCCTTCCAGAGGGCATCTTCTGCTGGGACAAGAGCAGGGCCATGCTGCTGGGCTGCTGGCAGGGACAGGTGCCCCCTGTGATGTCGGGTGGCCTGCAGTAGAGGTGCAGGGCAGTGAAGGTCCTTGGTGTCTTCATAGGAACAGACAAAGCAGCCTCTTTGCAAAACTGGGAGGGGGGTGGTTGAGAAGGTAAAAAATATGCTGCAAAGGCAATGCTGGCTGCTCATTCAGCCCGCCTATCGAGGGAGAGCATTGATTAATAATAATTTAGTGGCTTCCATGCTGTGGCAACATGTGGCCTGTGTGCAGCCTCCAGAACTGCTGTTAAAAGAAATCCAAAGTAAATTACTGCGATTCTTTTTGGACAGGATGCACTGGCTCTGGCAGGAGGTACTATATCTGCCCCAGGAGGAGTGGGGCCAGGGATTGATCAATCTGGCCAGTAGAGTGGCAGTGTTTATGCTACAGGCCCTGCAGAAACTTATTTTTTCTCCAGAGCCACTGAGTTGGAGGCCATGGGCCTTCACCTTTCTGCAGAGTATGGCAGGGCTGGGATATGATAAGCATATTATTTTAATAGACGTTGTAAGTCTAGATATATCCCAACTCCCACAGTTCTATAGTAGCATGCTAAAGGTTTGGAGCCTGTTCAAAGTAGAGCAGGCTCTGGAGACAGACAGCATGTACAGGTGCCTGGAGGAACCCCTGATTAGCAATCCAGCCTGAAACTGGAGGTGCTGGACTCACCAGCTTTATTTCCAGGCTGGTGAGGTCAGGAGTAACAAAACTGAGAGATCGGTAGGGCCCAGGGATGGTGGACTAGAGCAGTCCAGAGGAGGTGGCAGCAAGGCTGGGGCTGCGCTCAGTGAGGGTGGCTGGGGTATTTATTGAGCAGCTCCGATCAGTGCTGCCAGCCCTGGCTGAACAGAGGCTTGATGGAGTGGAGCCGAGTGCTAACAAGATAGAAGAGCCGTTCCCTTCAATAATAGTGTCCCCGAGCACTGTTAGACCAGCCAAGCTAGACAGCTTCTCCTTTTTGTGGCAGAGAAAAAAAGTCTGTACACTCGTGTGTTAGGGTGATGCATGCCCAGGCCTTGAAGTGGATGCCAGGCACACCCTGGAGGGAACGCTTGGGGATGGGAGAGGAGGTGCGGCCGGCCGGGAGAGCTCTATATAAACCCGATTCCAAAGTGATCTGGGGACTTACAGTGGAGAATTATACATACCATCATTGCCATCAGTTCATTCATTTCCATAATTAATCCAGAAACTACAGATTGTTGTCCTTTTTGTGCTGCCAGGGAAACTGTGTTTCATTCTTTTATGACGTGCACCTGACTGCAACCTTTTTATAGACATCTGAGTTTTTTATTCCAAAGACTCTCTTTAATTTTTAGTAAAGCAGTTTTTATTATGGGAGTTCAGTATAAAAAGAACAGGAGATTTAGGTGGCAAATTTTATTCTGGGGCAGGCTAAATTATCAATTTTAAAGAGCAGAAAGGAAAGTGGCTGGTAACGAAAACATCTGCTCAGTATTTGTAATACACTACTGGCCACAAAGATAAAATTGGAACACAGTTTTGATAAAATAATGAATACTATAGACACATTTGAAGTTTTATGGTGTGAGGATAATGCTTTGTGTGCACTAAATGATGATAATGATTTAATTCTGCTTTTTTAAAATATGTTAATTCAGTGATTATTGCTTAGGCTGATCCTCAGAGCCAGTAAAAGGACGGTTTTATTTTTAAACCTGTGACTTGTTTAAAGTGATTTGTTAATAAAGGACTGTTTAAAAGTCAAAACTCTCTCTCTCTCTCTCTCTCTCTCTCTCTCTCTCTCTCTCTCTCTCTCTCTCTCTCTCTCTCTCTCTCTCTCTCTCTCTCTCTCTCTCTCTCTCTCTCTCTCTCTCTCTCTCTCACAGCAGACTCCCCTTCCACCTTTTACAGTTACAATTGTACATTTGAATTGCCATTGGTTTTGTACTGTGGCAGGCAGGGGCCCGGATTGTGTGTGTGTTTTAAAGTTTTGTATATTTTCAATTTAAATTGGACAGGGATGGAGTTAAAAAAAATCCCATCCCTGCAGAAGTAAGTGTGGAATGTGGCCATTCTCAAATTGGTTAATTGATTGCAAATTTAGAGATGACTGCTAGTATTAAAGAGGAACTGGGCGACAGCTCACTGGGTTAAAACAAGGCAGTGGTAAGAAATTTACTTAATAGAAGTGTGGCGGAGTGTCCCGCCCCTATATATTTGTGCACTATTTTGTATTATTGTTTGCGGCGGATAAAGCGCCGCGTATTTGTTTTTGTTTTTGTATTTTTAAAAACCCCGTGAGGATGCGTGACTGATCAGCTAGTAATTTATTTAGCTAGCTGACAGTCACACATCTTTATTAAACTCGTGCAGACGGTGACCATCTCCCGAGTTAATTCATTCATTAATTGTTGTTAATCGGGAGATGGTCACTGTATATAAACCTGCAGCTCTCTACCCTCAGAAGAGTGTCAGAGGCGAGACGGGTTTTGAGCGAGCGAGCGAGAGTAAACAACTGCTAAGTATCGTGCTGGGGTAAAACCAGCACGCTTATTTGTTTATTTATATCAACGTGCCCTTTTGTTTTGTAGTGTTTTGTTGTTTGTTTAAAAGCTTTTGTTTTTGTTTTATTATTTAATAAAAGCAGCTGAACGTCGTAGCGTTTCAGTTCTCACCAGTACTTCCTGAGTCTGTGTTTCTCGTCTGACGTCATAGTGAAGGCATCCTGCTCACAGGAAGTCATTAGTGTGGACGGCAAACTTGTCTATCTGAGATAGGGTAAAAGCCCTGCACATTAAAACTAGTTTTAGTGTTGTTTGTATTGGTAGTGGAGGTTCCTTAATAGTACATTGGCTTTTGGAATAGTAGTGGCAGAGGAAAAATGAAAAGTACAGTACATAAGCTCTCCTTGCAGGGATGCTTAATGCAATAACTGTCAGTCACAACATCTCCTGCAATGTCCAAAGGAACAGTTATTCCCTACAGGAGGTTAGACCATGTCAAGAAATGTAAAAGTTTGAGGCACAGATTTGACAGATGTCATGTGTCAATGTAAGGTACCATGATAAGTTCAGCCCAAGATCTTGCCTTTTGGTTTGGCGGGAATTACCCTCAGGTCAGGTAATGAAGGACATTAATGCCCTGGATAAGAGACAGTTGCAAAGTAAGTTGGTGGGAGGATGGCCTTTCCCTGTCCTTGCGAGGAGGTTGGTTTTGTACTGTACATGCTGAGCTACATACAGTCCCATAAACAACAGAGACCTTTCTCAAGGCTGAGAAACCATGACTTCAAGGACACGAAGAACATTCCTGCAGTCTGGGAACAGATCCCTTGGATGAGATTAAACTAAATGTTGTCTGGCTGAAATCGGGTAAACAAATGCATTTTTGTTTCTCATTCTTTCTAGTTATGGCTCCTTCTTTAATTGAATTTACTGTCTTGCAGTCAGTTAGTGAAGGCCTGCAATGAGAAAAACATTTAAATGTATATACAATAGGTTGTAAGACACTCCAAGAGTCAGCATGAGACTGACACTTATGGACTGTGTAAGGAGGTAGTATACACAAGGCAATTTCTCTGCTTAACAGCAGCAGGCTCTTTTTTACAAGACGATTGTCTGGCAAGTCCAAGCTTTGCTCCTCTACCTCCGCCTGCTCATTGGGTTACCTCTTCCTATTGAACCCCACGCCTTTGTTTGGAACTTTACAGCTGAGCCGACTGCTTTAATATATATAGTAATTCATTAAAATGAATGTATTCAAATTTTGAATTCATGTGACGAGCCATGAGCATTCCTTCAATATATTGGTAGGTATAGAACTGTCAACACAAGTGTTGTTTATACGTGTGTTTATGGGCAGTCTGTACCCAAGGTTAATGACCTCCTTTTTATCATGACTGGGAACATATTATGATTTGGCATTGTTAGTGTTACAACTCCACACCCTTACACAGAAAGCCACTGACTCATTGTGTGGCCCTGAGCAAGTCACTTAACCTCCTTGTGCTCCATCTTTCGGGTGAGATGTAGTTGTAAGTGACACTGCAGCTGATGCATAGTTCACACACCCTAGACTCTGTAAGTCGCCTTGGATAAAGGCGTCTGCTAAATAAACACAGAATTTACAAGTAGCTGCAAGCAGTTCAGGTGCTATTTTGTCAACTAACTAAGAAATAAATCTCAAACATTTACACTTTTGTTTTTCCTGTTAGTCATATGTTGACTAAGTTTACAATGCAATTTAGGGAAACCTGGCACAAACTCACCTAAATGCTAAGATTATGCATTTAGTTCATATTTTTTCTCTCTGAAATGTTCTTCCTAAAGAAAGAATGATTACATCATTGTTGTATTTCTGTAAAATTGTTCAGTATACATGTGAAGGTTTTGCCGATTCATGTTGTTTACATCATTAAAAACAGCTATCGATAACCAAAGAGATGTGTGCCAAAGACTATTTTTACCATGACCAATTACTTAATTTTTTAGAGACGACTTCGCAAACTCTTAATTCCAGTTTGAGGTTATCTAATTTTTAGTAAATGTACCACCCGATTTATCAATATTGATTGGAGGCTGATTTTGTATAACCATGCAAGATATATATTTTGAAGACCATGCCAATAAGTAATTGGAAGGGATATTTTTCTGTGGTGATTGACTGTAAATGACCCTGTGGATTTTAGTGTTGTGGTCAAGGCAGCTAACTGCAGGAACAGCAGACACAGGAGAGAGTTCAATGCTTTCTCTGCAAACTTTTATTATTTATTTTACAAATAAACAAAACTCAACAATCAAATAAAAATAAACCACAGAGAGCACATGGTTCTGCTTTCAGTGCTTTCTCTAAATGATCCAATCCCAGAACAAAGGTTCTGTGTGGCAGGACGGAAGCCCTGCTGGTGTAAATAGATGTATTTTAATGTACGTTTGGCAGAGATGGGGTTAATTCCATCCCTGCCAGGTCTCACAGGTGGAATGTGGCCATTCCATAATTAGATAATTGAGTGCTCATTGGGGAATGGCCAAATGTATATAAAGGAAGAAAAAATCCTTTGTTGGGGGGTTGGTGTATGGAGCAGGAAAGCCAAGGAAGGCGTAGCGCAGCCTGGCGTTAGTAAGTGCTTGTATTGTATACTTTATTATTATTATTTATTTATTAGCAGACACCCTTACCCAGGTCGACTTACAGTTGTATACAAAAAATACACATCAAGAATTACAGTACAATTAAGAGCAAGATACAAAATACAATGACTTCAGTCTCAATACGAGCAAATACAAAATACAGATAACAGTGTTGATAGTTACGAGTGCAGGTGAAATACAAAATACTAAAGATTGGGTTAAGTGCAGGACTAAATGCAATAAAATAGGGAGCTGATAAATGCAAGTTAAAGTGCATAAAAGGCAGAGTGCTATATTGTCCAGAAGGGAAGAGTTGAGTTTTACAGGTGTTGTCTGAAGAGGTGTGTCTTGAGGAGGCGCCAGAAGGTGGTCAGGGACTAGGCAGTCTTGACATCTGTAGGAAGGTCGTTCCAGCACTGCGGGGTGAGGGTGGAGAAGGAGCGGGCTCTGGAGGCAGGGAAGCATAGAGGAGGTACAGCCAGTCTTCTAGTGCAGGCAGAGCAGAGGGGTTGGGTGGGGGTGTAGGGAGAGATGAGGGTCTGGAGGTAGCTGGGTGCAGTCTGGTCAATGCATCGGTAGGCGAGTACAAGAGTCTTAAACTGGATGCGAGCGGTTATCGGGAGCCAGTGGAGTGAGCAGAGCGGAGCAGTGGAGTAGTGTGGGAGTGTTTTTTTTTTAAAAGTCTTTATTTTGGCCTTTGTGCCGTGTTTATTTGGTCCTGTTTTCTTTGTGTTAGGTAATAAATGTGAGGATTAGCACTTTACTGCAGCTTCCCCGTTTTCTGAGTCTCCTTTTCTGCTGGTAACATCTTGGGCCACAGTGCTATCCTGCAATCCGGCTATCAATTAGAACATTATACATTGTTAGCCAAGAGCAATTATTTTACAACAATCAATTTGCATCTCACCTGTTTTTTAAAACAGCTAAATATTATTCAAGACGCTCATTTGGTTTCTTGACAACCAGTGTAGTTGCCAATCCCGTGATGCAGGTGTTCTTAAGAACAGGTTTCAAAGGGTTGCAGCAACGTGCCCAGACCATCTTTTGTTGTCAAAACATTACACATATGTAAGTGACTAATAACAAAAACCCCACCCCTGTCATTTTTATTGAAATTAGTGATGGACTTTGATTTCAAACCAAATATAAATAAACTCTGATCATGCAGTATGGATTGCTAAAATACGACGTATATACAAATGTAAATAACATCGAAACAGGGAGAATACCTTTACTTTCATGCTGCCAACTTCTTGCTTACTCTGCTCCAATCTTTATCAAACATACCTGCTGTAGCCGTCAGTTCAATCCATGAACCCTCTTTTCTTCAGTTCTTGGAGCTTCTCCAGTGTGTGTATTACTGTGTGCAAAGTTTAAAATAGTTCCATCTATGTTTATATTGTTGAGTCAATGGAATCTGATACTATACACAGAACACAGTGTATTGCAAAATCTGAGTCGGAGTAAAGCACAGTTTTTGCCTTTAATAAAAACATTTTAAGCAGTTTGTTCAAGAGTAAAGGACAGGAGATTCCAAGGTCCTACTTGTGGCAATAGGTGATGAAGGGTTTCAGAGATTTACATAGGGCAGGATCTTACATCAGAATAAAGCTGATTTTTAAAAATTGATAAAAATAAAAAAAAGATTGAGCTTCTATGGTGTTGCTTGATCATGCTGAGAAGTGGGGAAATCTTTCAGACTACTGTCTATAATCTATGGAACTGAAAGGCCAGTTCTGAGGGGAGGCACCTTTCTCAGAATATTGCCCTGGCTGGCTTGTGCTGCCCTATCTCTCTGACAGTATGACGATCAGGATTAAACTTGATTTTCTTGTGTATTTACAATATTTCAACATACTATTTATCTCACTGTTTGTCAATCGATCTAAATACTGAAACCCTTGAATTCTATTTCAATCTTTCATGTCCAACCAAATTTGATTGAAAGAAGCAGTGTGTACGGATATTCGCCTTTACTTTTTTTAATCGTGATTTGACTTTTCTGTGGTACCACTATGGGCCATGAAAACTGTTTGACTCCTTTATGCTGTTTTATTTATTTTACACTTCAATATCCACTAAAAGGACTTCAGCACCAAAACTGATTACCTCACAGTTTGAATCTGGATTTGTTCAGGTAACCAATTAGCAGAATCCTAAAATAATAATGAATACCATACATTTTTTTACAGAAAAAAAACAGTATGTGAAATTGAAATAAAAATCCTTCACTTAACAGACATTGATTGCTCTTTAACCCTGAAAATGTTCTGAATAGAAAATTAGAAGGAACATGTATAGTAAGCCATTGTGTAGACTTCAAAACCTGATCCCAACAAAGTTCATTCAGCAGCACTTAAGCAAACATTACAGGGATAGGCTCAGCAACATAACAAAAAAAAAACAACAAAAAACACAAGAAGACTTTCGGCAGGTCTGAACTAGCATGAAACATTATGAGCCACAACTGGGATAACATAGAGCATTAGTAGAACATTACTCATATGTCAATCCTTAAACTCATATGTGGGAAATGAAAGGAAACAGAGTGAGCAATTACATTAACACCAAAAATGAGCCATGACTAAACAGCAGTATTGCTCAGTTAATTTGAGCATACAAGGTGTGCTCAAAGTGGAAACCTATCTCAACCTGTACTCCATAATTTCTCTTCATGCATGTAGGGTAGCTGTCAAAATGACTCAGGATTCACATCCCGGAATCACCAGTTGGTCTGAGATCTGTGCAAAATGCTGCAGGTAAAATACTTACACGCACTAAGTGTATTTGCCATATTACCCCAGTTTTGATGTCACTACATTGACTTCCTGTGAAGCAGCGTATTGATGTCAAAGTGCTGCTTCTCTCTTACAAGGCTATTCATGGTTCCTGCTCTGCCTATCTGAGGGAGTTACTTATTCCCTATAAACCGGCTCATACTCTTGGTTATTCCAAGAACTCCTTTTAAAACATGTGGTTCAAGGGCTTTTAGTTTTCAAGCTCCTTCTCTTTGGAACTCACTTCCACATTTTATCTGGAATGCTGAGTCTGTCAGTATTAAAACAGATCTTTTTGATTTGGCCTTTCATTAGCAAGCAGTTTGGAGCTCTTTTGTTTTGACTTGCTGTTCATTTTTTTTGTAAAGCATGCTGGGATGTTTGAACATGAAGGACGCTATATAAATGAAATTGGTATGATATGGTAATCTAAACAGTGTGGTGCCCTTCCAAGGAAAGACATATCTTGTTGTGTTTAATTAAAAATCCCAGTCAAATCAAAATAACTTAAAATGTAGGTAATTAAAATAATTAGCAGAACCATATAAACTAGATGTCATGATAAGTTCGTTAAGCAGAGGATCTGAAGATCTTACCTCATGTGTAGTTCCTATCCAGAACCCTCCCATTGCATGTGCAAAAACAACAACCAGTAGAAAATGTCATAGGGTACTGCAAGTCATCCTTTGAGCTGCTCCTCTTCAGCTCTTTTTAGTTGAGCGGCATACAATTTTGTTATATTTGACACTGCAGGTAGAAAGACAAAAAACATAAATTACCAAAGAGCTAAACTACATGTCAATGACTTAAAAATGTTCTGCTTTTAAATTGCATCAACATACTCCAGGGAAGCAGTCCTTGAGATGTCTCTGCACAGGAATATAGTAAAATAAAAGGAATTCTTAAATGCTTACGAAGAGTTTTACAGTATACACAGGATATTGTCTTTAATATGATGAACAAAACACAACTCTACAAAACATCTACTGTAATGTACAGTAGTCAGTTCATATTGGTTTATGAACAAAGTGCAAATAAGAGAAGCAACTGAGTCAGTCTCCTTGTGTAATGTTTGGGTATCTGTTCTCATTTGTGCCATCAACCTATTATCTTTGAAGTGGTATCAGAACTGTGCTTGTTCTAACTTTTCAACTATTGTTGAATGCCCACCACACATAAGAATGGCTGCAGGATCAAAGTCCTTTTTTATCATAACTAACATAACCATGTTGCAACTGGAGTGTCATACATGAATATATAAATATTTACAAATATAGCAACAGAAGAGCAAGCTACAGCCAAACAAATTTGAAAGTACTAGCATAGACATGGCAAATATTTCGAACATACATTACTGTACAGAAGATGTCAACATAGCTGCATACCAGCAACAATCACTTACAGTTCATACCCTTTCAGGTCAGGTATTTTCCATTAGCCTTCGCGCTCCCATCGGTTATGGAAGGAAATTGTCTGGGGATAGTTCACTAGCGTAGAAACTAGTCAGAAACCTGACCAGGCCAGGAAGAAACTACAATAGCCAGGTTTGACCTCTCCTACACAGTTCAGTAACTTGACAGTATTCATATGTATAGTATAGAACCCAGGATCCACCAATCCGTTTCATTCAATGTTATTCAAACTGTTACCATTCACCGTGGCCCTTGATCAATGTCCAAATTGAATATTGTATTTTATTGTATTGTTTTGCATTATATTGCTTTTTGATACAGTAATTTCATGTGGTGCTTCCATGAATGTCCTGTTTTTATGTGCAACAGTTTTGAAACAATAGAAAAAAAAACATTGTTAGCCACAGAGACTGCAATAGAATGCTACATCTATCTATGTGATCACACTGGGGATGTAGTAACCTTTTTAGATGGTAAGACACAGGTGATTTAAGTAAACAGGTTCTTGGCTGAAACCGAGGCATTTTTCTTCAGTGGGTAAGTTAGTTTTAATGTTTGTCTCTGTTCTTTGCAGTTGTGTGTACTGTGGCTTTGCCTCCATGTACTCAGGTACAGGCATGTTGACTCACCCATCACAGTAATGAGGCTTTCATGACTAATTCCTCATCAAACAGAGTTTGGGCTGTTTTCAAATCCCTGCTATCCCTTAATGTTTGTGGTATTCTCAGATATGTAGAACACGGGTTGCTAAGAGCAGTTCAGTTGACTTATTTGTGGGTTGCCAATCTTTTCGTTCTTCTTCTGTAAAATGTGTTTTAGAAGATCCATTGGCTTGGTTTACTTGGGTTTGAGTTGGTGTGATTCATACATTAGGTGGAGGGGTCTTGCTGTGTGGTCTGTGCAGGAAAACGTTCATATTTTAAGTTACATAAGCATGTAAACTCTTTCATATCGCATTGGCTGTGAGGCGTAAACTTGGAGCAAGATCCTAATGGGAATGCCAAGAGTGTTAGACACCATGACCTCCCTTAATTCACTTTTGACTTCATATAATGATATAGCTTGTGCACGTAAGCATAAGTGCTCTTCTACCAACCCAACCCTGTTATTATTCCAGTCACTGCTGGTGGTAGAAATATAAAATGACTTAGATCATTCCCGAATCAATAGCCTATTCTTTATTGCCTTTAGGGTGAGGGTTACCTGCAGTTGCATTACCCAAGCCTGTTATTATCACTTGACATACATAATAGTAAAAAGGCTACCTTATAATTATTTAGTTCATCTGTCTGTTATAAGAAAAAGATGTTTATAAAATAGCAAAAATAAATAGCATACAAGACCTGTACTTTACTGCTTTGTATGTTTTTCAATTTTTAAACAGGGTAATCTAAAGACCACATGCCTGACATATTGTGTGTGTGGGGGGGTCAAACATGCCCATCTAATTTTAGATGGTCTGCCTGCAATTATTTGTTTTAGTTTCATGAGTTCCTAGAACTACAATGAATTCTAGGTGTGCATTAGTTCATATCATATAAAAGAGTTAAATCTTTTGTGTGGTCAGAAGTGATTATGACCTCCCACTGAAGAAAGATCTTTCGATTTCAGCCATCAACTGTAGCTGTAAGATTTACCTAGTGAGTCACCATCTTGTTTGAATGACGTTAATTAAAGTCAAATTTAGGCTGCTGTTAGATCAAGAACACAATAAACAAAGCATGTTATATATTGTGATTTCCAAGAGATTAATATCACAAAGAACTTCCCTAAAGCTTCACTAACTGTCAAAGACATATCTGATTCAACAGCATGTTCATCTTTACTCAATAGTTGCTTGACCGGTTTCATTATCTCTCCTTTTTCTTCGTATATACTATACCATAACATTTAGAGTTTTAAAAAGTTCAGCGGGTTAAGGGTCAAAAGTCTTATTTTTTCACACAAGTGTCAATCACAAGTGGAATTCATTTCGTCATGGACTTTACATAGATTTAGATACTAAATCTGCATATCCTGTGATATACAGGTTAGAACACTGTCTAAGTTGATCTACAGGGACCTCACAAATACTCCCACTGAGAGCATACTGTAGTATATCAGCCTGTCGCTGACTTATTTAATTAAACTCAGAGTGGAAGTGGAAGATAACTGACCTTTTGTATTTATTAGAAGACATTTTAATGCATGGGATATGTGTGATTTCACACAGGTCTGCAGGTGGATTTTGTTGTCTTGATAGCATTGTCACTGTCACGCACCATTGCTCTCTGTCCATTAATCAGAGCAGCTACTGTAACTACCCTTTGTCAGCCACCCATTGTGGTTTGAAATCACTCGCATGCCACCTTAATGGTCAACCAGCTGGTTGTTCTTTTTTTTTTTTTTAAATTTAGTCGTTGCCAATTAGTTTTTTATTATTTTCTCTCCAATTTGAAATGCCCAATTATTTTTAGACTCAGCCCACCGTTACCACCCCTGCGCTGACTCGGGAGGAGCGAAGATGAACAAAGGCTGTCCTCCGAAGCGTGTGCCATCAGCCGCCCGCTTCTTTACACTCTGCAGACTCACTGTGCAGCCGCCTCAGAGCTACAGCGTTGGAGGACAACGCAGCTCTGGGCAGCTTACAGGCAAGCCCGCAGGCGCCCGGCTAGACTACAGGGGTGGCTGGTGCGCGGTGAGCGAGACACCCTGGCCAACCTGACCCTCTCTCCCCGAACGACGCTCGGCCAATTGGCGCCGCCCCTGGGAGCTCCCGTCCACGGTCGGCTGTGGAATAGCCTGGACTCGAACCGGCGACGTCCAGGCTATAGATCGCATCCTGTACTCTAGCGAGTGCTTTTACTGGATGCGCCACTCAGGAGCCCCAAACCAGCTGGTTGTTCTTATTGTAATCTTTCCTATGTCATGCAGTACTTGGAATCTCTTGATCCACTGTGTTCTCTTCATAATATGAAGTTTATTATTATATGAACAAGATAGCAGGAATCTCAAGGAGGAAATCCAAGGATGGTCATGTCAGAGTGCAGGGAGGCTGATATTTATTTGTCCTTCACAGCTTTTTTGTTTTCCTTGATATGAGTGCATGGTAATATGTTTTACTCCTCCAGTAGGTTGTGTTTGAGGTATTAGTTATAGAGTTTGCTTGAAATTCCTCTGAAACACATAGACTGGAATGTTTCACAGCTGTGTGGGCACATCACAGGTTTCAGACTGATGTCTCAGCGTTTTATATACATTTTGCCAGGATTTTCTATGGGTTAAGTCAACCTGTGTCTGTGACTTAAGAGCCAGTCCTTTGTGAAAACCACAATTAGACCGCCACCTCTTTCACACCCTGAATACACATTTTCTGGTTCAGTTAAGAAAGGGTGTTTTTGTATATTGAAGGATATTTCTAACAGCTGTTGCTGTAGGTGATATTAAATCAGTGCTAAGCATGTAACAGGGATGTAGCTCATTTCCTTCCTGGTGTTCAGAAGCGGCAACAGTTTCATTCTTAAGCTAGTTACAGGAACATAAACTAGTATGGTGGGTTTTCACAAAATTAACAAGTTCATAAGTCTAATTCTCACACGTGTGTTTTACATTAGTAAAATAGAAAACAAAGGTGTTCGTATTGTTTTCTGTTTAAATCTGCAAGTCTGATTCTGGGATGCATTAATCCTAATTGTTTAAGATTGTAAATATTGCTCTAATTGAGGTCAACCTTTTCCATATGCTTTTTGGTGCGGGGTTGTAGAGGAACGTAGATTTAAATGAGTGGGACAGGGAAAAGAAAAGTACTATTATTTCATTATTTTAACAACTTGCTTTGTCTATTTTAATAAACTGTAGACAGATTGAGTTGTACTATGTATTATTGTATGGGTCAACACATACGACACGTAAAGTTGTATAGAAAGCAACTTGCAAAGACTTGTTGTTGTTTCTTGTTTTGCTTTTAACATTTAACATTTAGACTAAATGAGATAAGTAGAGCTCACAATTCACAGGTTAATGTCCTGTACATTTTAATGTGGGCAGCCTGAATTCATAGCCTAGTTTGAACGCAATTGTCCTTAACCATTTCAAAGCTGAGATTGTGATTTCAGATGAATAGCTACCCCTCTCCTAAAAAGTAATTTCCTGCCTAACTGTTTTTTTTTGTTTGTTTTATTTTTCATTTTTGTGAACAACAAAAATCTGACGCCATTACATTTTTAGATTCCCACAAAAGGAAGCCATCTTAAAACGTATTTTTTACAATCTTAAACAATTGCTATTGTATAGTCTTGCATAAACAAGCCATTCTATATACTCTATGCCAAAGGGAGGGCCTGGGTAAACTGGTATGGGTCATTTTACATTCTGGAAAGGGCTTGATGTTTAAGTCATTAAGTGTAGTACAAGGGCGCTTTTATGGGCTATCACATTGCAATAAACTACTATCACTTTCAGTCAATGTTACCAGCAGTTTAATTGCATTTATCCCCTGCAGCACAGGGATCAACCATGTGGCATTACTTTTGAGACTGCACCTAAACAATTAAAGTGGCATTACTTTAGAGACTGCACCTGGACAATTAAAGTGGCATTACTTTAGAGACTGCACCTGGACAATTAAAGTTTACATTAAATATAAAAACAGTAATCAATTATTTTTCTGTTTTAATATACTTATTTTTTTTATACACAAACCAGATTGATTAACGTATTATTAAATGGGGAGAAGATATACAGTATGCAAAATATAATATAGATTTAAAAAATAAGGGGAGCTACAGATCTTTTATTTAACATCAAGTAATCAAAGAAACTACAAAATTATATCACAAAAGTCTATTGGAACCATAATAGTAGTACAGTGTTTCATGTTAGATTTTGAAATTTTTTGTTAAGTAAATGGAAACCTGCAAAGTGGTATGTAATTCAATATGTTAACATAACATTATACAACAGGTTTCATTCAACTTTATGAAGCAAAATTAGTTAATTCTACATGCAAAACTTTTGGCCATAGCTGTAGTACAGTTTATATTTTCAAAAAAAACTATTGTGTTTGCCAAACAGGAAACAGGTTTTTTTTTTCTTTAACGTAAGGATAGCAAACTGCCTTAAACGTGATCTTAGTTATGAGCTCAACCCGAGTAGGGAAGGGAAAGTCTCTTCTGAGGCCTTTTTAATTTGTTTATTCTTGAAAACCCATTCAAATACTCCAAGTAGTCTGGACTAAAACAATAATGCCCATTTCATTTCCAATAAAAATAAAGTTAGGTACCTAGTGCTATCTCATGACAACATGTTTTCATACTGTAGTGACTGCTTGTGTTGCCTTTGAAAAGCTAATAGCATTTCCTTTACTCACTGTCAGATCATGTACATACAGTATTTATTAGTATTCCAGTAGCCTTTAGCCATGAATAGAAAGGTCTACACTTTGGACTTCCAGTGCTGGAGGAAACCAGGGTCGTGTCCAGAGAGATGATTCAGCACAACTTCACAAGCGCAGATTTGATTTGATTGTGCTCTCATGGTCAACAGCACAAATACTGCACGCTAAACTCTTAGATAAACATTTGCTGGGGCTGTAACCATCTCTGTGCTGTATATCTAACTATGCACTTGAGAATATTAAGTCAAGTCGATTGATGAAACTTTTTATTTTTTTTTGTCACTGGGGATATACGGTATGCCCTTACTACCTCTTAAATATATAAATATAAAGGGTGTGCTTCACAAATTATTGAGTGCTGTAATGCGGCCTACCCACTGCTTGCTGTACTAGTCACTCGACTGACTTGTCTCAATTCACTGACACTGTCTGGATAACTGTCCATCGTCGTGGTGATCAATTCTGTCATAAGAGATGACTGGAACGATGACCACGACCAGCCTTTCAGGCTTTAGGCCTACAGCACTGAGCTAGTCCAACATTTTAATCGAATCAAAGTTAATATTATCTCAAGAGACATTGGGGTTTATTCAAGTGGAGGTAGATTTGCAGCTCAGATTCCTTATTTCCCGTTCACAACTTCTATAATGTAACAAAATACTGCTTGAGAATGCAAAAAATAATCTATATTCTGTACGACTGATATCAAAGCGTGAGAAAAAACTATATTTCTAGCTAGGCAACTAAGTATCATTAACGTGGACAGTACATAGGCATACGCATATTGATTTTTTTTTTTTTTTTTTTTTTTTGTGCCTGTCATTATTTAGTGTAAATAAAAACACCATACATGCAGACTGGGTATAATAGGCAGTTTGCCCATTGAGACAATGCAAAAAGAAACTGCTACTGTATTTGTTGTTTTGTAGTTGTTAACTTGTTCAACGTAGCCTATAGCCTAAAAGGGAACTGTGTTCTACCCAGTATTGGTCCAGCTGTTAAAATATTGAATACAGACAACATTTATTAAGCCTGTCTGCTCTGTTCTGTCAGGTGTGTGGCTGGTGGTGTTTGCTTTAGTGTTTCACAGTGCAGGCCCTGATTCATACCCCTCGTGTTCTGCAGTACTGTAGTGCTGAAAGGGGA
Organism: Acipenser oxyrinchus oxyrinchus; assembly: GCA_030684275.1. Classification (NCBI taxonomy): domain Eukaryota; kingdom Metazoa; phylum Chordata; class Actinopteri; order Acipenseriformes; family Acipenseridae; genus Acipenser; species Acipenser oxyrinchus. The sequence goes on along the minus strand of CM060252.1, from coordinate 14,670,427 downwards.
AGGGATGGGCAGTTGATCAGGCTGTACTGTGACGTAGCTTTAGCTTTGAGTACAGAGTTCGCTAATAAGTTACAGCAAGCGACAATAAAAACACGTCTTACAGCTACGCCGATAATACCACTGTAGTTTATAGGATTTTTTTTGTTTGTTTTTAGTTTATATATATATATATATAATTTATTAACCCTGGTATCCTAAACATGCTCCCACAGCACATGGCTAATTAATGGTGTCATGGTTGGATCCACAATGATGCAAATGCATATATGATTTATTTATTGGTAACTGTTTGTTTATTTTTGCAAAGTTTACCTTTCAGTGCATACGGTCTCAAGAAACCCAGCTGGTTTAAAAACTCTAAAACCCTAAATAAAGACACCCAGTTTTGTCACAATTTGAATTTCTTTCTGGGTCTTGTCAGAGAAGGATGCAATTTTTCTGTCGAGACGGCATTGAAAATGAGATACATTTATTTTATTGTTTAAATGCAATATATACTGTATATACTGTATATACTGTATATATATATATATATATATATATATATATATATATATATATATATATATATATATATATAGGGTCATTGACATTAAAAGCAGAAGAACTAATTTGAAAAAACACAAAACCCATTGCACGGCCAAATAAAGCTTGTAAAAGCCCAATTTTTATTCAGGTTAATTATTATGAAATTGCTGGGGCAAAACAGGCAAACTTTTTTGTTAATACTAATTTGTTCTATTTTCTTGAACTTGTTTTTGCTCTGAAAAGGCTATCACCTTTGCTCCTATGTATTCTAAACATAAATACTATAAATAGTGGCATGCAAAATGTGTTTCAGACCATATATGATTTTTATCACATAAATCAGGGCTCCCTGAAGCAGTCACAGTGTATTTGGTGAGCTGCTAAATCAGGCCTCACAATATACTGCACATAACAGATTACTCGTAATACAGTAGGTGGTAAAAGGAACATTTGTTGTTAACAAATCCACACATATGCATATTACGACATATGTTTTTATAGTTTTACAATCAATCAAACCTGTTTTTCATGTTAAGTCTGCAACATCTTTTGTCAGTTGAAGCACCACTATGTATGATATTATGTTGTCCTATTATGACCTTTTAAATTAATTCTGCTGTTTAGTAACAAATTATCCTTGTCATTATATTTTGCATGCTCTTGATGCTGTGGATAAGGTCAGGTTTCAATTCAAGCTGTGGCAGGTGTAGTGTTGAAAGTATGCTTGTAATATACCTGAGGAATCACCTGGAGTAATGTTGTGCAAGGGAAGTTCATGCCAAGCAGCTGTCTTTCTGCTGCAGGTGGTGGTAACAGAGCGCCTCCTAATGGAAAACCAGGGAATGGAAATGAATATACTGACCAAAGAGTCTTTGTGTATCACATAGAAGAAACTTGATACAGTATTCACACATTTCTTAACATGCAAGTTCCTGTTTTTCACAGATAATTTGATGCCATAAAAAACGGTTTATAGGCTAGATATTCTTTGACAATTTTCATAACGCTCCAGGTATCTCAATATGCTGGCCATGTTTTGTTTTTGTGCATATCTTTTATTATTAATGGAATAGTGGACTGTGTTTTTTGTAGAAAGGTTAAAAGCAGGTTGGTCATTTATGGTGCTAGTTTAGTGCAGGTGCAGTGATGATAAGGCACATTTGTTTGTATGTGTATTTATGCTTGTGGTGATTTATATAAATGTCACAAAAGGTGTTTAAAAACAGAAACAACCTTGAGGAAGCCAAACAGGTATTTATTGACTAAAAAAAATACTTGTCACCTGGGTTTCCAAATTTAGTAATGTGTTTGAAAGCTCTTTACAAAATGTTTCTGCCATTTTGCAGTTTACGATGGTGGACATTGGCTTTCACATTGTGTATTGCTGTTTAACAGCTGATACAGGTAGTGCAGTCATCTTCTAGTTCAAATTCAAACAACTCATTTTTATAGGACTGTGGAAACCGCAGATATTATGAAAAACAATCTGTAAGAGAACAACAGTAAGACCAAGCCTTGTTCAAATCTGCTATTCAATTTAATACAAGTAACTTTACCCTACTAACAATCTATCAGAAAAAATGCACAAAAAAAAAAAAAGTTTGACAGACAATTTAGGAGGGTGCAGCTTTTGCTGTGGAAATATCTCAAATAAGAGACCTTGTGATTACACAAAGTGCTCCAAATGACACCCGCAGACTTAAAAAAAACAGAACAGAAAAATTGGTCCATTAGCGTTTTCAAGTGTATCATTTTTTTGTCTTACTTGTTTGCATTTATTTTAAAGTTTAAATAGAAAAAAAGCTTTTTGCAGTTGGACATTGTTTGGCTAAAAATCACCAAGCAACGTTCTGTTGTATCTTTCCAAGTATCATCAACACAGGACTTGCAACAGTCTCTTGACACAGAGGTTGTACCGACAGACTGGAGAATTGCAAACGTAATACCGATCCACAAAAAGGGAGACAAAACTGAACCAGGTAACTACAGACCAATAAGCCTGACTTCTATTATATGTAAACTTATGGAAACTATAATAAGATCCAAAATGGAAAATTAGCTATATGGTAACACTATCCTGGGAGACAGTCAGCATGGAAAGGGAGATCGTGTCTAACTAACCTACTTTATTGTTTTGAGGATGCAACATCGACAATGGATAATTGCAAAGCATATGACATGGTTTATTTAGATTTCCAGAAAGTTTTTGACAAAGTCCCGCATAAAAGATGAATTCTCAAACTGAACACAGTAGGGATTCAAAGAAATGCATGCACATGGATTAGGGAGTGGTTAACATGTAGAAAACAGAAAGTACTAATTAGAGGAGAAACCTCAAAATGGAGCGAGGTAACCAGTGGTGTACCACAGGGATCAGTATTAGGTCATCTGCTATTCCTACTCTACATTAATGATTTAGATTCTGGTATAGTAAATTAAATTTGAAGACAACACAAAAATAGGAGGAGTGGCAAACACTGCTGCAGCAGCAAAGGTCATTCAAAATGATCTAGACAGCATTCAGAACTCAGCAGACACATGGCAAATGACATTTAATACTGCATGCAGGCAATAAAAATGTGCATTATAAATATCATATGGGAGATACTGAAATTGAAGAAGGAATTTATGAAAAAGACCTAGGAGTTTATGTTGACTCAGAAATGTCTTCATCAAGACAATGTGGGAAAGCTATAAAAAAAAAGGCCAACAACATGCTCGGATATATTGTGAAAAGTGTTGAATTTAAATCAAGGGAAGTAATGCTAAAACTTTGTTAAATGCATTGGTAAGACCTCATCTAGAATATTGTATTCAGTTCTGGTCACCTTGTTACAAAACGGATAGGCATTGCTGCTAGATATTGCGACCAGAATTATCCCGGGTTTAAAAGGCATGTCGTATGCAGACAGGCGAAAATAATTGAATCTATGCAGTCTTGAACAAAGAAGACTACGCTGTGATCTGATTCAAGCATTTAAAATTCTAAAAGGTATTGACAATGTCGACCCAGGGGACTTTTTTGACCTGAAAAAAGAAACAAGGTCCAGGGGTCACAAATGGAGATCAGATAAAGGGGCATTCAGAACAGAAAATAGGAGGCACTTTTTTACACAGAGAATTGTGAGGGTCTGGAACCAACTCCCCAGTAATGTTGTTGAAGCTGACACCTTGGGATCCTTCAAGAAGCTGTTTGATGAGATTCTGGGATCAATAAGCTACTAACAACCAAACGAGCAAGATGGGCCGAATGTCCTCCTCTCGTTTGTAAACTTTCTTATGTTCTTATAACTAATTATGACTTGCTTGAGCTTCCAACCACTGTCCCACTATGCATGTTTCTTTTCTTAAGATGCCAATTGACCCTCAGGTTGAACCTAAAGCATATTACTCTTTATTGGTGTATTTTATAAGGGTTTATAACATGTTGATGTCAGCATATCTTATCACTGTAATTCTGTCTAATCTGGCATCAAACTGAGTTATATAAGAGCTATATAATCCATTCAAGCATGCCAGGCTCTATCTCTCTTTTATTGAGCTTTGATTTAGGCAAGAACAAAAGACTTATTCTTTACGAAGTGGGATCAGAATCCTGAGAGAGAGAGAGAGAGAGAGAGAGAGAGAGAGAGAGAGAGAGAGAGATATCAGGTGTAGAACAATTACAATCCTTGTGGTTTAAAGTTACAAGAACTTTAACAAAATACCTAGGATACTTGATCATGTTTGATCATATGCAGGCAAAATACCCAGCGGTGGTTAAAGTAATTCCATAAATCATACCTGTCATGCGCTTCCATTCACTAAAAATGTTTTTTCAAACTTTTTTTTAAATACTATATGAAGGACTAGCTTTTATTTTGTATGTATTTTTTATTTTTTTATTTTACCACTGTTTCACTTTCTAGGTCATTTTACCTCAACAGTGTCTTCATAGCTCTTATTTCCAAACTGCAAATTTCAAATAGAAGTGTACAGAGATGTATTACATTTTTCTGTAAGCTACAACCATATGTCAGTTGACCATTTCCTCCTCTGATGCTTCCCAAATTCACTGCACATCCTCAACAATACTTGCTGTAAAATCTGCGTTTACTGTTTGGGTAATTTGATTGACTCCTTACAGTTGCCACAGTTCATTGCAACCAGCTCCCTTTAATCAGCCACCAATCTCTTCTGACCACAAGTAGAAGGACTATACATTTTCTTCTGGGAGGTTTGCCATTTCATTTTGGGACACTGTTGCTCTGACATACAGTAGTCAGACAACCACCACCATCCCCTTATTAAACTCTCTTGGCATTAGTCTATCATGACAAAGCACATGGTTTAGCTCCTTGGTATATAATTGCTTCATGGAGTGCCTACTTCATTTTACAATAGTGGCCACATCCTAAACATATAGTTTGGGGATGGTGCAAGCTTTGCCTTCATAAGTCTAAAACCTCACCTTCAAAAACCTTGCAAGTGCTATCCTCTACAAACTCAAATCGATTTTTACCAAACACTTCAGTCGGTAATTGAAGCATTTCTAAATTTGTCATGTTTCTTACCTAAAACATCAGATTTTCTACATATTCGTTGACATTTCTTATTTTTCTTTTAGTGTGTACATTCTCACGGGAAAACATTAGACTTTTACAAGTACTGTACTCTCGTTCACAAGAATGATGAAACTTGTAAAACAGACATTCGCATCAATGAAAACAGGGCTTATCCAGTATGAGTAAAGCATCCACCCCACCTTAATGAGAACTTTGTTTCATGGACTGTGAGGACTTGCAATTTTACATGTTATAATAATGAAGGTGGTTACGACAGGATTTAATATAAAGTAAAGACGCCCAATATTAAACACACAAATTAAGAGATTAACACAAATAAGTGTTGCTTTATAAAATATACAGTAGATATGCACTTAATGTTTTAATTAAAGAGCATGGAAGGTGAGTATTTAGTTTAAATTGCGTTTTGAGGCGGAGCTACTGTAATTGAGATGTGGTTGACATAAATTAAACAAACCACTGTGTGATTCATCATACAATCTTTAAAAAAAAAAAAGTTGAGTAGGGCCACATTTTGCACAAAAGGCAACTGGATTACAGTTTTATGAATTATATTTAGAAAAAAAAACATTTTTATTCAGTACAACTGAGGTTCAATTATGTAACTATAACCTCTTCAGTCCCCATATCTGTTTAAATGGATTTTGGTATTTTTTTATTTTTATTATACAGGCAACACACGTTCTTGGTCCCAGTACCAAGAACAACCACAGCAGGGTTCTCCAGCCCTGGTCCACAGTGGAGAGCTACTGGGTCTTCTCCTTTCTGTTTCAACCGAGCTCTCAGTTATTTAATTGCACAAATTATTGACTTACTTAGTCAAGATTAACCGGTGTTCCAGATCTTTAGCCATTGATGATGATTAGGTGTACATTATGAGGTGGAGTACTTCATTTCAAGGTACAGTATCTTATTGTGGATTGACCAAGTGCATTATTCCAGTCCTTAACAGCTATAGGGCAAGCATTTTACATAGAACCAGAATGCAGATACAGATATTCTAAAGTCGCAGCAACTGGTGTGCATGAAGCTGAAGTCTGCACCATGAAACATCACATTTAGTGCCGATAGATGAATTTGTAATTCTTCTTTTTTTTTTTTTTTCTTTTGGTAAATTGACATGTGGCCAGGCTTCATTGATAATCAATTAGTCAGTCAACACCTGGTAACCTGCTGCAAATGAATTTCAATTTCTTTGTAAAAGTATACACTTTTTATAATCAAACAAAATACATTATTTACAGGTGAGGGCATCAGCCCTGCCATAATCATATTCATGTAACCTCTTCAGGACTAAATTATGTATAAAAGATGCAAGAAAGTAAGTATTTTGTAACCGAGAATAACTTTACAGATAGTTTCATTTACATTTAAATCTGAGCCTTTTTGCACTAGCTGGGTTTTTCCCTTATATCCTGCTTGTTTAGGGTTTATTTTACTATTTCAAAATAGCTGACTGCTGTTCACTGCACTGACTAGAATTTTACTTCAAGAAATCAATACAAAACACATCAAAGATAAACGAATAAAAGATACTACTAAGAACAGAAAGAAAAAACACTGTAACACTTGATCTAGAATCAAGTCTTGATAATATACTGTATGTAAATGTTAATGGTCTGATTCTAATAAATCCCTATTGCACTGGTATATTTGTATGCCAGGTTTAGTAACCCAATATAGCACTTAAGTGGTTACACTGGGTGCCATCCAAAACTTGCAATGAGATACTGAATATCCTGGCTAAATAATTCCACAACTGCTCTTGCCTGTCACCTAATCCTCTGGCTTGATCATTACTGCCTGAGACGGAAAGCAGTTCATTGATAACAGCTGTGTGGGGTTGGGCAGAGACCTTTAATGAAACATGGAAGTGGTATTGCAAGCCATTTTTCAAATTCTGATATCAAGTTTTATCATAGACTCCTATAGATAAAATAGGTATAATCAGATAAACCATTGTTTTTATAGAAATATTTATATACAAATAAGTAAGCAAGTTCTGTAACTGTATTACTCTCTCATAAATGTGCTGTAAACATATGTCACAGAAGTTAAAATGACCAATTGCCAATAATAAAATAATAACTCCTCGACATAATAAAGTACAAGAAGACTATTGCAATGAATTGATATGCTATTTTTGTGGGGAAAAACTATAGCTACTAAAAAAAAAAAAAAGCATTGAAATGTCTCAATATTTTACACTGGCAGCTTGTATTGTCCGTGATATATTGTTACTCATTCAGTCTAACTCTTTTAAACGTTTCCCACCATAAAAGCATAGCAAAGTATAATAAAAAAAAATCACAGTGAAAGCATGGTAATGCACAGGATGAGCATTGTAAACCCAGAGATGTATGGTAATGCATATTAAAAAAAAACTAAAAAAACATTGCAAACCATGGTATAATAAAAATACCATGCAAATGTACTGTGGTTGTTTTTTATAAGGGAAGCTGTGTTTTGTACTTTTTCATCTTTGCTTGATGTTGGCTGGGTAAAATTTTAATAGTACAAAGTGAGGCCTTATTATTCAAAGCGCACACTCGTTGGTCAAAACATGTCTAGGCACCTGTAAGCCATAAAACTAACCAATACCTTACTGGATCAGAAACTTGTACACACAGAGTCAATATTTATGGCACAATTTCTTAACAGTTGCATCAGTAAAATATTCATAACATTTTATGGCACAATATAATTAGACCATTTTCATTGTTTTCAGCTTGTTTAAAGTTGTAGATTTCGAGTTAACTATAAGATTTTATAAGTTACTTGAAAACCTGCAACTTTCTAGGAGCTGGGAACAAGTAAAAAGGTCTAAAAAGCAATTATTAGTTCAATTAAGGGATCATTTAAGTAATTGAGAACTAAGATGGAATGAAACCCAGCAGACACAGGGGTCCCCAGGACCAGTATTGGCAAACCCTGATTTAGAGGACGGATCTCAAACCCCAGTGCACTAGAGCGGCCATTTTGAAAAAAACTTTGACACAGACTTTAAAGTTATAAGTGTAAGAAGTTGTCAGGATGTTAACAATGAAAAGAGAAATTGCAGGTACATTATTTAAACAGCTGTAGCAACGTGGGGACATATAATGCTATATTTTTTGGGATCCTGCTACTTACTCTTTAAGGTCTTACTTTTCTTTAACAGTCTTAATAAGTCATATTTGCAACAGCCCATTTCAACTTATTACTGAGCTTTCAGGCTTGCACATATTTACTTTTGGCTCTTATCTTAGCTTGTTTGCATCAGTGGGATACTAGTGAAATATTAACAAGAAGAAATCCTCTAAATCCAGAAATAATCCAGATTGTAAAGCCTTCTTTCTGGAAAGTAACCTACATGTTTCATCTGGCAGTAAAGCTTGGGGATAAATTCAGAGGCACTCCCTTATCCAATGATCTTCAATAGCAGTACAATGGCAGTACAATGGGATTCCATTGCAGGTTCTTCACAAGGGGAAATGCAGTAGTTTATGTAAATGCAGGAGTAAATATAACCCCTGACATGTTATAGAAGAATGCTCAGAATTGCAAATGGCCCCTCATTGGTTCGAAGGTACATAACCCCACCTGTTATGCTTCAGTCCACATTAGTCTCCTCTGGGAGTCTAAGCATGTAACCAGTTCTCCTAATGAGAAATGTTAGAATGTTTTTCTGTTTTAATGTTCATATTGTTCTAACTTTGTATAGGATCATTACTCAGACACCAGAGGAAGCACTAGTTTACATTCAATGCCCTGGGAAACCATACATCAATTATTCCGCTTCATGTTTAATGTTTCTGTGCCGTGTTGTTTCAAAAATTCCTTCCTCAGGGACTGCGGCCATGGTGGAGAGCTTTTCCTAGAAAACCATTGTCACCATAAATAACAATACAAGATATTACACTGCAAATACAGGTAACTCAATTACTCCTCAGGGTTCTGCTCCACACCCCACTACAAGTTAAACCTTTAAAGTATTACAGTTAAGACTATAGATCACTTGTCATATATTGTCCTAGTGATATCATTAAAAATCAAAAGTGGTTTGATACAGCAAAGTTGCCTCAAACTACATCTCCTGGAATCAGGTTTGTGTTTTCCCAGGGCTAAGCTGTCATGGCTACTCCAGGATTGTCTGATCAGCAGAAATTAAGATGAAACCTGCTGATGTAAGTCATTATGTGTTAATCTGTAGCCTGTGATAAATCTACAGTACATGCCAATTATGAGTACAGGACCAGCCTGTGAAATGCTGTAACTGTAACGGCAAATCTATAATTGTTTTTTTACAAGCTCTTTGCACAACTTCTGCCTGGGGCAGACACAAGTTAACAGACATACTGACATTAACACCACCCTTGCATTGTAGAAATAATAAATGATCATCTAAAAACTATGACTGTGACCAAAATACAAAAAGGTGAATTATTCTGAATTGCTGCCTAATCCTTCATTGTTGTTTTTAGTTTGCAGCATTATAGGCATAATGATAGTCCACTTTATGCATCCACAAGATGCAATATAATCCTCGGGCTTCACAAGTTGTAACTGAAGTATATATACAGTATATTCAGTTGGCCAAGCAGTGAACAGGAATTTGGATTAAAAAAAAGCATGACTGCTATTATAAACGTGCATTCATAAGCTGAGGGAACACAAAGCTACTTTTTCAGGAACGGTGGCTTAAAACCTGGTTACAGGAGACCGGGAAATCTAGTTTGAGGCAACTTTGCTGTATCAAACCCCAAGTCTGCTCTGCTGTGCCAATGCAGTGACCTGAAATCTAGCCTCCTGAATCCAAGTTCCAAGCCACAATGTGACTTTGTGTTCCCTTAGGTTTAGAGTTCAGGAAACAGTTCATGTTGTGCAGGTCTGGTGATTAACAGCCCAATGTCTAGTTAATTTCAAACATGTTCCTTCAGTGAGACATAAACTTTCAATTGGAAACAGTAGAAGCCTAAAGCCTTCTGGGTACATATTTAGAGATTTGAGAAATGCTGTAATAAATTGCAACATTTACTATTAAAGGCTAATTAATATTGCTAAACTTAAACTAGGTTAAGTGTGCACTAGGTACTGTATGTATGTGCTCATACAGATTATACTTTCCCAAAGCTTCCCACTGCCCAGTGTTCATATGCCCATGTCTAGCTCTGTGTGTCTGCTTTATTGCTTTCATAATTGAGTTCTACAAACCTAGGTAATATAACATGGCAGTTATTACAACACTGAGTGCCCAGTTAAGAACAAATAGCACTGGCCAGGTACAGGAAAAGTACTTGAAAAACAGCAGAAAAAGCAAGACCACAGCGTCTAATGCTGGCATGAACCAGAATGATCTGCTAGGTTAAGCGATATAGATTCTAAGCTAACGGAATACATTGGCACATTAAAAACAGCAAGCAATAACGGCTTACTATAGAGAATCTGTAGTGCACTTTAGTGCATATTTATTTTGTGCATCCTTTTTTGTGCACCCTAAATAGAGGATATTGTACAGTCACAGAACAAAGTCTTAGTATATTTCTGTAAGAAATAGAGACTCACTCTGTGCTCACAGGACCACTGTTCCCTATCTTACTCAAATGATTTTGGCAACTTTGACCTGGGCCAGATTCCCACCCAGAACAAAAGATGAAAGACTGAATCAACCGAATGTGCCACAGTGTTTTAGCAGAAATCAAACATTTTTTAAAAGAATGCAAAGTTTGAGTTTTTCAAAGGCACCACAAGCACAATGCCTTTAACATTCCTCAAGTTAGTGGTTCAGCATTACCTCTGATGTCTATAACCCCCTTTGCTTATCTGTCATTAGGGTTGGCTGTTTCACTGTGAAATGTCCAGTTTAATTCCTGCTCCAGCCATTCTGTGGGAAACAGGAAGAAGTCACTCTCTTTAAAGTGAAATGTAAAGCATGGATCTTCAATGACAGCCTTATTAGATTGAGAAGGATTTGGATTTTTTTTTCTATATGAAAAGTAACAATAGTATTGTTTATGAAACGACAGAAACATTACACTTTTTTGATCATATAACAAGACTAAAACTTGTTATATCTAGGTATGGTAAATTGCACACATGCTGTTGCATTGCCTATTTCACCCTCTCCCCCTTATACAGTACTGTATATGCTAAAGGACCATTGAGTCAAGATTCAGACTTTTGTAGCCCTCAATACTTTAGATACAAAAGTGGGACTCCTCTCCTGTCGACGTTTTACTTAGGTACAGTATAGTATTCTGTATTTGGTTATTATATTTTACGATTGTGTTTCATCCCTTTTGCTTAACTCTTGTGCCACCTGGTGTTCATTTAAGTAATCTACATCATCATCATCAGAAGAAGAAGAAATAAATAAATAAATAGTTATAGCAATTCCTATTTAATGCAATGATAGTATTTTCCAGTCTGTTGTAATAAAAATATTTTCTTTAACACGTTGTAGTCTCCAGGTCTTAATATAAAGTCACTGTTTTTTTTTTAAGTTTTGTATTCAGTTCTTAAACATTTGGTTTTACAGTGTACTGCTGCTTCACTTATATATGATTAGAACGCTGTGTAAACGTTTCAGCCGAAAGTCAATAACAATGTCTGTGTAAATAATTTGCAGTTAAATTACATGGTATTTTGGTCACCACTTCATAAATCAGGCCTTTTTGAATGCTGAAGGTTGTTCTGATAATGTATTCTTTTGTGTGTTACAAATTATGTCGATAAACCAATCACGGATTAGAATACACTGAACGCAAATCCACCTGCTAACGGTTTGCAATGAGCTTTGATGGCCACCGTCAACCCCTCAAGCTCCGCAAATTCATTAAATTAACTTACGCAATTTAGCTTTGTTTATTGACTTTCTAATCAGTTAGTACTCTCATCTGTTTTGCGTAAAAAAAAAAAAAAAAAAAAATCCTGTCTGGACAAGCCATGACGTTTACAATGTTGCACTTTGCAAGGAAGGAAGAAACTTCGTGAAAGGCTCGACTAACAATAAAACGTTTGTTTCTACCTCTATTAAATTCTGTTCTTAGCATATTAATAAAGAGGTGCACAAGACAAACCAGTCGTCATAAACAAGAAGAACCGTACAGAGAATACCTTCTTGCATTGCATTTTTCGAAATAAATACAATAAAGCACCATACTAACCTTCTGTAGAAGGTAAACGGAATAATGTTAAATTCAGTTATTCGCTTTGTGTTCGATGCAGTGGAGCAGTTTTCCCAGAGTTCGGATTTTTCTGATTTTGTCCAAAAGCGTCCTCATTTTTTAGCCCTTGTCTCTGTTCTGCTGGGGGGTGTAGTTTTCTTTGTTGTTGTTTTGCTCAAGAAAAGAGGCCAGCGTGGTACCGCGTCCAGCTTTCTCGTTGATTACAGCACAGAACTTTCAATTGAAGAAGTGGTACAGAACAAATACCTTGCTGAAATTAACGGAAAGAGGAGACACCGGGATGAACTGACAAAGAAAAAAAGAAAAGAAAAGGGAATGGTAAAGTGTGACAGCTATGCCCTTAATTTTACATACTATTATTATTATTATTATTATTAGTAGTAGTAGTAGTAGTAGTAGTAGTAGTCGTAGTCTTAGTAGTAGTATTTTAGTATTAGTATTTAGTATTAGCATTTTTTATTATACATATGAGAACATAATACATTAAATAATAAGTAATTACGTTTTTGTAAAAAAAAAAAAAAGCAGTAAAAAGTCATGGTTTTGAACTTCAGTGACATTTGCTAAGCCTTTTGTTTGTAACACAGATCGCATTGTCATTGGTGACCAGGATCCTGTAGTGGAGTGAACATGTGTTTCAGACAGAACTGAGGCGCCATTCATGAAGATGAGTGGCTTGAATAGTTTTGACACCAGTGTACAGGATAGAATCAGAGCACTTTGATTTCCCAGTGATATGTCAAGGGTGGGTTTCCACTGTTTCAGACCACGTTCCTTGTAGGTATTTTCAGCAATAATTGCATCATCTTGTGTGCTTGTTCATCCAGGTGGTAGTTTTAAAAGAGTTGGAATGTTAGGAATCAAGTCAAGCTGTATAGTTGTAGTTACTTTGCATTATGAGGTCACCGACACTGAACATGGCTCCAGCTGTAGCAGAAACATCTGTACTTGGTCTTCTAAAGTTTTGAGTACAGACAAGCGACTGTTTAAATGGATAACAGTGTACCTCACTTACCAGGAATCAGTGAATGGACAGCCCCCCATTGTTCCAGAAACCAGAGCATCAAGGGAGCACAGCATACAGAGCACCACTGTTGCTGACAAGCAAGTGAAGGTGCGTTATTATTATTATTATTATTATTATTATTATTATTATTATTATTATTATACATGGCAAACTATACCTTTCCTATAAACTTCAATATTTTACAGTCTTATTATTCACGATGGTGGCGTGTGTCCAATGTATAATAAGAGTAGGTGGTAGCGCTCTTGTGATTTATATGTCACCAGAAACCCTCAATAGAATTACAGCTTTATTATACACAGTTGGGTGTATATTATTATTATTATTATTATTATTATTATTATTATTATTATTACTTCTATGTTGATTTATTTAACCAGGGTGTTACATAAAAACACTGAGTGGTGTTTTACAGTGTATGTTTAAATTTAAGTACAAGATACTGTTAAAACAGTAAGACGCAAATGGACCATTTATGCTGGATGCAGAGGAAAATGAAGAAGGCATCCCAAATACATTTTTGCAAAAAAAAACAAAACATTTTGAAGCTCAGGGTACTATGACATAATTCCCATGGCTCTCCACCAAGCAGAAACAATGTGTATACAGTTGATGAAATATTATGAAACTGTGTAGGGCTTGTAATGGTGGGGGGTGGGGTTTTGGCAAAACTGGTTTGAGAAAGGCTATGGTGTTGTGGCAAGAATCTAGATTGCTCTTCTAAAGTATACAGACATTTCTGGTTACTTCCAAATGAATGGGCTTTCCAGGGTGTCCAGCACCATTGGTGACAGTGTTATTGGCCTAATTGTTTGTCATGAAGATCATTTTAATAAAAGGAGTCCCATTCATCATCTCACTTTGCCAATAAATTTAGTTTTTTTGTAAACACTTTGGTAGATGACTAAATTAAAAATAGGTCAAATCGTTGGAATCTGCAGCAGCCAAGGAACGCTTAAGCCTCAAAGCCCTGTCTCCATATTCACGGCCTGCATAAAATTAGTAGAACCGGTGGAATTAGATACACAATGTTTTCGTGTACGTCTTTGGAATAACCTGAGTTTTTGTAGTGGTTTTATGAAGATTACTTTTAATACTGTAATCTTTATTCAAATATAAAACAGCTTGCTCTAAAAAATGTAGATTAAAAAGTCACAATTTATTGGCGCTACAGTACTGAAGGGCCTCTATTTATAATGTATTACCAAGATTATTTGCATACTAAGAGTACTGCAAACAGAATCTTATTATTTCAGATTATACAGTACAATGCTGGGTGCTGCTGACTAGAGTGGGCTGGCCTGTCACAGTATTCTTGTTGAATGAAAACCTCGATCGCTGAATGAAGTGTGAGAGCTGAGAGATTAAACTGCTTCTCATAGCACATCTGTCAGCTCCCTAGTTATATAAACTGAAGCTGCTCTTGTTAGATTACATCCTAAGGATTTGCTTTCAGGACGACTTCATCCTGAGTGCTATCAAGCTGACAATACCCCACTGTTTAGCACTGTCTGGTAGGAAGCCAGGTTATCTGTGTGCCAGAGACAAAGTTCCCTGACGACTTACTTCAAGAAACCAAATTATCCCTGTTTTGTTAAAAAAAAAAAAAAATGTTTTCAAAAAATGTCAAACTGAAAATGAATACAAAATGATGAAAAAAGGTGTGAGCATTTAGTTATATTCAGCCTCAGTATTCCTCCCCAGGTATTCCTGTTCAGTTTTGGTTGCCTCAGCTTAGTCCCCACAGACAACATTTAGCAAACTGCAGCACAATTTACAATTAATATAAAACGCTGGACAGCTTTCGGTAGAGGAGCGTGGGGTGTAGACATCGTTTTTAAAGTAGCATGTACTTTTTCTTTTGCAGGAAGGATACATGCAGCACAGCTTGACCACATGCAGTTTTGGATAATACTTGGTCTGATCTGTGGTTAAAGTGCGAAATGTGAATGTTTACTGCTGGGGTATTAGTCAGATAGCTGAAAGCGTACAGTCAAAACCCAAACCAAAAAATGGAACCCCCTACTGAATTAGTCTTACTTCACTATGCTGTTTTTTGTTGACATAGAATTGCTTACGCAGTAGCCTGTATATTTGATTATCTGCTCTGTGAAATTATTGATTTACTCAGAGGACAATTAATTGCTGGTGTTCACTTTTTACTGCTGCAATATCACTTTAGAATATTGATTCAGTTCACAACTGTGTACTATGATTTCCTTGGTCAAGTTTCATAAATATTAACCTCTTGGTGGCTGCAATTTTACAAAGCTGCCGCCACACTGCCAAAGCCTAATACAGTGTCTGAGACAGTTTGGGGTTGTAAACACTGTTTTTTTTTTTTTAAATTTCTCTAGCAAGGGGTTGAGGCTGTCAATTGACCCCTTTTCATTATAGCATTTAAACAGTGATTATCTGATTATCAAGGCTCTGTATCAAGTATTGTACCACTGTGTATTACAATCTGGTTCACTGGCTCTTATTTTGTATAGCCCAAGAAAAAGAAGAGAAAGACAGAACTTGTGGTAGAGAAGCTTTCAAAGGGACTTGCGTCTGACAAAGAGAAGAATGATGAAGAAGAGGCGGGTGTGTGAAATGCTGTGGACTGCAGAGATTTCTGTACAGAATGTTTGCTTCTGTTTACAAAAGCTGCTTTGACCACAATCATGTTTAACAGTGCACTAAAATATCATTTATTGGTGTCTGTTTACTACAGTCTGCCCTAGCTTTCTGTGATCTCTCTTTAGCAGAAAAAATACCTGTGTGTATACATTCCCAAAGGGCACTCTTTCAACATTGAAAAAATAAAATAAAATATCAACTCAAAATGGCAGACTGCAAAATGACGTCATTCAACACATGAGTTTACTGGTCCCAGTGTAGAATATGCCCATACAGTATATCATTTTTTTAGGACTGTTTCCCAGATAAGACATTGGAACTATTAAATTAGTTTTATACATAATAAAAATAATAATATAGAGTGGATTATAATCATAATTTCTGTTTGAGTTCTGTCAGTTATTGGATTTTGTTTTATATTGTTGGTCTGCACATATTACTTTGAGAGAGAGTACATTTTTTGTTAGAAACACACAATGCATGCTTTGCCATCCTCTTCCAAAAAAGTGGTACTGAAACAGGAATGGATAAAAAACAGAAGGCAAAGTAGCACAACAACAGCTGGTAAACCATAGCATCTTGGGGGTTAAAACTTATAATAGTTAATAATATAAAAGTTAATAATGAATATCAAAAATGCTTCTGCTTTGTATTCCAGGTGTATGGGTTACAAAAATCAGCAGTCGAGAGAAGAGACAGCTGAAGAAGGAGCGCATGAAACAGAAGGGTAATTCTCTATGAATGATGTTTAATTTCTTTAAGATCTTCTTTTATTTATGTCTTTTTTGAGTTATGAGACCCTGTCATCCTTTCTCCAAGATACTGCAAAAGCTGTATCCCCTGAGGCCCTAGCTTGCGACACTGCGATCCTGTGGGATGATGATGCTGATAAAGAAGCTGAATGGCAGGCCTCACCTCAGAGTGCGGACCCTGACACTGGGGGTTGGGGGGAGGCTGATGGCAAAGTGCAAGGCTGCATATGGAGAGAGTTGAAGCCCCGGGACGCTGTGCAGACAAGCCGGAGACCAGTGGAATGGGCGCCACCAGGAAAGCCAGAAGAGGATATCTTTTCCCATGTAGGTCAGTACAGTTCGTGGAAACTAACCATGAAGCAATTTTCAGAAATTAGTTGTTTAGGATTAGGTTTAAACATACTTTTTACATGCATTGTGCTTGTTTTATAAACAGCATGAATGTTTGCACCCAGAACTTTTGGTTGATTGGTACAGAGTAGGGTATTTATTACCTGAGATGCAGTCTTCTTGTAGTACATTTCCAGTGATGTTGTGTTTTGCATTTAGGAACATGGAATGTGAAAGATGCAAAGATGGAGCCTGTGACTTTTGGGACTCTGTCTGACTTGTCCTCTGAATTAGGTAATATATTTAGTGTAAGATGCTGGCTGTGATGTATTCTTTGTCTGTTCTTAACTCTTGGGGGCTGAAAATGTATTTCTCCATATGCTTCCCATAGATGCTACAAGAGTTCCATGCGCTGAAAGTAAATAACATGCCATCTGTGTTCACTTAGCATTATACTTTATAATGCTGTATGATACCAGTAATTATAGTTTTTAACTATATATCATTTTAAGCACACCTGCCCTGTGCAATTTAGGAATTACTTACACTTAATTAATTAGCTATTTAAATAACTTTTTTTAAAGTTTGTTTTAATTAAATAAATGTAGCTTGGTATTCATAAAGGTGTCTGACTTTTGTTGGTCTAGAAAAATAACAAGCATGTGAAGCTTTATTTAGTCTTTTTGAAAATAACTTGTGTTAAAGATTTGTAAATAGGACCCAAAGTGTGGTAAAATCAATAAGTATGGCAAAATGTGAAGTGTGGGTTAAAAGCCCTGGGTTACCAGGACCACTTTTGTGCCTTGGTAACCAATGGAATTTTACTGTACATTTCCTGTATTTTCTGAATATGCAGTTCTAGAAACAGACATTAGGTGGCGTGGTGGTGGGCTGTCGGAAATACAGAACAAACTTGTACATGCAGGCATGTTACAATAAAGGTGTGTGGTTTTAGGTGTTCGATACTACTTTGCAATCTATTTAGAAGAAATTATCTGAGGTGAGTAGTAAACACATTGTAACACTATAACTAGTATGAAACAACTGAGTTTCAAGAAGGAACACTTATATTGTTAATTTCTAACTAGGTTTAATGCCAATAAAATGATATTATTCCTTTCACAGTCAGTACAGTTCGTGGAAACTAACCATGAAGCAATTTTCAGAAATTAGTTGTTTAGGATTAGGTTTAAACATACTTTTTACATGCATTGTGCTTGTTTTATAAACAGCATGAATGTTTGCACCCAGAACTTTTGGTTGATTGGTACAGAGTAGGGTATTTATTACCTGAGATGCAGTCTTCTTGTAGTACATTTCCAGTGATGTTGTGTTTTGCATTTAGGAACATGGAATGTGAAAGATGCAAAGATGGAGCCTGTGACTTTTGGGACTCTGTCTGACTTGTCCTCTGAATTAGGTAATATATTTAGTGTAAGATGCTGGCTGTGATGTATTCTTTGTCTGTTCTTAACTCTTGGGGGCTGAAAATGTATTTCTCCATATGCTTCCCATAGATGCTACAAGAGTTCCATGCGCTGAAAGTAAATAACATGCCATCTGTGTTCACTTAGCATTATACTTTATAATGCTGTATGATACCAGTAATTATAGTTTTTAACTATATATCATTTTAAGCACACCTGCCCTGTGCAATTTAGGAATTACTTACACTTAATTAATTAGCTATTTAAATAACTTTTTTTTAAAGTTTGTTTTAATTAAATAAATGTAGCTTGGTATTCATAAAAGGTGTCTGACTTTTGTTGGTCTAGAAAAATAACAAGCATGTGAAGCTTTATTTAGTCTTTTTTGAAAATAACTTGTGTTAAAGATTTGTAAATAGGACCCAAAGTGTGGTAAAATCAATAAGTATGGCAAAATGTGAAGTGTGGGTTAAAAAGCCCTGGGTTACCAGGACCACTTTTGTGCCTTGGTAACCAATGGAATTTTACTGTACATTTCCCTGTATTTTTCTGAATATGCAGTTCTAGAAACAGACATTAGGTGGCGTGGTGGTGGGCTGTCGGAAATACAGAACAAACTTGTACATGCAGGCATGTTACAATAAAGGTGTGTGGTTTTAGGTGTTCGATACTACTTTGCAATCTATTTAGAAGAAATTATCTGAGGTGAGTAGTAAACACATTGTAACACTATAACTAGTATGAAACAACTGAGTTTCAAGAAGGAACACTTATATTGTTAATTTCTAACTAGGTTTAATGCCAATAAAATGATATTATTCCTTTCACAAAAATTGATTTTACACTTGCTTTAACATAAGGCGCTTAAGCGCCTAAACCACGTTTTAAGTTGTGATAAACTGCAGTATATTCTCTAGCATCAAATATTCAGCTGTTGCAATTAAAGCAAATGCCTCAGTGAGACATCAGATTATCTCTGCTTAGTGAGCTCCCTAATGTTTTTGCCATACAGGAACAGTTTTACCATTATCCTCCCTCCGGTCTCATTTTCTGACAGCTGCCTTAACTCCAGCCAATACTAAGGGTGACAATCTGTCGGTGCAACAATTGTTCCTGGTAATCTAGCAAGAAGAGCTGGATATTGTGTATAGAGTGATGCCCAGTGGGAAAACAAAACTACAGAATGTATGCAAGTATTGGAAACAGGACAGGTAGGCAGGTATGTCAACCCACCTCCCCATGCAGGATCTGTGACACTGGGGAGGAAGGGGGGTCGGGAGGCTCTGGTTAAAAACCAAAAACAACAAAAACAAAAAAAAACTGCTTTTTATTGTTTATCATATAGTGAAAGGAAGTACAGTTAGGAAACAATAAAACATGTTGAAAAACAATGAAACATGAAGGAAAAAGTTTCTACTTTAAAGTATCCAGATTTGAACTCCAAGTCTCAATCCAAACAGGTAGATTATATTCTAAGTTAATACATTGTGTGTAGGAGATGTCTCTTATTATATAAGAGATATCGTCTCGTGCAGTTTGAGATAAAAAAAAAGGTAAGGTTTGTTTTGATTTGATTTTTAACATTGGAATTAGGTGAGGTGTTCTATACATGGGATGACATCTGTACACAGGAAAAGACCTAATTTTTGGCAAATATTTCTGATATGCGATTTAAAATGCATATGCACAGCTGTTCTAATCCAGAATACATTACTAACAAATGATTGATGTGGTCATAAACAGAATTTACATGGAAAGTTGCTGCTGCCTCCTGATATCTCTTCAAACTCACTCCAATGGCTGAACTGCTATCGTGACCGTATGGCCTACAGCAAGTATTACAGGATGCTGCAGTTTATCTATAGTGTCATATCTGCAAAAAGGGGGGCTGGTAAATATTGGTAAATAAAGCTATTTAGAGTTAAGAACATGAATGTTAAAGAACACAGGGTTTGTACTCCTTTAGGTTCAGTTTTGTAAAAAAAAAAAAAAAAAAAAAAAAAAAACTGTAGACTTTTAATCTTGTTGCCTTCAGCATTAACTGTTACTTGTTCTTAAATAGACACTAGTGGTCTGACTCACAAATATTATTTTTCTGATGCTGTAAATGTACTTATTTTTTATCCATGTCATTTCAGTTGTTACAGCCCTTTGTCAGAACTTGCCTTGCATATAAATAAATCAAGAGTTGAAAATAAACTGAAGCCCTATTGTTCAGCACAGCTAGAGAGACATGACTTGGCATGGACCTGGCCTGACCACAGATTTACTTTGAGATTCTCATATTAGGCCAAATGCACATTAACCTGGCAGAGAAAGTGAATGGAGTGACTAATAATGCTTTTTCCCAGACAGTTTTATTTAACTGTGAACTGAAGCCTTCTGTCTGGGCCTCACAGGATCCTGCTGGGGCCTGTTTTGTGAATGCAAGTTTTAAAGGAGGCTGAGGAGAAGCCAGGTATAAATTAAAGAGTCACTCACTGCCAATGTGACACCCAGCTACATAAAATATTGAAACTCATGCTGTGCCATTGGACTCTCATGAAGAAACTTGCATTATGCTGTGTATGCTGCAAAGTACTTTATGTGAAGCTGACATATACATATTAGAATTTATTGACCTTGTGAGAATTCATTGTAATTAGAATGGAGTTAGATACATTTAGTTAATGTTGAAAGAGTCTGGGAATCTCCTCTATGTGTCTGTGTGATTTGTCATATGGAAAAAAGGCATTAGACAATGGTTAACTTAATTTCAGAGTCCTTTCAGCCTTCAAGAATCCAAAGTGACATTCTTCACACTGCAGAGAAAACCTGTTCCTGTGTGTAATGGAATTGAAATAAAAACTGAATGTGAGCCGGTGTCACAATTAACTTCATGCACTAGAGCTGTCTACTTTCTATGGTGCACGCAGAAACAGTTTAAACTGATTTCACTTTAGAAAGCATTAGGACTGGCCACCAAACATTCCAAGATCATAGTCATGAGATGCTGGGATATAAATCATGATTTGAGTGGTATTGTTGTGTTTGTTTAATTGTTTGTGAATAAAGTTTGACGGTCAACAGGTCTTTTAAGGGGACAGACCCAGATCATAAGGACGTGATAATGTCAACAATGTGAGGTCTTGTTGCTAGGCGGCATTGCTTCTGAACCTAAACAAATTGGTGTCTAAAGCACAAGTTGTAGGTATTTTCTGTGATATAGGGCCAAGTTTGAAGCAAGTGCCCTCATTATTTCTGAAAAAAACAATAAATAATTTTTTTTTTTAAAACTAGCAAGAAATATGAATGCGTGTGAACAGTGGCAGCAGAATAAGAATGAATTGAGTACTGGGAATCTTGGCTGCATTGAAGTGGATACTTCCTCAAGAAATTTATTTTATGGATATTTACAATTACACAAACAATATTTGTTAACACTAACAACAAAAAATGTACTTATGCAAGTCATTAAAGTCTTTTCTCGATTAATCTAGTGGATCCTTTTGTCATCGACCAAAACTCAGATTGGAGCCCTCCTGCTGTGGAGTGGGGTAACTGGACAGGAGAGTCCATCTCGCTGGCACAACCGCAGACAGCTAACGAGAAGCAGGTAGGAGTCTTTGTTGTTTTAGGAATCTAATACCCTGTATTGTTTTCATTTATATATATGCATTCCCAGCCTCAAGATGGCTTCACATGTACCCGAATGGACCTCTCAGAACTACATTTCCCATAATCCTCCTGCTCACAATTGTAACTGAGATGGATTTACCAGTGAGCAGGAGGATGATGGGAAATGATGTCCTTATGTACCCTTTAAGCTAATGCAATTATATTTTACATGCGAGGGAGTTGAAGCAGAAGAAATATCAGTCAACTGCATTACAAAAATCCATGGGAATAAACACATTCCCCTGCCTGTGAACAAAAACATGAACAAAAATCTTAGGCACATGTATATTTTATATTGAAATAATATGGAAGCGGTGTGCAGCTGTAAGTTTTGTCCCCTCTGCAATAGTTGCAGTTGTCAGTTGGTAAATGGAAAGTCATTCAAAATTCCAGTTTTAGAGGGGACAGATTAAGGTGGTACACCCATAGCTGATATTTTTTAATGATATACCATAAGTAGAAACAACAATAGAACCTACCCACTATTGATAGAAATTCAGAAATTCACGCCAGAATTGAGTGTTTAGTCCTATAACTCATGGTATCCCTATGGTGACTCCAATCATCTGATTGAAAGAATAATTAAGTAATTAACACTGGCTAATTGTAAACATTGCATAATAAGCGGCAATCATGGTCATGGCTCAGTGAATATTGCAATTTATAACTGTTTAACATTATTTACTATTTATAGATGGCTTTTCGTTTATCTGGCTTTTAAAGCATCTGTATTTTCATATGATTTTTTTGTTTTGTTTTTTTTGTTTTAGATTGTATCTAGAATAATGTATCTTAAATAATAAGGCCTTCATAAAGTCTGATTCTACCGGTCGCTAAAATGGGGCGTATGTAAAGAATAGTGTTCGCCTGCCGTTCTGCACCCACTATCAAATTTGCACTTTGCCATCATTAATCCATTACAATTATATTGAAATGCATTCAAATGAAGAAAAATGTATAAAATTGGGTGGAATCTGGATGCTAAGCAGGTGCAAACATTATAATGTAATGTAAGGATTTTGCCTTGCACTTAGGAAATTGCTGACCCTCCAAAAACTTTACACCTCTTACACAAGGTGTAAACTAAGTGCTGTATAAAATCACACACCTGCAAAGACTTGGCTCTTGTTGAGGAGAGACAGGAATACGTTCGGAGGAGAAGGGCAAGACGAAGAAGACCCTGCATATACAATCCCAGGGTCACTTTGTTTGGGATGCTGGAGGATGCATTGCAGGTCATCCTAGACCTAATAGCTGAATTGAGGGATGAGCTAGACCCCAGTGTTAATCTAGGGACCGCTATCCCTGCACATGTGAAAGTGCTGTGTTCTCTGCACTACTTTGCCTCGGGTTCATTTCAGACCACAGTTGGAATGTCTGGAGGGATAGCCCAATCCACCTTTTCCAGAGTGCTAGGCAAATTTCTGGATGTCATGCTGAAAACGGCAGGTCAATACATATAATTGCCTAAGAATACTAGCATAACTGATGTTGGCTGAGGCTTTTCCAAACAACTCTGTTTCCTGCTGAGTGACCTGAGCCGTAAGGACTCTCAGCTCCTTCTCAGAAAACTTTCCTTTTCTGTGCGCCAAGAGGACTTTGCTGCCCTTCCTCTGACATTTTTTTTGGTTTCCACAAATGTCATACAGCGACTACTGATCTCTGTACTCCTAACTCTGCAAGTGTGGCCGTTAAATAGACCGATGCGCTCATTGAGATCCTCATTATCATAATTGCGGATCATTATTTGTGCATGTTGCGTAATCTGCATTGCTCTTAAGCTTACATAGGGCGCAGTGCAATCAGAATTTTACATCTACCCCACAATGTTTCAATTCAATTTAGATTTCACATTATGAAATGATGTGCATGATGTTTCAATACATGTGTGATGTTGCAAGACAATTGGGACACTAAAAATGGTAAACAAAATGGGTTGTTGCATAAGACCAGTAGATTGTTTTAGATTGTGTAACATTTTTACAAAACTAAGTAAAAAACAAAAAAACAAAAGAAAAAATACAATCTAGATGTATTTACACTGATGTAAATTAATCATGTAATGCCAGTTACATGCCAGTAGCCACATTAAGCATTGTGTTCAATAAACTGTTGATCAATATTTTGTAGTAAAGCGATGGCCAATTCACTAAATGGTGGACATTAAATAATAGGATGATTGCTTTATTATTTCTTATTACTTTACTTATGTAGTCAAAACTGACATCATGTGGCTGTAGGACTTAATTACAGGTAAGCAGACAAGATGTGTAAAATTACTGGAAAAAAAATACTGTAAAACTATTGCATATTAAACGGGCAATAAATTAAATGTTAGGAAAATGCAAATTACAATTATCTTGTTAACATAAAACAATGTTTTCATAAAACAATAACGTTTTTGCCTTTTCTATGCCAAACTTTTCACACTGACTGGCAACTAAGACTTAACTAGGTGCCCCACAGGGGATCAAAGGACAGCATTTCTTCATAGAAAAGTTAACAGTGATATTGTATGCTTTGTCTGCCTTCATTATATTGCATGTAATTAATTACATTGCATTAAGTTGTTGTTACATTTGCAGAAAACGTGTATTCTTTGATGCCTGCAGTATTCCAAGGGCATTCAGAAAGTCAATAAATAATTGAATACTTCCTGTACTTGATTAAATCAAAGTGAAGAGATTGTAATGATATCTGGAGGAAAAATTCCAAATATTTCCAAATATGCCGTATGATATATGAGCCACTATCTCTAGTAGAGATACTTAGTAGTACCAATACCTCTACGGTCAGTAGGAATACCCCTAGTCTCTCATTTTCGTTTAATTCTCCAAATCTTCAGGCACAATTTTGCTTACTAATGCCATGCCAGCTTTTCAGAGTACTTTGTGTAAGTCCTTAGCTTAAAGTATGCAGATACACAGTTTGATTTAAACAACATTTATGGTATATTTTATGTTTAAATTTGACTAAGACCTAATTGAGGTGTCCAGCTCTAGACAACAAGATGAAACTTAATTGACTTGACTTATCAAGGCCTTTTACAAAATATAATTTGCACCAATTTGTGTATGGAAAATCAAACAGGTAATGATTAACTACTTACAAACATCATTTGGTGCGCTTTTGAGTTATTCAATGAAACCTCCATGTTTGTTAATTGTTTTTATATAATTATTCATTTTATTTTATCTCTTTTTTACGAGGCATGTATATACAGTCAGTCTGCAGCTTTGAAAGAGTATACATATACAGTGCCACAGTGTTGAATCTTATAATGCCAAAATATTAGGAATGCTCAGGGCCAGGAACAGTAATACAGTAACGTGCAGGCCCAGCAGAACAGTGCTCTATGAAATTAAAACAGGGACTGGTTCTATAAGCAGTACACTTTTCTTGGATAATGGAAACAGAGTAAGCAATCGTCCAGGGAGCAACCAGCGTTTTTAATTACCAGGCAGGGTTATGTGTCGTTTTTCTGTCAAATAGTCAATAGGAACACAATATTCAAAGTACTGTGTATGCATTTCAGTAGTGGAGCTACACATCCAATACTGTACTGTGCTGTACAAGTGTTTCACTTGTGGTGGTTATTTTATCTTCCTACAGATAGAATAAGGTTTGTATTGACTGAGATTTCTTATTACATTTGTATTCGAGTAAAGCAGGTGCAGGGGTCTGGAAGAGCACGGGAAGAGAACCTGAAGGGAGATGTTTCAGTGAACCCGTCTCAGTGGGCAGCAGGAGGTTCTCCAGGAAACACACACATGGAGTACAAGAGCTTAGTTGGACCGGTGTCTGCTGACAGTGAGTACTGTACCACACTATTACTGACAGTGAGTACTGTACAACACTATTGCTGACAGTGAGTACTGTACCACACTATTACTGACAGTGAGTACTGTACCACACTATTGCTGACAGTGAGTACTGTACCACACTATTGCTGACAGTGAGTACTGTACGACACTATTGCTGACAGTGAGTACTGTACCACACTATTGCTGACAGTGAGTACTGTACCACACTATTGCTGACAGTGAGTACTGTACCACACTATTGCTGACAGTGAGTACTGTACCACACTATTGCTGACAGTGAGTACTGTACCACACTATTGCTGACAGTGAGTACTGTACCACACTATTGCTGACAGTGAGTACTGTACCACACTATTGCTGACAGTGAGTACTGTACCACACTATTGCTGACAGTGAGTACTGTACCACACTATTGCTGACAGTGAGTACTGTACCACACTATTGCTGACAGTGAGTACTGTACCACACTATTGCTGACAGTGAGTACTGTACCACACTATTGCTGACAGTGAGTACTGTACCACACTATTGCTGACAGTGAGTGCTGTACCACACTATTGCTGACAGTGAGTGCTGTACCACACTATTGCTGACAGTGGTACTGTACCACACTATTGCTGACAGTGAGTACTGTACCACACTATTGCTGACAGTGAGTACTGTACCACACTATTGCTGACAGTGAGTACTGTACCACACTATTGCTGACAGTGAGTACTGTACCACACTATTGCTGACAGTGAGTACTGTACCACACTATTGCTGACAGTGAGTACTGTACCACACTATTGCTGACAGTGAGTACTGTACCACACTATTGCTGACAGTGAGTACTGTACCACACTATTGCTGACAGTGAGTACTGTACCACACTATTGCTGACAGTGAGTACTGTACCACACTTGTACAGTAACACCCCTCTCTAATCCAGCCCCTCTAAACTGTATTCTGTATAATTTATGCACATGTTTGGGTACACTATAGTACATATAGGGTAAAATCCTTGTTTACATAATGGAAGTAAAATTAAAATAATACAATCCTAGGTAGACCTTAACAGTACTCTGACTGTATGTATGGTAATAGAGTTTTTAAATAGTTTGTCATTTACACCTATTTTATGGGTACAGTATTATTCACATTGTATAATCCTGCATTGGTCCCAAACGATGCCGGATTAGACAGGTTTTATTGTAGTACATGGACCTACAATTTCCATGATATCCAGATGTGTATAGATATGAGCTTAATAACTGTTTATGACAGTTATTCTGAATATTTCATTTGTTTGGATTACATAATTTCTAAATGATAAATATATTTATTGTTTTAAAATATTCCAAAATTATATTCCTCCTTGGTATCGTTCCATTTTATTCCAGGTAATTTTTACTATGTCGATCTAATTGTGCAGTACTGTATACTAAACTACAACAATTGTAGTGTTTGTTCTACAACTGCCATCCTTTGCATGTGACTTTTTAGTTTTTGAATGATAGAGAGAGACCATTACACTGTGCGTATTATTATTATTATTATTATTATTATTATTATTATTATTATTATTATTATTATTATTGTAGTAGTAGTAGTAATACATTACATTGTTGAAAAATAAGGCTCAACAAGCCTGTCTGTTAAATGTGTCTTTTTCTTAAGATACACATCCCCTAGCTAGTGCAGATGCTTAGAGCAAACACTTTACATATTCTTGAGTTTATTTGCATGAGCAGGCATGATTTACTCTTTCAGTGGCTGGTCATTAGCTACATTTGTCTTGAGCTTTTTTTAAGAACAGGCCTCATGGTGAGCAATAGTTAACTAAAACAAGCAGACAAAAGGCATGCAAGGCATTGTGTATTTTTTATTTTTTTATATAATGACTAATCGTCACGTCCATGCAAAATTTTTATTATTATTATCTGTTTATTTAGCAGACGCCTTTATCCAAGGCGACTTACAGAGACTAGGGTGTGTGAACTATGCATCAGCTGCAGAGTCACTTACAATTACGTCTCACCCAAAAGACGGAGCACAAGGAGGTTAAGTGACTTGCTCACGGTCACACAATGAGTCAGTGGCTGAGGTGGGATTTGAACCTGGGACCTCCTGGTTACAAGCCCTTTTCTTTAACCATTGGACCACACAGCCTCCTTAATAGTAGATAGGACCACAAACTTACATAGGTCTAGTAGAGAACATGTCACATCACATCATTTTATTTCAGTTTCTCTTTCTATTCCATTTTATAAACATGTTTGGCTATGCTTGTTATTATCAATTTCTATTTCAGATTTTGTTTTAAGTTTGTTTTATTAACATCCGTTTCAGTTTAATAGACTGTCATCCATCGCTTGTTGGCGTGGAAAGCAAACTCATTATTTTTTTCATGTGTAAAAGCCGCTACACACCAGATGAGATGCGATTTTTCATCGGGCAACAAGATAATTTGACCGCATAGACCATTCACCAAACACAGTACTGTTTTAATAAAAAAAGCAAATTGAAGCAAAAAATGTATTTCTCATTAATCAGATTAATTAAGGAGAAGATTCTTTATTGTGTTTCCGTAGGTCAAGAGACCAAGAAGGAAAGAAAGAAGAAAAAGAAAACAAAGAAAGAAACCTGACATAGTTTTCCGGCAAAGCGCAAGGGATCAATATCGCATTGTGTGGTTGCTAAATTATCTGCAATGGCTCTGCTTTAGGAGGTGCTGCACTAAGCCCAATCCAACATCCAGAATGCCAGAGAGACACTTGAAAGTGAGAGAGTTTAAGGAAGTAAAGAAGATCAGACTGGCGCTTCTAGGTGTGCAGATACAACTGCTCAGAGCTTATTAACCCCAGAGATTCAACTGGGATTTTGTTTTCTAATAAATTGGTTCAAAGGTAACAGTAGTGTCCTCCTGTATTGTAGGAGTCACCATGTTTGTCATGACAGTATAACATTTGTGTTTATCTTATTATTATTTGTTTATTTAGCCAAGGCGACTTAAAGAGATTAGGGTATGTGAACTATGCATCAGCTGAAGAGTCACTTACAATTACGGAGCGCACAAGGAGGTTAAGTGACTTGCTCAGGGTCACACAATGAGTTAGTGGCTGAGGTGGGATTTGAACCGGGGACCGGGGACCTCCCGTTTCTTTAACCACTGGACCACACAGCCTCCTGTTAAAGCGAAGTTACTGTAAGTAACCAGATACATTTGTCCCATTTTATCATAGTGAGAAATATGTTAAAAGCGAAGAAATACATTTCAGAATATTCATTTTCATGTCCATTTTCATGGCAGCTTATTGTCCTGTTTCAATGAGTAACTTGTTTGTTTAGTTGATTTTTATCTACACCTCTTCCCTTATTTACTGTATTAAGATGTGTTTATAGGGCTCTTAATTAATAATTAGTTCCTCGGAAAAACACCAATGCAACTTTTTTATTATTGCAGTATAGTCCGCCATTGATTTTATAGCATTAAAATGTACTTCCTTCTGTTTATTATTTTTTAAGATATGCATGGCAAAGATGGGAAACAGTATGTCTGTTCTTTCATGGAAAAAATTGTGTAATAATGTCAAAATCTTTGCATTTTTATTTTTTTTTACTTAACATTTTTGATATTCATTACAGTCCCTATTAAATCAGTTCAAATACATACTGCAGCTTTTTATTTCTATTGAAATTATTTCTCTTTTAGTTTCCAAAGATTGCTTTTCAGTGTGATGTGTGAAATATAAATTAGGTGAATCCTTCATGGTTAATGTATCACTGCTCTTTTGTAATTTCTATACTGAGAGTAACTTTGTTAAATTGTTTGGGAGGACAAATTCACTACCGCTCAAATTTAAGTGAACAAAAACAGTTGCTATGCGATCATGCTACTACTATATGGAAGTCCACCATAAAAAAAAAAAGCATCTATCTCAGAATTCTGACTTAAGGTCTCCACGCACCAGACGCGATCCAATTTTTTAATTGGCGATGAGACACTTTTGCAGCGACGTGACCATACACACCAGAGATGACACAGAGACAATGGGACAGGTTTGAAAACTGCCAGATCTATACAACTGTTCAAAATTGCTATTGACAAAACTATGATAAAGACTGGTACATATTTGTCAACATGATGTGGAAATTATGAGTGTAAATCATACACACCAGACTTAACCAGTTCCTTCGAAATATATTTCAAATCTGTATCTTTATAATTGTGATGCCCTTTGTCATAAAGCTCTGGGTATTTTTTTGAAGACAAGTATTATTGTTTCCTCCGTCATTTTGGATACAGCTTCACCCTGCTGGACCACGTGCATTGAAGCTGTTCTCTGATTGCTCAATGCCCTAGTTGACAAGCGCAAAAAACTGGATTCAATATTTATTTTGTGCTGCTCCAGTGCCGCCCTGGTGCCACTCCTACTTATAAAAACTATAGGTTTTATTCATTTTGCCGCATCGCTGAGTGCTTATTGGAAAATGTAATGGCAGCTGTAGGAATGCAATGAACCAACGTTAAAAGTGGTGTTCTCTCTGGATATACTAAGTGAAATGCACATCACATGCCAACTCTACAGATTAAGGAGCTATAGTATAAATTAGCAACCAATTTTCAGTACTGCGTAGTCCACCAGAATTAAGCTTCTCATACTCGTACCCCGAAAAAAAATACTAATGTTATCTGCCATTTCTTTTCTCTATTCAGTATGTATTTTGATAAGAATATACAAATGCTTATATATTATATCATGCAGGCTCATACATGTATATTCCTGCTATAGTAAGTCAGTTTCTACTACCTGCTTTAAAAACAAATCAAGTGTGGGCCAGGACAGGGCAACTGAGGGTTAAGAAGACAGGGAAGGCTCTCCAGCATGATGGAATTTGTTAGTGTGATTTTGTGAGACATAATGAAACACATATAGATTTGTGTTGTATCTAAATGTAAAAATGTGCCATCTAGGTTGCAGGAAATTGCATATTTTAAAGTTAACATTTCAAAGATTCTCTGAGAGGGACATGTCGCCAGACCTCTGTAGAAGCAGGCTGCTCACTACCACACTATCCACTTGGTCTCTAGTCTTAATGCCACACAAGTTTACCTATTTTCATCTCTCAAATGTTGGAGAGTATGCCTTAGGTCAGTGGTTCTCAGATTGGTGTCCTGATTGTCTGGAAAGGTTGCAAAATAAATTCTGGAAACTTCTCTTTCATAAAAACAACCTATAGTATCATATACAGTACAGTATATAATTACAGACACAACTTCTGTTTGCACTGCAGTAAAAAAATGTTGAAAACCTTCTGACGTTTTAAGTCATACTGCAAATTTGTGCTCAGTCATTTCCACCCACAACTCCTCGTTTCGCTTACGAGAGGAATCAATATACAGTACAGTATATAATTACAGACACAACTTCTGTTTGCACTGCAGTAAAAAAATGTTGAAAACCTTCTGACGTTTTAAGTCATACTGCAAATTTGTGCTCAGTCATTTCCACCCACAACTCCTCGTTTCGCTTACGAGAGGAATCAATTGTTAATGAAAACAAGCTAAACCCTCCACTGCTCCAGCAAATGATTTGGAACTTCGCTTGCACTGTAGAAATTCAATTTGCTGCTCGTGTTGTCAATTCGTCCTTTTCGGTTGCATACATACACCCACTCGTCCCTGACACTCCAATCAGAAGGGAGAACTACAGAATAGACCAGATTCCGTTCCGTCTCTCAATCTGTCACTCGTCTCGCTGTCTGCCAATCATCATGTAGCAGCACTCGCCTCTCTAACGGCTGACAGCCATTGGCTTATTTTGTTAGAAATACGTTCTGTAAGTTGTTTGTGTGCGCGTTGTTGCCAAAACCTAGGAGGTAGACGGACGGAGGAGAATCGGTATTTTCTTTCGAACTATTTTTTTCCGATGTATTTCCGCGAAACAGGGGACGACATGACTTTCAAGTCGAGTCGGGACAGGTTATACAGTACACGGTGCTGTGGTTGTTGTCATGTCAGGACTGGTACCATTATCCTAGGGACCTGGTACATGGTGAGTGATTTCGCTGTTTTCTTCTGTCTGTATTCTGATCTAATGACGAGATCTCGCTATTGGGTATTGCTCCCCCCGTTACGCGCATGAGCAAATACAATGAAGAATAATAACATTACATCAGTTAAGAAGGATTAGGGGAAAAAAATGTATGTGTACGGTTTCAGTTTCAAGTGTGTGTTATTATATATATATATATGCTTTGTGTTTGCGCCATTGGTAATGCCAATGGCTATGCGTTGTTTCGTCCATTGTAAAGGCATTTCATCAGACTAGCAGCATTGTGGTCCATTTTCCACATGCTTATTGTTCAAGTGTATAATATAAATCGATTTATTTCACCTTTTCAGAATTTAATACCCAAGGATTTAAAGCAACGTGTTTTTTTTTTAGTTTAGACGATGCCTGGTATGCTTTTTAAATAATTTGCTTATAATTAAACTAACGTCTGACTATCTCCTAAAATATGTATCGCCGTAAAAACGTACGCCAAAATGTATTAAAGTAACATCGTTAAGGACACTGAAAATAGTGTCTGTGGTGGGATATAAGTACTGTTTATCATCAGTGCAAAACGGTGGACAGTAAATAAGCGAAATCCACAGTACTTTGTTTTTTGCTTATTTACTGTCTCCAGTTCACCTTCGTGTTACCGCACTTCACCCACCTAAGCGTTATCTCTTAAGGTTTACACAACAAGAATTTCAATCCAGTTTAATGTTTATTTTTTAAACAATTGTAGCATGTGATTACAGGAATATCTTGTGTCCAGTAGTTTGCAGTTGTCTTTTAACGGGTTCCTGCTTTCCAAATAGATTTAAAATATTCCAATATCTAACACTTCCCAAATGTAAACGCTGTGACTGTAAACCAAGATTTTGAAGGTTTCACCATGATAGTAAAAAAAAACACAAAAAGTGATTCCTGAGGTAGCAGTAAGAAAAGTTGATATGACTGCACTTGGATACACAAAAGCTTTGGCAATCTGTGAATGTCAACTTGCATGATTGTAGATTCAGTCTTTCTTGTAGGAATCTGTGCTGAACAACACTTGACACATTGGAAAGATGTACCGTAGCAGTCAGAGTTCAGAGAAGGTCACATTGTACAGTAGCAATTGTGTTGTCTAAATAAAAAAGCAAGCCAGATATTTGAGTTTAGGGGGAAAGCTAGTAGATTTCTCTTATGTGTTTAAATACACAAGTGTAAGGTTCAGTTTCTGAGTTGATGGTGTTCTGAGCTGGCATCAGTGTAGATCAGCAGTGGCCAATACCTGCCAGTCAGATAACGACAAACTATTGCTATTAGTAAATTTATTATTTATTTTAAATAGAATATTGATTCTTTGAATTAATGTGATACTGTACTTGGAATAGTCAGCTTGGTGTGAACATAACTAGTTCTTGTCTCTTATACAGATGCTATTATTTTTTCATATTGCTTCACTGTTTTTTATACATTTATTTATATATAGGACATAATTTAGTAATTTGATTTAATTTAGTTATTTTTTTGTCAAACAACTTAATGGGCTTTTAAAAAATGGCCAAGCCTTCATTTTTCATATACAACCCCAACATAAATGAGATTGCAACATGTTAATAAGCGACTAATCTTTATTAAAGCTATAATGAAAAATAAGGCATTTTGCTGGACACACTATTACAATCATTATGACGAGTAACTGTATTTAAATTAATAAAGATGAATTAAACCGGCATTTAAATGAAAAAGTAAGACTTGAGATTTAAAAGCCCATTTAGTGGTTTCACAGAAGAAGAAAAAATATAAATTAAATCAATTTTACTATTAACATGTTTCTCGGTTGTGATTGAGTTACATGAATGGATTCGGGTATCGGTTGCATTTAGGGATAGTAGAAAAGCAGATTAAAGACCTATTTATAGACATATATGCAGTAATTTTATAGAAAGTTATTTACAGTTGTCCCGCGTTACACCACCCCCCTTTATAATGCCACCCTCGCATACCGCCAACTATTATCTCTGAACAAATGTCACCAATATAAAAACACTGCTATTTGTACCCGTTATATCGCCACCCTGCTGTCCGCCATCCGCCAACTTCCCAAGCCAAGCAAACGTAAATATAAGCATTGTAGTTTCCCTCGTTGTAGCACCAGCGAAATAATCATGGCCAATTAAAACAACAGTTATGCAGTTAACCTTTGACTCGCTTTCCTAATTCGTTGTTAACTGAACGTCCATACCAATGTCATCAACACAACCGCTCCCAAAGCAAAACAGAAGAACAAAATGGCGCCCCTAAATTTAACACCAGAGCAAAAGAGAAAAATCTACATGTATGCATCTGAAAATAAGAAAGCAAGACATCACAAATGTTTTCTCGCCTAAGTGAGGCATACTGTTCAACGAAGGACAATTGGAGACATTGTAATGGATAAAAACAAATGGCTTACCTTGATGGAACGGGTCAATTTGTTTAACCTGAAAAAGGCTTGACGCAGTCTAAAATAAGTGACTTTTATAAACCACTGTAAAAAAAAAAAAAGCGGGAAGAGGTTTGTTTACATGCAAGTTTTGCACAAATGAAGGTTGACTTAAACTAAAGCATCAGTTTTGTAAACAGCAGAATATATATATATTTTTTTTTAACTTTGTTTAAAACAAGTGTGTTTGCCTGTACATATTCAACATTGTCTATAGCATACCCTAAGCTTCTTGCCCGTTTTTGCCCATGGCCCTTACCAGGTGGTATGAAGAGGGTTGACTGTATTTTAAAATGCTCAGAGCCCTTGCAGCTACGCACTTCCCCCAAGATGGCCTACTTCTGTTTTTCTCTTGCTGTCGAGGCCGCACATCAAGGGGGACGCATACTACCCCTCTTACACAGCATCTTTTCAAAATTGTTTTTATTTTAACATTTAAACGTTTTAAACTATATAATTTTTAAAATTTAAATGTGTATTAAATTAAATGGAATCTAGCACCCCTAGTTATAGCATGTCACTTAACAAAAGTCAGTGGTTTTAGAACCAGTTTTAATTGGTTTGTATATAGGCTCAAAATAGCTTTCTAAGCAGAAACAAAGGTTTTATCATCTCTCCAAACTCACAACAGCGCTCTGAGTTATGAAAAGCCAGTTTCTCCCAAGAGTTTCAAAATCCTTAAGTAAGTTAATACTGTAGGTGTTGTTTTGATTGGGCAGCACTAGCTGATGCTACTGCAGTAAGAACCAGTATACCGCTGGCAATGCAAGCTGACAGTTTCTAGCACACAGAAGGTTACAATTTTCTCTCCGTCATACACTGACACTGGCAGTCACTGTATGATTCATGTGCCCCAGAGACTTTGCAGGACCTAAATGCTGTATAATAAATTGCATATATATATATATATATATATATATATATATATATATATATATATATATATATATATATATATATATATATATATATATATATATATTTTTTTTTTTTTTACTGGGTCTTTTGCAGTGAACTAAGAGTACTACATAATTTGCATGAAAAATTGTTTTCTGAGTTTGAGTATTTATTTAGTTCTGTTATCCAAATGCAGTGGTCATCAAATTTGTTAATCTGGACAACCTATAAGGAAGCAGTGCATATGGTTATAACTAATGGCCAGCAGTGTGGAGTAGTGGGTAGAGCTCTGGACTCTTGACCTGGATCGTGGGTTCAATCCCAGGTGGGGGACACTGCTCCTGTACCCTTGAGCAAGGTACTTTACCTAGATTGCTCCAGTAAAAACCCAACTGTATAAATGGGTAATTGTATGTAAAAATAATCTGATATATTGTAACAATTGTAAATTGCCCTGGCCACATTCCACACATTTCACCCAGTCACTTACACAATCAAACAATCAACCAATCACTCCCACATTTACACAATCACAGAATGCCATCACCGTGTAAGCCTCCAAACTCATGTGCACCGCCATGTGCAGAGCCTGTGCTCTGTCACACAATCTATAAAATGCTTGTACTTGAACAATTCTCCAGATGTAGTATCTATTTTTTTCTCAGTCCTAGCAATGCTTAATTTTAATTTCGTTTTCTTCAATAATTCACTCCAGACAATCTGTTTTACAGCTGCGTAAAAATTCTAAAATCCTAGTACCCTCTTGATGAAGGCTCTACCGTCTGCAGGTTGAACTTGACTTTCGTTAATGTCCTCGCCTTTGGACTTGGGATGCATGGCTCCCATTGCAGACAAACGCTAGATGGTAGAGCCTTCATTGATTAGCATGTATCTATTTAACAGTGGGGAAAGTCAAAAATGGGTTCTTCCAGCGTAGTGGTCTGTAGGACAAGTGCTTCATATCGGTGAATATATTTTAACAGTATCTTGTATGATCAAAGCTGACATGTCCTGTATTCGTGTGCTGGCATCTATGCAGGGGTAGTAGCTAAAGATCTTCAGAGATGCTGGGAACTAGTGAACTGTAGCAACGTACCTCTTGTGTCTTGCCACTCAAATTGCAGTTTCAGTCTGCTGAGTGCAGTATTGGGATGAAGATGTGCATTCCACAGGCGACTGTACATCTATGCAGGAGGTTTATTTGGTTGTTGTGGGATGAATGGTAATAGTTCAGCATGTTGTATATGTATTTGGCTTTCCTGAAATTCAAATCAATTGATGTGAATAAAAATATTTACTGCACGAGTTTCGTTTTCCTTTAAGTAGACGATGTGCAGCGCAAACCCACAGTTGAAACTAGGGATGCACCGATCATCGGCTTGGAATTGGAATGAATGCTGATTTATTAATAAAATACCATAATATGCAGTCAGTTTCATTTATTATTATTATTATTATTATTATTAATCCCGGCTCACTCAATGACTCGCTGTGTGAACCTGAGCAAGTCACTTCCTTGTGCTCAGTCTTTCGGGTGAGACATTGTTGTAAGTGACTCTGCAGCTGATGCATAGTTCCCACACCCTAGTCTCTGTAAGTCGCCTTGGATAAAGGCATCTGCCATGAATAATGACATACAATTTGCAAAAATGGAAAGCTTACATACAGATTTATAAAATGCAGGTTTTAGTCTACTGCAACCCCAAACACTGCTATCATACCACCTATTAGTGCATGTGTGTTATGCATTGATTTACCAATGTTTTGCAAAATTCACTTCTGGCAGAATGTATAATCTATCAAAATGTAGAATTTGTGATGTGTTCAGATTAAAGCTTAAATTGTCACTTTACAAATTTAAGTGATGGTTTTATTGATATGGAATATTGGTAATCGGAATCGGCCCCAAAAAACACAAGCTGTGCATCCCTAGTTAAAAGTGCCTGTCACCTTGAGCCATGCAAGGAACAAACCTAAGTGCTACATATACTGTAGTGTACTACTTCACATTTGCATATTAATTTTGCACCGTAATGTGTGTGTGTACCACAAGAGTGGTATATCTAGCGTGGAATATATTTTTGTTATCTCACCTGAGTGGGATAATGAGTGGATAACATGGTTACCAGGACTAGTTTTCAATGTGTCTTTGTTTGCATTTCAATCCAGTGGTGTGTTGCTGAAATTCAGGACGGAGCAGCGTGTCAGTAGTTAAAACAATACTGACACCTATATGTGTTTTTAAAACAAAAAAAATGTCTCAAATAAGTTCAAATTTCTATTGTTTTGATTTGGACTCCGATTTCCTTGAACGAGTTTTAGCCAAGAAGTGCCAGTTCCCTATCTGCCTGCGTCTGACTGATCCAAACCATCTGTAGCCCTTTCATTAATACCGGTAACGGTAGAAAGCAACAGAGAGGATGTCAATTGACAGACTGAGCTCATGGTTCTAGCTAAAGACGGTTGCGAAAAAGGCATAAACAGGGTTGAAGCATAGTCTGTTGACAATGAAAGTAAAAATCTGCCAAGTAAAATAATCTCTGCATTAATTGATTTAATATAAAAAGTACACATTTGATTGCCATTTTTATTTTAAAAATATACTTGTAGTATAAACAGAACTTACTTAGAATGATCTTTCATGGTATACGGTTCTATTCCCCTTAGGAGGATGTCCTAAATGAGGGTTAGCCTTTCATTTTCAAGTTTTCAAATATTTATTTTGTGTTATTAATAAGTACGCCCTCTACTGGCTAACCTTGTGTTCGTCAGTCTTTATTCTGTCAGTTGGACATTTTAAAATAGAACTACAAGTTCACAATCATGCATAATTATCTTGTGTTGAAGACAATCCGTTTTTTTTTGTGATCTGCCTTACACTTGTCTGTGGGACAATCCAAAAAAAAAAAAAAAAATCCCTAAAAATCTGTCCCTGATTTAACATATTTACAGTGTGTTTTTATCATTGTAATGCAAGTTACTGTTTCTTTACAGGTGGTAAACCTGTTGATGGGCATTATGCTGACAGTGGCAGTGACTCATCCTGATGATGTACCTACTGTTGACCTGCAGTATGAAGTCATTGAACATTACTTTGCCTCTGATAGGATGGCAGATAGGATGGCAGGTAGGTGACATTTAAAACGTGTGAGAATGAATGTATATTACAGCAGTGTTTGGCCGCCAAGGGCCATCAGTAGTGAAAGGCCAGAACATGTTTAATGGGGTACAACCTTGCTAGACACTATTTTTATTGCAGAAGTAACTTATCTTATGTCAGCCTATTTAGTTAGGATGAGCTTATTTTCAAAAATTAAAGCTGAACATATTATATGAAGAAAATCTTGTCTTAAAACATCTGCTGTTGCCATAGTTGTCCACAAGGCTTTGCAAGGCACTTTAGAATATAATTAGGGCTTCTGTTTTTCGGTTTTTATTAATTGTATTTTTCGGTGCTTATTTTTAGCTATTTTCGAGTTTTATGTAAATCGTTTTTTTCGGGGCTTTCGTTTTTGATATACTGTATGAAATTTACTGTTTTCGGTTACTTTCCAAAATATGTACGTTTGTTTGGTTAACATCAAGATTTGGCCCTCTTAAAGCAAGAAAAGCTTTGAACAAGTATCAAATGTTCTAGTTTTTGTAAAGCACTTTTTGAAAGAAGCATAAAATGTGACAGTTATCTTGCCAATTTGAAGTTTTCAATTTGGAATAAGCCTTATAATGCGAGGCAGAAATGCTTAATTTTGAAAATGAAAATTGGGCATGTTACCTCATGTTTGAGTCTAGTACCATTGTAATCCTCACAACCTACAGTTTCAGAATGTGTAGTTTCCCAGCTTCCTTTGTTACAGTATGTTCAGAGGGGTCAGAAAATAGAGAACAGACAAAATATATTATATGCAAGGCAGTCACATGCTGTACTTTTATTCAAAGCAAAATGTCATAGTTTGAATTTTGTATTATCTAGTTTTAGAAAAGATTATTATTATTATTATTATTATTATTATTATTATTATTATTATTATTATTAATAATAGTTTAAGCAGCCGTGACACAAACATAACTGTTAGAAAAATGTGTCTAAGTGAAGATAGTAGTGAGGACTATGTTTTTAGATGTAGAACATGAAAGCGGCATTTGAAAAAAAAAACGCAAAAAAACGAAGGCATTTGAACCAGGAACGGAGAGTAAAGTTATTGATCGTTTTGCCAAACCTAAAACGGATTCAGACCTAAATATCATAGCAAGCAATCGGTTTTCGAGATGTACGTAAGTGGGCTGTAAGCTTGAATAGTGGCTAACGCCAGGAATTAAATGCAAAAGGATTGTAAAACTACATTTCCCAGAATGCCATGTTTATCTAAGAAAACACGGATTGACCGGCAATCCGTTAAACCAATAAACTGGTTTGTAATGTAACAAGCCAATAGCTGTCTGTGGGAAGGTTAAGAACTGTGTATAGACCTGACTGGTGTACGTTAAAACAAAGTAGATTACATCTGTGAAGATTAGTTAGTGCTCCAAAACATGAGCTAAGATTTATTTGTTTGGTATTGTTAAAGAAGCCGTGTTGCCACAGGAAAAGGGACACCGCAAAAGAAATAAAACATTCAGGTATCATCCTGTTTAAACCCATCCTTTGTTGTCGAGCGTGCTTTATCTACCAAAGATGTGTTAGGAACCCAGAACTGTGATCTAAGTTATACTGTAAACTTAAAGAAGCTATGTCACAATTTCTATTTATGAAAAAATGTTTACTTTGTTTAATGTATAATTTTATATTGGTCTATTTTTAGCAAACAATATGAAATGGTAAACTGAAATTGTAAGCCCTTTTCTAAGTGTTACGTTTTGAATATGTAATGCTAAGGAACTAATTGTTGAAATGATTGTTGCATAATAAAATGGTTACGTTAACGAATCCACAGTTTTCTTTACCTTTATTTGTGTTTAACTAACTCTTTTTGTCAAATGTATTTATTTTTTTGTAGAAAATGC
Organism: Acipenser oxyrinchus oxyrinchus; assembly: GCA_030684275.1. Classification (NCBI taxonomy): domain Eukaryota; kingdom Metazoa; phylum Chordata; class Actinopteri; order Acipenseriformes; family Acipenseridae; genus Acipenser; species Acipenser oxyrinchus. The sequence continues at coordinate 14,630,123 of CM060252.1, read as the reverse complement.
CTGTGTTGGATTTGCAATTTCTTTGCTGATGTTCACCATCAGTGCCATGATGGTGTATGGAGCCATTACTGTGAGTGATATCCTTATTCGTTTATACATTTTCTATATCCAGGTTTTATTATGTGGAATGTAATAACATATATAATTAAGTTTTCTCTTTTTTATTGTGCAACACCAACTTTTCCACTTGAAGGGTTTTTTGAAGTGTTAAGTATTGCTTAATGAAAATGTTTGTTTTAACCGTAATTACTGCATTATGGTTTGTTTTGTAGTTTGGATGTTTTTCTGCTTTGTACAGTGTTGCATATATTGATAACAGTTTAAGGTTTTGCAAATTAACGATTATTTGAATACTTGTCTGAATCTTGAACCATACCATAATTTGTGTATTTTATTTAGGACTGTGTGGAACCTGCAGAAATAAGGCAATACATAATATAGCCCTGTTTTTTTTTTTTTTTTTTTTTTTTTTTTTTGGCAAATAAAAAGCATTACATGTAATAAAGGAGTGTGTGGGGAAATGTCATTATTTATCAAAGGTCTGAACAAAGTATAAATACCAGTACGCTTGTTGGAATGGCCCTACTGTTCGTATAAACACAATCTCGAAGGAAGCAGTAGTTTGATAGGATTTGTACTTTACATGCTTTGAAAAAGTGGAACTGTAGCCTAAATTGACATCTGTCAAAAGACACCACTGTGGAAGATCTCCAAGCAACCAAGTGTAGCAGTATTGCATATATTGGAAATGAGAAAATGCTTGTTAAGAAAATAAACAGAACTGCATAGAATAGTGAAAGAACAGGATTACAGACTTGAACGCCAAGTTGCAAGCATCATCAATCACTTCAGGCCTGTGTTTACATTTAAAATGCAGTGTTAGCTTTTTGTTTTGTTTTAAGATTGTTTGTGGAAACAGCCACACAGTAAATTAATCATCTACTTTGATTTATGATAGGGATCTGGTCTCTCTTCATAGTGTTGGAATATCAGTTCTTTCTTCCTCTTGTTTTTCTGTGACCAGCAGAAAGTCTGACCAGGGTCGTTTGTTCCCAACTTTACATTTTTCTCCATTTTTTTATTGCATCATATTTATTTGTTGAGTTGAATATAGTTAGAAGAGGGGTTCTTGGTTATTTGTACAAGCCAATTGGAAGTGTTACCAAACAAACTACTCTTTCAGGGATCAATTGGTTTAATTTGTTATACCCTCAAGTCAGCTATTGTGTTTTTTTTTCCCCTCAGCATCATGACGGATGGTTGATTCCTTTCTTCTGCTACCAGTTGTTTGATTTTGCCCTCAGTTGTCTTGTGGCCGTTAGCTCCCTAACCTACCTTCCAAGGATCAAGGACTACCTAGACCAGCTGGTATGTGAACCTGTTAATCATTTCTGTGAAACAGTAGTTGGGAGAAGTTCTGAAAGCATTTAAGCTGCAGACTTCATATATGCAGGGTTATATAAACATCTTGGTGTCTACTTTGATCATGTAAAGAGCCATTTAAGTCTTAATTTATTTTAATTTTGAAGGTGTTACCAAAGTGTAATTTATTGGCCTACTTACTAAAACCAAGTTTATACATTTTAGGGCAACAGTATTCATACCATTGCTATTTAGGTTATTAAAATTGACCCAATGAGTGTTATTTGCTGATGACCTCTGACCTAATATGGCTGCCATTGTGGTAATTTGACTTGCAGTTGTTGCCTGAGACTACATTGGGCACATGTTCAGTGCATCTACTTGGGAATCTACATTAAGATGCAAAATTAAATTCTACCCTAATAATAATTTTTTTTTTTTTTAAATGGGACCATTGCAACTGACACTTATTTTAATTCATTTATTGTGTTTTCTATTCTAGCCTGACTTCCCTTACAAGGATAACATGCTTTCTCTGGACTCCAGCTGCCTGCTGCTTTTCATCATGGTGTTGTTTGCTTTTCTCATCATCCTAAAGGTAGTGGTTTAAAAAGGAATGTATGCTTCAAGATACTACCGTTGTGCTACATTTTTTTGTAAAGGGCCTTTAAAAGACAGTTCTGGTTAAGATGTGCCTAGCATGTTTGTTTGCAAGCTGTTCCCCATAATATTTTATCAAATAAGGTCCCATTGAATCCAAGGCCTCTCCTCTAATGCTGATTTTGTCGAAGAAATATTCTCATTTTACAACAATGATTAGTAATTTTTAAAGTCTATTACAAAACAGCAGCATGTGCTTTTTTAAATCCTGTATCTAATTCATGGGGAAATTATTGTTCCATATTGTTTGTGATCCCATCTCCACGTATTAATTGAGGAACCAGTTTGGTTAGTCAAAGCCTGGTTATGTCTTCTCTTGCAGGCCTACCTGATTAACTGTGTTTGGAACTGCTACAAGTACATCAACAACAGGAACTTGCCAGAGATTGCTGTCTACCCTGCGTTTGAAGCTCCGCCTCAGGTATACCGATAGTGAAGTCCTATGTTTTGTTCCCAGTCCAACAGTATAATTAACTAATGCTGATATTTACCCTGAATGACCGTAGAAAATCTACTAGTTTGCAGTGTATGTAAATGTGGTCACGTGACACGTCCTGGTTAAACGTCCTTACTTTTTTAAAATCCTCGCACTACCCACAAGATCTTACCAGAACTGTCGATCAAGTAACTAACAACTTCGTAGACCTGACACTAGTTGAGTCGACCTGAAAAATCCTTTACCTTCATGCTTAAAGTGTGAAATACTTAAATGACCATTCTGATTTCTAAAATTAAACATCCTGTCCAATTGGTATCTTAATACATTGTTCAAAGCATGTCCTGTTTTTTTGTTTTATGATTTACAGTATGCCCTGCCCACCTATGAGATGGCTGTTAAGATGCCAGAGAAGGAGCCCCCACCTCCCTACATGCCTGCTTGAAGAGCCTGCCTCATTGTAGACCTATACTCCGCCTGAACCAGCTTCTTGTTTTAACTTTGCAATACGTTTTTAGAGACTAGGGATATCCTGTAATCTTTTAATCCAACATTTATAGAGATGAAAGAGTTTTCTTAATAATAAATAATTATATATATATATATATATATATATATATATATATATATATATATATATATATATATATATATATATATATATATATATTAAAAAATGTGAAAGTGGTGTGAACAGGAAAGACAGAATGGATGCACAGATATTTCTAAGATCCTTGTTCCTCTTTCTATCTATTTTTGATGTCTTAGTAAATAGTAGTATAATATTAATGTTGCCTGAATGCTGATCATGAAGTATTTAAGAAAATATCCTCTCCTAGTGAAGTTTATATTAATAGATAATGAAAATATTCTTAAGACAATCTTTGTGTTAACATTTTAATACGGTTTCATTTTTTTTCTCATTTTGTGGTTTTAATTTTGTATTTAATATTTTCAGATTGTGGTAATGTGAGGGATCTTTTGCACTTTCATCATAAGTATTCAGCCTTTTTTGTGTGTGTGGGTGTGACATGTTTGTTCTTTTTTGCCTTTTGTGTTTCATGTTTTGAAGCCTTTTTTGGGGAGTGGAATTTGAGTAAAATGATGCATAAAGTGAGAACTAAAAGTAAGCGGGTCATTTATAAAACAAGCGCATGGAGAAATGAACCAGGATTGGGAAGATGGTGGATGCATGCTTCTGTCTTTGTGTTCTTTCCTGTGAAACAAACTCGCTTCAATAAATGTTAACAAAATTGTTTTAGTATTTTTTTGTTTTTATTGGGTTCCAAAGAAAAGTTAATTAAACAGGTACCCGTTTACCTGCTACACAGTTTGTGTCAACTATTAAATAAATTAACAAACTTAAATGAATTACCAGTTCATGTAAAATACTATGGTAACCAACACACAACTCCCTTGTAACTACCTACATTACAATGAAAGATACCCTCTAGGTGGCACTGTTTATCCATCAGCCTGGTATAGGCAACAGAACTGAGATGCTGCTTCTCAGAATTTTAAATGTATTTGAATTACTATATTTCTTGTTATGGAGGTATTTGTCAACCAGCACGATTTTGTTTACTTTGGCTGTTTTGCTGACAATAAATAGTAATTAATAAAGAAATTCAATACACTGAGTTAGTCTGCATATGTAACTGTCGGGGTAGCTGCAGAAAATGTAATGAACATTCATATACTCAATACTGCCAAATTAAGTCATTGTAAAGAATTTAAAGAATTTAAACTTGAATGGTTTTAGATGTCAATTTTTCTAAGGCCAAGTAAGAAGTTTGTGTCTGCAACTAAACAGAATAAACTGTAAACTCTAAGGTCTTGTAACATCAATAAGGTGTCTTAGTGTCGCAGCTGGGCATAACCGATGAAATTGCCAATAGTTGTTTTTTAATGATTTAGCCAAACTGCTTTTTCTTATGCTTATACAGTGTGTGTGTGTGCATGTATATACAGTGCCTATAGAAAGTCTACAGCCCCTTTCAAAATTATCACCTTTTGTTGCCTTATAGCCTGAAATTAAAATAGTGTTTTTGTTTGTTTGTTTGTTTGTTTTTTTATCTACACACCCTACCCCACAACTTCCAAGTGAAAAAAATATTTTAGAAATTTGTAGAAAATTAATTAAAAATTAAAAACTGAAATAGTTTGGTTGGATAAGGGTCCACGCCTAAATTAGCTCAGGTGTAACCAACTGCCAAGTTAAGTGCCCTCCACCTGTGTTAAATTGTAGTGATTCACATGATTTCAGGATAAATTCAGCAGTTCCTGTAGGTTCCCTCTGCTGGGTAGTACATTCCAAAGCAAAGACTCAACCATGAGCACCAAGGTGCTTTCAAAAGAACTCCGGGACAAAGTTGTTGAAAGGCACAGATCGGGATGGGTAACAAAAAATATCAAAGGCCTTGAATATCCCTTGGAGCATGGTCAAGACGATCAATAATTAGTGGAAGGTGTATGGCACCACCAAGACCCTGCCTAGATCAGGCCGTCCCTCCAAACTGGATGACCGAGCAAGAAGGAGACTGATCAGAGAGGCTGCCAAGAGGCCAATGGGAACTTTGCAAGAGCTACAGGCTTTTATGGCCAAGACTGGTCAAAATGTGCATGTGACAATATCCCAAGCACTCCACAAATCTGGCCTGTATGGTAGGGTGGCAAGAAGGAAGCCATTACTCAAGAAAGCCCACCTTCAATGCCGTTTAAAGTATGCAAAAAAACACTCAGGAGATTCTGTAGCCATGTGGCAAAAAGTTTTGTGGTCTGACGAAACTAAAATGGAACTTTTTGGCCTAAATGCAAAGCGTTATATTTGGCACAAACCCAACACAGCGCATCACCCAAAGAACACCATCCCTACTGTGAAGCATGGTGGTGGCAGCATGATGTTATGGGGATGTTTCTCATCGGCAGGGACTGGGCACTTGTCAGGATAGAAGGGAAAATGAATGGAGCAAAGTACAGAGAAGTCCTCGAGGAAAACCTGCTGCCCTCTGCAAGAAAGCTGAAACTGGGACGAAAGTTCACCTTTCAGCATGACAACGACCCAAAGCACACAGGCAAAGCTACACTGGAGAGGCTAAGAAACAAAAGTGGCTCAGTCAGAGCCCCGACCTAAATCCAATCGAAAATTTGTGGCATGACTTGAAGATTGCTGTCCATCAACACCCCCAAGGAACTTGACAGCTTGAACAGTTTTGTAAAGAAGAATGGTCAAATATTGCCAAATCTAGGTGTGCAAAGTTGGTAGAGACCTATCCCAACAGACTCACAGCTGTAATTGCTGCCAAAGGTGCTTCCACCAAGTATTAACTCAGGGGGGGTGGAGACTTATCCAATTATGATCTTTCAGTTTTGTATTTTTAATATATAATTTTTTTCTCAATAAAAACTTTTTTTCCCCTAACTAAATGCATGAAACTCTGAGGCACTGACACAACAAAATGTGAAAAAAGTTCAAGGGAGTGTAGACTTTCTATAGGCACTGTATATATACAGTATAATCACACACAGGGTGATTAGAAAGTAAGTTTACTACATCAATGCACCATATCATTCATGTGGTAAACTTACTTTCTAATCATATATATATATATATATATATATATATATATATATATATATATATATATATATATATATATATATATTACACACACACAGATGAACCCGTTTTATATCACCTCGCTTAATATCATAACCCGTTTATTATCACGATTTTTTAAAAAACACTCGCCATGCACCATAGGTTCTTTGAGAAATTACCTCTCTTAATATCATGTCACAATCCTGCTTATTGTCACGTTTTGTGCAGTCTGGCATATGCTGCGTGGCGGAGCTTTACTAAGTAACTCTAAGTAGCTCTCATAGAAAAATGTGAAACCCGGTTTATATCACAAATTATGCCTGCACGGCAATCGTGATACAAAGCAGGTTCATCCATCTCTCTCTCTCTCTCTCTCTCTCTCTCTCTCTCTCTCTCTCTCTCTCTCTCTCTCTCTCTCTCTTATGTTTTTTATAACTGTTTCTAACTAGTTATTCAAGTTAAAGGTTCTTGTGCCCTAGTTGTCAATATAAGAGCCAGAATAACTCACAATAATCTTCAAGTAAGAAAGTGAAAACAAAAACAGGAATCCTACCATTTCCTCTGAAATCACAAGTACAGAGTGGGTGCATAAAGGTGTTTTGGTTGCTAGTTTATAAAGGGAATGTTGGTACACTCAAGCCTATTGAGACAGCTGGCGTCTTTCTTCATAAAAGCAGACTGCCATCAAGTGTTATAGTAATTGAGATGCCTGTCTGATTCCGATAAAGTCCAATACCCTAATTGTTTAATCATTGGTTGTTGTACAATTATCTACAAAAAAAAAAAAAAAGTATTTTGAGAAATATCCAGAAAGATTTTGACCGCTGACCACTCTGGGGATACAAATCACTCGCTATTTTCTTAATAAAGTTCCATTACAGCTGATTTCAGTAGAAACAAACCTTTTCACTTTTCATTGTGTTCAGCCTCTGGATAGAGCAATGATACAGGGTTTTTCACATTTCCATTTTACTTTGTATTTACAAACCACTCGATCTGATATGATATACACCTTGGATTATGCTTTGCTTTGTTTTTGTTCACAAAAACTCAGATTTCTAGTTTGTTTGTGCTTTGCAGCCCTCATGAGACCTCATGGTAATCTTCAATGTAGATTTTTTTTTTTTTTTTAAATGGATAAAGAGACAGTATTTTTCAAGATAATATTTACACTAAACAGAACTTTCCCAAAACAGCTTTTATGTTTTGTCCATTGTGCATATTTGGTCGATCATTACCATCTGCCCTTTTGGAAGAGTTTTGTCTTATTTTATGCATTCCACTTTGTTAAAAAATAGACATCAGTATAAAAGTTTAAAGGGGACGGGCCTTAGAAAAGTACATATATATATATATATATATATATATATATATATATATATATATATATAATTTTTTCAGAATACATCATTTACCGTTCCTTCTGGTTCGGGATTGGTTAAGGATCTTACACGTGTCTCGTATTCGGGTCTTTAAATTTGCCCAAGCTGGTGGGCTAATAATGCTGGTGCTCAGTCTGAAGTCTTTTACACCTCTGTTAAGAAGACATAGCAAGGAGTGAAAAATAACATTTCAACAATGAAGTCTTTATTCGGCGGTCTCCTCTACTGCTTCTCCCTCTTGGTGGTTCAAGTTCATGGAACTAATTTCAGGTTTTACGGCTATGAGCCACAGAGGATTTCCCCAGCTATCAGACCTGTCCAAGCAGTCCAGAATGCCATAAGTGCAACAGGTAAAATTATTTCATTATTACACAAGGTGTCTACACTAAATACTCACGCAACTTTACACTTTAAATTCGTATATATAGGTTTACAATTTAAGCTATAATGGTATTCTGTAGAATTCTGTACAGGTATATATATATATATATATATATATATATATATATATATATATATATATATATATATATATAACATGTTTAGAAGTTTTTATTTGTAATATAGGATGGCATTTAAATATATATTTGGGTTTTTTTTAAATGTTGTGTTGCCTGGTTCTAGAAAATGCTACTATAGTGTACATTTACAAAGTGGTTTACCAGGTAACTTATGAATCTGGTTTTCTTATTGTGCTAAAATAATATATTCACCTCCATGTCTTAATGTAAGAATTGGATACCGGGTAAATATTTTATTAAAACTTATTTATAATAACTACAAAGTTTGCATGCTGTTATGGAATAAATATATTTCTGCTACTGTGAACATTAATCACAATAATCTGTTTTGTTATTTGATTTTTTTAGAATCAAGTGCTGCTTTTCCCCCTTAAATTATACCAAAACAAAAGTATATAAGCCAAAGCAAATGATGCTAAAACAGGTTTCTTCTTTTTTGTTCACATAACAGAAATAACAATATTAATAATAATAATAATAATAATACTGATAATGCATAACTAAATTTTAAAAAAAAAACTAATGCACTATTCTATAAACAATATATATTTTTTTACTTTCTGGCAAAAGTGTCCCTTTCAAACAAACGATGAAGCGCTTCATTATTAACCATTGTTATGGAAAGTATTGCTTTACGTGGATGTATTGCACATGTCAATTAAACACATTGAACAAATCAAGAATTAAACTAGTTGAAGCTGGGCTGGTGGTACAATAAACATTTTAAGTGTTTGATTATTTAAAAATATATAACTGTTTCACCAACAAAATTAGGTGAGTTTAGGATAATTTGCAGAAAATAACTTATTTGTAACTCATGACTGTTATATGCTGAACTTGAATTTTTAGTGCTGCCAATTTACAGAATAAAAAGCAGTTGTATTCCAATGTACCCTACAACCACCCCCGGACTCCCTATATACAAAGCACTACGCATAGCATGTGGTCGTTTGAAATCCTATTCCAATTGGAGGGGAAATGTTAAAATCAACAAGAATAAAACCTTTTTAAACTGGTTTTGCTACCTCTACCATTCATACTATTGCCACTGCTTCCCTTTGTCGATTTGATGGTGAAAATATTATGCTACTTTGTTACATATGCTTCCCTGCTTTATACATTTAAAGTACCAGCTGATCTTCAGTGGACCTTTTATCTAGACTGTCACGTATCTGCCTTAAGACCTTCATTATCAGTAACTTAGTTGGTTTAAAGCTGTATTTTATTTTGTAAAACTGCAATAAAAAATCAAACATAAATATCCAGGTCACCTGCTTCTGCTCAACATATAATTTTGGTATGAAAAGCAAAATGGAAAGGGATGATGAGACAGCTCAGTGGAGCTACAGATTATAGAGGTAGGAGGGGGATGAGTTTAAAAAAAAAATACAAAGCAAGTACAAACAATAGTTTTCCTTTCAGTCAAATATAAGTAGCTTAAAGGGGAAGAAAGTTAGAACCTGGAATAAATAGTAATGTTTATATTAGCTAAGCATTACATATTAAATCGCTGAACATAAGTGAAAAGAAAAGTTGTACAATACATTACTGCATTTTAAGATTGACCTCATCAATGCTTCTACTAATAAGTGACAGTGGCATACAATTATTCACATTCACAAGGTCAGCCTATTAACCAATACTGCTTCTCTCTCTTGATGGCCCAAGTTCATGGCAATAATTACAGGTTTTATGGTCATCACTGTCAGCAGCCACAAAAGATTTCTCCACCAGTCTGGCACCCCAGACCCATCATCTGACCAGAGCAATCGCTCAGTACCCAAAGCAACAACAATGCCATCAATACAGATACAGATAGAACACTTCCTAAGCAAAAGTTTACTTTCTGTAGCAATGCATCTTCGTTAAGCAGCAGCACAGCTATTGTAACATAGTGTGAAATAAAAAGACAAAATACAATTGGGGCTTACTACAAATAATGATAGACAGGGCTTATTTTCAAAAAAGTACCTTTGTTAAGTCGAACAATTGGATTTTCTGTGCATTAAAAAAATCTACCTAGACTGTAAATAGGAAGTTGAAAGCAGCAGCTTCCAATGCTGCATAATAAGCATTCAAAGCTGCCTCATATGTGCTAATATTATTTTCTTTACTTTGCATCATCATCAGGGATACAGTGCAAGATCCGCCCCTTGGACCTGGTCTTAATAATCGACAGCTCCCGTAGTGTGCGTCCAGGGGAGTTCGAGAAAGTCAAGATCTTCATTTCAGACATGATCGATACCTTGGACATTGGCCAGTATGCCACAAGAGTGGCAGTCATAAACTATGCCAGCACAGTCAACGTTGAATTTCACCTCAAGACCTACTTTAACAAAGGAGACATGAAGCAGGCTGTGTCCCGGATCAAGCCCCTTTCCACGGGCACCATGAGCGGCTTGGCCATTCGGACTGCCATGAACGAGGCGTACACAGAGAAGGCTGGAGCACGGCCACTGTCCCAGAACATCTCCAAGGTGGCCGTCATTGTGACAGATGGGCGGCCGCAGGACAAAGTCCAGGAAGTGTCGGCCCAGGCGAGGGCCTCTGGAATAGAGATCTATGCCATTGGTGTGGACCGGGCCGATATGCAGTCCCTGAGGCTGATGGCCAGCACACCTCTGGATGAGCACGTCTTCTATGTGGAGACCTATGGCCTGATAGAGAAGTTCACCTCCCAGTTTAGGGAGACATTATGCGGTAAGATGCTTGCAGAAAGATGACACTGAAATACTGTGGTGCTGCTGCTCTCTGTTGACTGCTCTTTTTCTCATGATCAGCTACAGTATACCAGTCATAGGTATCCAGTAGAGTTCATTGATATTTGTATGCTAGTATTCAAACAGCAATCTTTTGATGATAAAACTATAGGGTTGATTTAATCAACCTATACTCTGCCAGGATGAGACTGAGCTGGATTTTGGGAGTATTTTACGGTTCTGGGAAATTATGTGGATTCTATCAACAGCCTATGTATGATAATTCCTCAGGGCTGTAAAATCCTATAATAAAATTAAGGGGTGGCTTATCATGGCTAGGTGTAAATTGATCAAGTTAACCCCTAAATCAAGTAGACTTGACCAGGAAATATTATTTTTATGGATATCCTTGCTATTAAACAAATTATGTAAATCTTACGTTAAATGCAGTGCATAGATTCTCTAAAATCTATGTCTTTTAATATTAGCAGCATTTTCTAGTAGCATCCTATGGGGAACAACTTTCTAATTTATCTATAGATTCCTGTTTGCTGGATTCATTATTACAAAAAATATAAAGCTCTCAAAGACAGTATTTACTGTATAGTAATACTAAAAGAAACTATGTAAACCTTTGAAACATATAGTTGAAACATTTGTCAAATAATTGTAGTAGTTATTTTTAGTATTAACATATGTATTCATTGTTTGTCTTGATAGTTGGAAAGTTACTGTTGAACAGTGAAACAACGCAAGTACTGAATTTTGCATTCCTTGCAAAGCATGTTGGGAGCCCAGAAGCCTTTGAAACTCCTGTTTAATCACATTGAGTTATGTCAGAATGTATTGAAAAACATGATGTAAAATATAGATATAAAGTAAAACATTTTCTTAGCCAATAGCATTGCCTTTAAATAAGATTAAATCACAATTCAAGGGAAACAAATGTATTTCTGTATTTTGGAAAATCATAACTATAAATAGTTGGACATTTATTAAGAGTCTAGCAATTGGTATTCTGCTGAATAGTGTGCTTTCAATGCAGCTACAAATCCATTCAGTTATCTTGCATGTATGCTTGCCAGTTCTACAAGGAAGCTTAAATGAACGTGCAGCATTGAATGGTGTAATGTGAAATTGTAGGTGAGTCAAATGCACTGTATGTCTTCATTCAAAAAGCAATTCATGTAATTGCAATAAAAAGTAAATGCATTTGTGTTGTATCGCTGAATCGAAATGTGGGTGCTTTTTGGGCAGGCTCACTTGGAAACAAGTGATATACTGACTGGCAAGCAAGTCAATAGAGTTTAATATTGGAACACTTACATCCAATAAAGCTTGCTATTTAGTCAACACAAATAAAATAACATTTACATAGAACTGAGTAACCAAGATTCTAGGTACCACAGTTATAGGTGAGTAAAATATCTCATGAACCTGTAAAGATGTATAACTGATGTATTTGTAATTTCACTAATATGCTATTTTTATAGCTGATTAATTTAACAAATCTGCAAAATCAATTCTCTAAACATGCTTGTCACAGGTCTGGATATCTGCTCCCTCGAAACCCACGGATGTGAACATATTTGCGTGAGCACCACAGATTCCTATTACTGCAAGTGTCAGGATGGGTATATCTTGAATGAAGACAAGAAAACGTGCTCAAGTAAGACACCCCACAGCTGACAGGGTTGCTATGAAAAAGTGGGGGGGGGTTACTATGACAGGGTTGCTATGACAAAGGGGGGGGGGGGGAGATGAATAAACATTCACAAGTGATCATTTAAAAAAGCTTATCCTGTCACTTTATATAATAATCTGTAGAGTGGTAATCCTGGGCGCAGTAAATTATTATTTATTTATTTAATTATTTTTTGCGAGGAAAATTAGTTGATTTAGTTTTATTTAGAATGATAGCAGCCATAACAACAATATAGATATGCATAGATATGTTCTACATAATGCCCCATTCACACTAATGCATTTGTCCTTGTGTGACTTTAGATTGTGAATCCTGGTTGTAAAGACATGTTTGAACATGTCCCACAGAAACTGTCACACTGTTGATTACCCATTGGTCCAACATGTTTTGGTTTGTTTGGTTCTGTAAAGGATATTCTTAGTGTTCACACTGGGTCCGTTTAGAGGGTTTGGTCTGCATTTGGTATGGTTCAGTACATTTCGAGTGAAGTGTGAACAACAAAGTTCACTTGGGAAACTAACCATACCAAGTCAACCTTGGTCCGTGTACATTCCGGCCAATTGTTTTTGCATTCTAAATCGGAAATCAGAAAACCAGAAAACGACTTGTTTTTTCTATTTCGGTTTTTCATAAAAACAAAAATCGACCCGTTTTTCATTTTCCAATTTCTGAGTTTAAACTACAAAAACTGATTTAGGCTTGTTTCCCATTTTTCATATTGCTTTTTGTAACAAAGTATTCGAAATGGAATAATCTGTAAAACAAAAACAAATAACAGACCATTTAAAAAAAAAAAGTACTGATGCGTGCTCTACTCGTATCGAATGTGTCTTGTTGTTATGACAGCAGTGTGGCATAGTGGTTAGGGCTCTTGACTGGAGGGTCGTGGGTTCAATCCCAGGTGGGGGACACTGCTGCTGTATCCTTGAGCAAGGGACTTTACCTAGATTGCTCCAGTAAAAACCCAACTGAATAAATGGGTAATTGTAAAAATAATGTGATATCTTGTAACAATTGTAAGTCGCCCTGGATTAGAGCGTCTGCTAAGAAATAATAATGACGTTTTCTGCATCAATACATTGATATCTATATCTATGGATGCACCCCCCCGTGAAAGTGGAGCTCTAAACAAACGTGAGCGCCCTGGACAAATGTACTATGATAATATAATCCAGTTAAGTTTATAAAGTTAATTTATAAAGCCGGATATAAATATTAAGAACCGTACCTGGATTTTTTTCCCCTTTCCCTTATTATGTTTAGTATTATTATAATGCACTGTACCTGAGTGATACAAGGATGATTATTATATTAACTTAATGTAGCCCTACGGCTGTATTGTAATACAGTACTTTGTAACAACTGCTAAATTAATTAATTAATAACGTTGGTAAACAGACAGAGCACTTCCACGACAATAAGCACAGGCGCGAAATTATTGCATTGTCATAACAGCGGGACACAGAGAGCTGGCTGTGTCTGACCTTTTTTTTAAAGGTCTTGAAGGAGCTAAATAATTTTTAAGATATTATGTTGTGGAGTGTTTTCATGCTGCAGTGGGGGTTTCTTTTGTAACAGAATATGGTGAAGGGTGGGGTGAATTCTGTTTACAGTTTCGCACTGTATCGCAGTTCCGTCTTTTGTAAGAGCTGCAAACCGCAGGGAGAGAGGAATTGTTAGCATCTTACAGAGCTTGCCATAGGATCACTAAAGGGGGCTGGCACGCTTGGTTGAATAGGTCTGTTAGTATATCTATCATTGTTTAAGTGTGTACCTGTTAGAGAAGCATTAACAGATTTTCTGTGAAGTGTTGTCTCTCCAGATATCTGCTTGAATAAAGACTACCTTCTTTATCACCGACTCTTGGAGATTGATTTCATTTTCCGTCCCAGTCTGTTATTTATTTTTGTATTAGATTATTCCATTTCTAATACTTCGTTACAAAAAGCAATATGAAAAATGGGAAAACAAGTCTGAATCAGTTTTTGTATTTTAAACAGTTTTTGGAAAATGAAAAACGGGTCGATTTTTGTTTTTATGAAAAACCGAAATAGAAAAACGAGTCGTTTTCTGGTTTTCCGATTTCCGATTTAGAATGCAAAAACGATTGGCCGGAATGTACACGGACCAACCTTGAGGTGGTCACGGTCCGTTTGGCAAACGCACCGAGTGGCTCGCTTGCTAAACGTCAATGTGAACAACTGCAGGACTTTGCACAAAGGAAACAAACTATACAAGGTAACCTGACTTGGAAACAAGTAGAGCAAAAAAAAAAAAAATGTCTTTGGGAACTACATTAGGGTTACAAGACGTCCCGTGAAAACTGGGATTGTCACAGTTTCAGCCTTAATTTGTTTTGTTTTCCAGCAGAGTAAGGTTGTGTTAGCGTCATTCAAAAATAAAATAAACAATTACATGGGTTATTAGTTTAAATCATTCTATGTGTATACCATATTGTAATGACCTCTGCGCTAACTAAGAGGACTTGTTTTGCTGCTCAGACGCTGAGAGAGTGTTGAGCAGCACGGAGCAGATGAGCACTCCAGATTCAAAGAAAAGAGTTTGAGCTGGCAACTGGTATGGAGGTCCAGCTGACCGCCTGTGTAGCACAGAAAGTCCAGGCCAAGAATGCAGGGGTCCTGGACAGCTGCTATCCGCCACCTGATTTGCCATGGTCCCCTCCCCTTCATGGGCGGCAGTTCCCCCGTAACCGTACGGAGCTGGACGGACGTGGACTGGTAAAAACCGTAGAAGGGTTTGGTTCATTAGAGAGAGAGGAGCCAAAATAGTTTGTTCAATCCAGTAGTACACTTAAAAGAGGGGATGTCATTAACCAATGAGTTTTATTGTTTTGGAGGCGTGGGTCACGGCTGCCAACGACTATATAATGTTCAAAAGTGGGATTATGGAGCGCACACCTGTGAGAGTGAAGGCAGAAGGGGACATTTTGCCACCGCTAAGTGTAGACTGTCTACAGCAGACACTGGAACAACTTGTCGCTGAGCTGGAAACAGCAACCAAGTGATATGTAAGAGCGGGGCCCAAGACAGTACAAGGGGAGGAGGGCCAGTGCATGCAAAGACCAGATGAGACCAGAAAAGGTGACATCAGCACAACAGGGTGGGGCGCGGAAAGGCCTGGAAATGTAAACAATAATGGCGACGCCCATATGCCAACATCAAAACAACCCGGTGAGCCCCATTTTGAAGATTTCTATGAGCAACTTGACTGCAGTGCAACATCTAAACAGCTAGTTAATCTCCGAGATGGGCCCCGCACTGATTGCGGGAGGGTAGAAGAGCTAAGTGGAGGTGAAGAGGCTGTGAAGAGGACTGGAATGATGACATGGCCCAGTGATGTGAAGATTCTGGGGTTTGATGGGACAGGCAGCTGGGAGGTCCTTGCCATGCAGCTTACAATATTGGCATAGCTGCATGCCTGGACCTACAGCGAGAAGTCCAGCCGGCTGACAGCTGTGCTGAGGGGCAAGGCGCAGCTTGTCTTCCTGAACCTCTCCCCTGACTGCCTGGGAAGCTACCAGGCCCTGAGCGAAGCAGTGGTGAGACGGTTCGGAAATTTATCCGACCGCGAGGGCCTGAAGCTCCAATTAAAGCGATGCCTGCACCTGAAGGGAGAAAACTTGACCAGGTTGGCCTCGGAGCTCAAGCGGGAGAGGCGGTGATCCTACGTGTTCTCCACCCCTGCTGAACAGGAATAGCAGGAACGCTTATTATTTGTGGAAACACTGGGGCCCAAGGAGCTGAGGAAACATCTGAGGTTTCAGCGACCTCTGACTCTGCAGGCCACTCTCCTCTTGACCCAAGAGTGGGAGGAAGTGACCCCAACCCCACGTGTGCCTTGCCCAGCCCTGTGAGGAGGAGACTGTGGCTCGCCAGCCCATCCCTGCCTGGCAGCCGGGCCTCGTCAACACCGCTTCCCCATGCACCTCAGGCCCGTATACGTCTGTGTTGGAACTGTGGTCAGCCAGGCCACTTGCAGCGCCAGTGTCCCGTCGCCTCTGCTCCAGCCCCCAGAAAGCAGCTGCCTCAGCAGAGTCTCCAACACCTATACCGACCCAGTTGCGCTACCAGCCGGAGAAGCCCAACAGCACAACTGGGGGAGTGGGGCTCCACTCCCCCCAGAAGCAGCTGACTGCAGCGGACTCCGTCCAGCTCCGTACGGTTATGGGGAACCAGTTCCAGCCCTTCACCTTCACCATCCAGCACCGGGCTGGGGCTCGCCATTCCAATGCTGACACCCTGTCCCGCTGGCCTCGCAGTACAGACGACTGCAGTCACTTCCCCAGGAGGGAGGCTCGAGAGGAGGAGTTGATGGGCCAGGACGAGAAGTGGGCCCCACAGAAGAGGTGAGCAGGGCCGAGGTGGTCACCTGCAGGGGGAGCTGACAACCATTGATTCTGCAGGGTGGCGACACCAACAGGACCAGGATCCAGACCTCTAGCCCTCCTCCAGTGGCTGGAGGACCAAGAAAGACCCCCCCTGGGAGGAAGTGGTGCCCCATTCCACAGCCACATGAGCCCTGTGGTTCCAGTGGGAGGGACTGAGTGAAGCAAGGTGGCAGATGGTGGTCCCCCGAGCTCTGAAGGAAGCGGTGCTGAGGGCGTACCAAGACCCTGCGTCGTCTGTGGCAGATGCTCTACTGAGGGCCCGCAAGGGACCCATAGACCGGTCACCCACCCCCCTCCAGCAGTTTCCTGTCAGCGGGCCGATGGAGAGGGTCGGGTCGATATCCTGGGGCCATTCCCGCGGTGGGACAGAGAAAACCGATTCGTGCTAGTAGCCATAGAGTACTTCACAAAGTGGCTAGAGGCATACCCCCTGCCCAACCAAAAAGCTGAGACTGTGGTCAATGCCTTGCTAGAGGGGGTTTTCAGCTGGTTTGGGGTCCCCCGGGAGCTTCACAGCGACCAAAGTCGCAATTTCGAGTGCCAGATGTTCACAGAGATGTGCAAGCATTTGAACAGTCACAAGACCCGCACCACTCAGAGTGTTAGTCTCGTGGAGTGGTTCAACCATACTGTCACAGTCCAACTCATGATCAGCACCGCCAGTCACCAGCACGACTGGGACATTCACCTGCCTCTGTTCTACTGGCCTGACATTTATTAAGAGAGTCTAGCAATTGGTATTCTGTTGAATACTGGGCTTTCAATGCAGCTACAAATCCATTCATTTATCTTGCATGTATGCTTGCCAGTTCTACAAGGAAGCTTAAATGAACGTGCAGCATTGAATGGTGTAATGTGAAATTGTAGGTGAGTCAAATACACTGTATGTCTTCATTCAAAAAGCAATTCATGTAATTGCAATAAAAAGTAAATGCATTTGTGTTGTATCGCTGAATCTAAATGTGGGTGCTTTTTGGGCAGGCTCACTTGGAAACAAGTGATATACTGACTGGCAAGCAAGTCAATAGAGTTTAATATTGGAACACTTACATCCAATAAAGCTTGCTATTTAGTCAACACAAATAAAATAACATTTACATAGAACTGAGTAACCAAGATTCTAGGTACCACAGTTATAGGTGAGTAAAATATCTCATGAACCTGTAAAGATGTATAACTGATGTATTTGTAATTTCACTAATATGCTACATTTATAGCTGATTAATTTAACAAATCTGCAAAATCAATTCTGTAAACATGCTTGTTACAGGTCTGGATATCTGCTCCCTCGAAACCCACGGATGCGAACATATTTGCGTGAGCACCACAGATTCCTATTACTGCAAGTGTCAGGATGGGTATATCTTGAATGAAGACAAGAAAACGTGCTCAAGTAAGACACCCCACAGCTGACAGGGTTGCTATGAGAAGGGGGGGTGGGGGGAGATTGAATAAACATTCACAAGTGATCATTTAAAAAAGTTTATCCTGTCACTTTATATAATAATCTGTAGAGTGGTAATCCTGGGTGCAGTAAATTATTATTTTTATTTATTTATTTTTTGCGAGGAAAATTAGTTGATTTAGTTTTATTTAGAATGATAGCAGCCATAACAACAATATAGATATGCATAGATATGTTCTACATAATGCCCCATTCACACTAATGCATTTGTCCTTGTGTGACTTTAGATTGTGAATCCTGGTTGTAAAGACATGTTTGAACATGTCCCACAGAAACTGTCACACTGTTGATTACCCATTGGTCCAACATGTTTTGGTTTGTTTGGTTCTGTAAAGGATATTCTTAGTGTTCACACTGGGTCCGTTTAGAGGGTTTGGTCTGCATTTGGTATGGTTCAGTACATTTCGAGTGAAGTGTGAACAACAAAGTTCACTTGGGAAACTAACCATACCAAGTCAACCTTGGTCCGTGTACATTCCGGCCAATCGTTTTTGCATTCTAAATCGGAAATCAGAAAACCAGAAAACGACTTGTTTTTTCTATTTCGGTTTTTCATAAAAACAAAAATCGACCCGTTTTTCATTTTCCAATTTCTGAGTTTAAACTACAAAAACTGATTTAGGCTTGTTTCCCATTTTTCATATTGCTTTTTGTAACAAAGTATTCAAAATGGAATAATCTGTAAAACAAAAATAAATAATAGACCATCTAAAAAAAAAAGTACTGATGCGTGCTCTACTCGTATCGAATGTGTCTTGTTGTTATGACAGCAGTGTGGCATAGTGGTTAGGGCTCTTGACTGGAGGGTCGTGGGTTCAATCCCAGGTGGGGGACACTGCTGCTGTACCCTTGAGCAAGGGACTTTACCTAGATTGCTCCAGTAAAAACCCAACTGAATAAATGGGTAATTGTAAAAATAATGTGATATCTTGTAACAATTGTAAGTCGCCCTGGATAAGAGCGTCTGCTAAGAAATAATAATGACGTTTTCTGCATCAATACATTGATATCTATATCTATGGATGCACCCCCCCGTGAAAGTGGAGCTCTAAACAAACGTGAGCGCCCTGGACAAATGTACTATGATAATATAATCCAGTTAAGTTTATAAAGTTAATTTATAAAGCCGGATATAAATATTAAGAACCGTACCTGGATTTTTTCCCCCTTTCCCTTATTATGTTTAGTATTATTATAATGCACTGTACCTGAGTGATACAAGGATGATTATTATATTAACTTAATGTAGCCCTACGGCTGTATTGTAATACAGTACTTTGTAACAACTGCTAAATTAATTAATTAATAACGTTGGTAAACAGACAGAGCACTTCCACGACAATAAGCACAGGCGCGAAATTATTGCATCTTCATAACAGCGGGACACAGAGAGCTAGCTGTGTCTGACCTTTTTTTTAAAGGTCTTGAAGAAGCTAAATAATTTTAAAGATATTATGTTGTGGAGTGTTTTCATGCTGCAGTGGGGGGTTCTTTTGTAACAGAATATGGTGAAGGGTGGGGTGAATTCTGTTTACAGTTTCGCACTGTATCGCAGTTCCGTCTTTTGTAAGAGCTGCAAACCGCAGGGAGAGAGGAATTGTTAGCATCTTACAGAGCTTGCCATAGGATCACTAAAGGGGGCTGGCACGCTTGGTTGAATAGGTCTGTTAGTATATCTATCATTGTTTAAGTGTGTACCTGTTAGAGAAGCATTAACAGATTTTCTGTGAAGTGTTGTCTCTCCAGATATCTGCTTGAATAAAGACTACCTTCTTTATCACCGACTCTTGGAGATTGATCTCATCTTCCGTCCCTGCAGTCTGTTACTTATTTTTGTATTAGATTATTCCATTTCTAATACTTCGTTACAAAACGCAATATGAAAAATGGGAAAACAAGTCTGAATCAGTTTTTGTATTTTAAACAGTTTTTGGAAAATGAAAAACGGGTCGATTTTTGTTTTTATGAAAAACCGAAATAGAAAAACGAGTCGTTTTCTGGTTTTCCGATTTCCGATTTAGAATGCAAAAAACGATTGGCCGGAATGTACACGGACCAACCTTGAGGTGGTCACGGTCCGTTTGGCAAATGCACCGAGTGGCTCGCTTGCTAAACGTCAATGTGAACAACTGCAGGACTTTGCACAAAGGAAACAAACTATACAAGGTAACCTGACTTGGAAACAAGTAGAGCAATAAAAAAAAATGTCTTTGGGAACTACATTAGGGTTACAAGACATCCCGTGAAAACTGGGATTGTCACAGTTTCAGCCTTAATTTGTTTTGTTTTCCAGCGGAGTAAGGTTGTGTTAGCGTCATTCAAAAATAAAATAAACAATTACATGGGTTATTTGTTTAAATCATTCTATGTGTATACCATATTGTAATGACCTCTGCGCTAACTAAGAGGACTTGTTTTGCTGCTCGGACGCGGAGAGAGTGTTGAGCAGCACGGAGCAGATGAGCACTCCAGATTCAAAGAAAAGAGTTTGAGCTGGCAACTGGTATGGAGGTCCAGCTGACCGCCTGTGTAGCACAGAAAGTCCAGGCCAAGAATGCAGGGGTCCTGGACAGCTGCTATCCGCCACCTGATTTGCCATGGTTCTCCTCCCCTTCATGGGCGGCAGTTCCCCCGTAACCGTACGGAGCTGGACAGACGTGGACTGGTAAAAACCGTAGAAGGGTTTGGTTCATTAGAGAGAGAGGAGCCAAAATAGTTTGTTCAATCCAGTAGTACACTTAAAAGAGGGGATGTCATTAACCAATGAGTTTTATTGTTTTGGAGGCGTGGGTCACGGCTGCCAACGACTATATAATGTTCAAAAGTGGGATTATGGAGCGCACACCTGTGAGAGTGAAGGCAGAAGGGGACATTTTGCCACCGCTAAGTGTAGACTGTCTACAGCAGACACTGGAACAACTTGTCGCTGAGCTGGAAACAGCAACCAAGTGATATGTAAGAGCCGGGGCCCAAGACAGTACAAGGGGGAGGAGGGCCAGTGCATCGCAAGACCAGATGAGACCAGAGAAGGTGACATCAGCACAACAGGGTGGGGCGCGGAAAGGCCTGGAAATGTAAACAATAATGGCGACGCCCATATGCCAACATCAAAACAACCCGGTGAGCCCCATTTTGAAGATTTTTATGAGCAGCTTGACTGCAGTGCAACATCTAAACAGCTAGTTAATCTCCGAGATGGGCCCCGCACTGATTGCGGGAGGGTAGAAGAGCTAAGTGGAGGTGAAGAGGCTGTGAAGAGGACTGGAATGATGACATGGCCCAGTGATGTGAAGATTCTGGGGTTTGATGGGACAGGCAGCTGGGAGGTCCTTGCCATGCAGCTTACAATATTGGCATAGCTGCATGCCTGGACCTACAGCGAGAAGTCCAGCCGGCTGACAGCTGTGCTGAGGGGCAAGGCACAGCTTGTCTTCCTGAACCTCTCCCCTGACTGCCTGGGAAACTACCAGGCCCTGAGCGAAGCAGTGGTGAGACGGTTCGGAAATGTATCCGACCGCGAGGGCCTGAAGCTCCAATTAAAGCGATGCCTGCACCTGAAGGGAGAAAACTTGACCAGGTTGGCCTCGGAGCTCAAGCGGGAGAGGCGGTGATCCTACGTGTTCTCCACCCCTGCTTAACAGGAATAACAGGAACGCTTATTATTTGTGGAAACACTGGGGCCCAAGGAGCTGAGGAAACATCTGAGGTTTCAGCGACCTCTGACTCTGCAGGCCGCTCTCCTCTTGGCCCAAGAGTGGGAGGATGTGACCCCAACCCCACGTGTGCCTTGCCCAGCCCTGTGAGGAGGAGACTGTGGCTAGCCAGCCCATCCCTGCCTGGCAGCCGGGCCTCGTCAACACCGCTTCCCCATGCACCTCAGGCCCGTACACGTCTGTGTTGGAACTGTGGTCAGCCAGGCCACTTGCAGCGCCAGTGTCCCGTCGCCTCTGCTCCAGCCCCCAGAAAGCAGCTGCCTCAGCAGAGTCTCCAACACCTATACCGACCCAGTTGCGCTACCAGCCGGAGAAGCCCAACAGCACAACTGGGGGAGTGGGGCTCCACTCCCCCCAGAAGCAGCTGACTGCAGCGGACTCCGTCCAGCTCTGTACGGTTATGGGGAACCAGTTCCAGCCCTTCACCTTCACCATCCAGCACCGGGCTGGGGCTCGCCATTCCAATGCTGACACCCTGTCCCGCTGGCCTCGCAGTACAGACGACTGCAGTCACTTCCCCAGGAGGGAGGCTCGAGAGGAGGAGTTGATGGGCCAGGACGAGAAGTGGGCCCCACAGCAGAGGTGAGCAGGGCCGAGGTGGTCACCTGCAGGGGGAGCTGACAACCATTGATTCTGCAGGGTGGCGGCACCAACAGGACCAGGATCCAGACCTCTAGCCCTCCTCCAGTGGCTGGAGGACCAAGAAAGACCCCCCTGGGAGGAAGTGGCGCCCCATTCCACAGCCACATGAGCCCTGTGGTCCTAGTGGGAGGGACTGAGCGAAGCAAGGTGGCAGATGGTGGTCCCCCGAGCTCTGAAGGAAGCGGTGCTGAGGGCGTACCAAGACCCTGCGTCGTCTCTGGCAGATGCTCTACTGAGGGCCAGCAAGGGACCCACAGTCCGGTCACCCACCCCCCTCCAGCAGTTTCCTGTCAGCGTGCCGATGGAGAGGGTCGGGTCGATATCCTGGGGCCATTCCCGCGGTGGGACAGAGGAAACCGATTCGTGCTAGTAGCCATAGAGTACTTCACAAAGTGGCTAGAGGCATACCCCCTGCCCAACCAAGAAGCTGAGACTGTGGTCAATGCCTTGCTAGAGGGGGTTTTCAGCTGGTTTGGGGTCCCCCGGGAGCTTCACAGCGACCAAAGTCGCAATTTCGAGTGCCAGATGTTCACAGAGATGTGCAAGCATTTGAACAGTCACAAGACCCGCACCACTCAGAGTGTTAGTCTCGTGGAGTGGTTCAACCATACTCTCGCAGTCCAACTCATGTTCAGCACCGCCAGTCACCAGCACGACTGGGACATTCACCTGCCTCTGTTCTACTGGCCTGACATTTATTAAGAGAGTCTAGCAATTGGTATTCTATTGAATACTGGGCTTTCAATGCAGCTACAAATCCATTCATTTATCTTGCATGTATGCTTGCCAGTTCTACAAGGAAGCTTAAATGAACGTGCAGCATTGAATGGTGTAATGTGAAATTGTAGGTGAGTCAAATACACTGTATGTCTTCATTCAAAAAGCAATTCATGTAATTGCAATAAAAAGTAAATGCATTTGTGTTGTATCGCTGAATCTAAATGTGGGTGCTTTTTGGGCAGGCTCACTTGGAAACAAGTGATATACTGACTGGCAAGCACGTCAATAGAGTTTAATATTGGAACACTTACATCCAATAAAGCTTGCTATTTAGTCAACACAAATAAAATAACATTTACATAGAACTGAGTAGCCAAGATTCTCGGTACCACAGTTATATGTGAGTAAAATATCTCATGAACCTGTAAAGATGTATAACTGATGTATTTGTAAGTTCACTAATATGCTACTTTTACAGCTGATTAATTTACCAAATCTGCAAAATCAATTCTCTAAACATGCTTGTTACAGGTCTGGATATCTGCTCCCTCGAAACCCACGGATGTGAACATATTTGCGTGAGCACCACAGATTCCTATTACTGCAAGTGTCAGGATGGGTATATCTTGAATGAAGACAAGAAAACGTGCTTAAGTAAGACACCCCACAGCTGACAGGGTTGCTATGAGAAGGGGGAGTGGGGGGAGATTGAATAAACATTCACAAGTGATGTAAAAAAAAGTTTATCCAGTCACTTTATATAATAATCTGTAGAGTGTAATCCTGGGTTCAGTATAATTTTTTTTTTGCAAGGAAAATTAGTTGATTTAGTTTTATTTAGAATGATAGCAGCCATAACAACAATATAGATATGCATAGATGTGTTCTACATAATGCCCCATTCATACTAATGCATTTGTCCTTGTGTGACTTTAGATTGTGAATCCTGGTTGCAAAGACATGTTTGAACATGTCCCACAGAACCTGCCACACTATTGATTACCCATTGCTCCAACATGTTTTGGTTTGTTTGGTTCTGTAAAGGATAATCTTAGTGTTAACACTGGGTCCGTTTAGAGGGTTTGGTCTGCATTTGGTATGGTTCAGTACATTTTGAGTGAAGTGTGAACAACAAAGATCACTTGGGAAACTAACCATACCAAGTCA